>JZKD02S1130158.1:581058-645726 GCA_000966675.3 Picea glauca | reverse complement strand
ATGTAATTGTAAAAGGCAAAAGAAGAAGTCGGCCCCAGAATATATCAAGAGGCCCCGAAATATAATAAAGGTGGTTATAACCACCCAGTTGGAGAAGTCGGCCCTGCCAGTGAAGGGACACTTCACACGTGCTAGTCTTGTATAAATAAGGAGGCTAGTGCCTCACTTAGACACACAACTCACTTGCTCATCGAGAGACAAGTTTCAGAACTGCAGTTAGAGAAGAAGGAGAGAGAGTGGCGCATCTTTGGGAGAGGATCTTCTGTATTAGTTTGAGTTATCTCTTGGCATTGTATTGGCTATCTATAATAAGGAAGTTTTGCTGGGTTTTCTTCCCCGAGAGGGTTTCCCAGGATAAATGCTGTGTCTCTTGTGATTGTGTATTTCTCAGTGATCTTGTATTATGCTATTGTTATCTATTGAAATGCAAAGAACTATAATAATGGATTAAACATTAACAGATCTCAGCATATACTTATTGATGTAAGCTAGGTCATTTTTTTTTGGTTTGGGAACCCCACAGGTATCCTTTTGAGTCGGGAGTCCTGAGATTGTAATTGAGCCATTGTCCTTGGCACAGGAGCTCAATAAAGTTATACATATCCTCCGCTGTATGTATCCTGCAGTTTTCCTAAGAAAAGACTTGGTTAGTGGATACTAAGAAGAACATTCTTAGTATTTAGTATGTTCCGACGACGGAACAAACCACATATATTTTGACCAAGCCTCTGTCATTGACAAAGTATGTGTACTTTCGAGACAAGCTTGGTGTTGCTGAGAATGCCTCTCTTGCTAAGAGGGAGTGCTGAAATTAGTGCAGCTGCAAGAGCCATTCTTCGGGAAGATGGCATAAGACCCTAGCTGAGGACTAGGGCCCCCAGTACACTCCTGGGGTTTCTTGGTATGAGACCAAGCAGTGAGAGCCATGGCAAAAAACCCTAGTGATGGCCCCCAATATATGACTGGGGTTCTTGGTCTAGGACCAAGTAGTAAGTCCCTAGATGTGTTCTAGGGCCCCTGGATGTGTTCTAGGGAATCCTTGCCCAGTGCTTGGAAGATGTGTTCCTTGGTGGTTGATATAAGTCCCTAGATGTGTTCTAGGGCCCTTGGATGTGTTCCAGGGAACCCTTGCTTAATGCATGGGTTGTTCCTTGGTCTTGTACCTTGGTGGATAAGACCCTAGATGTGTTCTAGGGCAACCTGGTCCTGGAACAGGTAGATCTTGGTGAAATACCAAGATGTGTTGATGTGTGATCCTCTTTCTCTCTCCCGGGATGGTCCACGAGACCTAGGAGTGGCTATGAAGATGGACATGACCACATTGTTAATGTGCCCTCTTATGCAGTGATGATAAAAGTTTATAAGTCATTATGAGACTTATGTGGACATGTTTTGCCATTGTGGACCCCCTTTACTTTGTCTTAAAGTTCCCCCTTTGCTTGTTGCCTTGCTTTCCCTCTTGTTTTATGTGGTGTGGGGTTTTTATAATTTACTTTAATTTAATTGACATTTAATTAATATTTATATTAATTAAGTTGTCATTATTTAATTATTTTTATAATAGCCCTAACCCCTCTCCCTAGCTATAAAAGAAACCTTCCCCTTCTCATTTTTACATACACTTACTCCTCTTTTACTATTAGACTGCGGCAACCTCAGGTTATGCTTTCTCTTGGTGTTGGAGCGGCCCCTCCTTTGATTCTCTGTTTCAGATCTGAAGCTGATTGATTGGACACCCATCTGGCTGGGAGCTTCGTGTAGAGGGACTTCCTCTTGACTGTCCAGAGCAGCTGGTTGACCTCTCCCTTAGCTGCCGGTCTGTGTATAAGAGCCGCAGGCTGACCCTTGACTGTGCAAGGGTGCCGCGACCCTCCTTCAAGGTGACCACTGGGTGTGTTGAGGCACCAGCTCCTCCGCCTCTTCCTTGGTGACTGCTGGGTGTGTTGAGGCACCGGCTCCTCCTCCTCTTCCCTGGTGGCTCCTCCTCTCCCGGACCCTGCTGTTGAGGGGTTTTGCTGTCTCTTGTTGAAGGGTTTTTACAGTCCCTTTTTGAAGGGTTTTTGCTGTCCCTTTTTGAAGGGTTTTTGCTGTTCCTGTTGAAGGTTTTTGCTGTCTCTTGTTGAAGGGTTTTTTCTGTCCCTGTTGAAGGGTTTTTGCTGTCCCCGTTGAAGGGTTTTGCTGTCTCAATTGTGGTGTTTCGAGCTGTGGACAACAGCTAAGTATTCTTCTCCAGCCTTACTTGTGGTCTTTCCTTTGGCAAACTGTCTACATGTCCATATGATAGAGATCAAAACCCTAGAGGTTTGATCCATGAACCTTAAACTGATTTTTCTGAGCATATAAAAAGGACTACATCCACACATGTGACAGGTACATTCTTCATTGGCTAAGAGGTAAGCTAAGGTTTGTTTTTCTGCACTCAGAAATTTTATTTATGTTCAGAATTTTAATTTCATATATTCAGATCTGTTTATGTCTTGGTTTAATGTGGTGATCTAAAGTTGTATTAGTGAACATAATTTAAAAGGATATCACTGTTTTACATTTTCCCTAAAATCTAACAATCTTCCTCAAGTATTCTCTAACAGTAATTGCACCATCCCCTCAAAGCTTGGGCTATACTTTTGAAACTTCGCACGAAGGGCAGGAGGTTTCCCTGTAATAGCAGTGAAATCAAGGGGTGCATATACCATGGAAAAATAAGGAGAAACATTAACTTGTGTAACCTAATTGGAGAACTTAAAAGAGAAAGCTGAAGAAGGAAAAGGAACTTCAATTAAAAAGTAGAAGCACAATTTCCTCATTGGAACCTCTGCTTCGATCACTGTCTGGTTAATTCCTATCAAGTGGAGTTGCCAAGTGAGATTAAAAAAATACAATTATAAACTGCTCACTTCAGTATGTGTAGTTGTACTACAGATCGGAAAGCCCCAATGGCGCCAAAACGTTATCCCCTGGAAATTCCCACTTCTCACCTCAGTATGTGTAGTTGTACTACAGACCGGAAAGCCCCAATGGCGCCAAAACGTTATCTCCTGGAAATTCCCACTTCTCACCTCAGTATGTGTAGTTGTACTATAGATTGGAAAGCCCCAATGGCGCCTAAACGTTATCCCTAGAAATTCCCACTTCCTCAAAAACTAAGGGAGTCCATATGACAATAGAAATGAAGCTATTGTCACCTCACTTGACCTCTCTCACTTCGAAGTTATTGCTTGCTAAGTTCAGGGGGAAATCCCTTAGCAATCTAAGGTATTAACTGCAAGTCAATAAATAATTAGAAGTACCTTTAAAGTTGAAACCAATAAAATATTGCTGTTCTGTTTGTAATCTGCCATTAAAGTATAAAAAACAGCAAGCAAATCTTGCTGTTTTATGAAAGACAATGCCTTAAAACAAATTAACTATGCCTAAGATGTACTGAAATCATGGTAAATTTGATACCTTTTGCTTTTATGAACAATCTAACAACTTCAGAAAATTGACTAGTGCCTTATGGAGTTGAATGATGAGAGAAGAAAAGAGGCAAGATGAACGAAAATATTCAAACATTTATTGCTTAGATTCTATAAAGTATGTAATGAAAAACAAGCAAGAGTCTAAGAAATATAGAAATTCTTATGCACAAAACACATGAGATAGTCATTAAGAAACAGTTGACAAGTCTTTATTACCAAGGTTATAGGAATAACAAAGCCTTTCACAGGTAGGAACACACCAACAATCTCCTAGATCTTGGGGAAGCCAAGATTCTTTAATTCCACTACTCCAGGTGAGATTGCTGTAAATCATGATGCTGATAGTAGAGGAATCCAACCAAACATGTGCTCTATGATAGCTGTTAGTCAGATACTCTCAAGAAAGAATTAAAGCGATGAAAGAAGGATTGCACAGCACTGATCCATCTTCTTGCTGCTGTCAATAATCATTACCTTTTCCATTGCTTGTACATGATTATATAGAGAAAGAGAATGAGATGAGAGAGAGTGGATAAGACTAGAATGGATGCTCTAAAAATACTCCAAGCATCTTCTCCAATAATAGCAACCTGCTGTCATAAACTTCTCAAATCATCTGTCATAAAACATTAAACTGCTGTATAAATTCCCCAAATCAGCCGTCATAAATCCCTCTTCTAAAGCTCCCAACTTGCATGACAATTTTAGCCAAGCAATATGCTAATATCAGGCCTGCTTGAGCGCCCTCATGATAGAAAAATACTGCTAAATTGAGGCCTTCAAACTGCTGTAATAACCTGTTAAATCTGCCTTCTAAATCTGCTAAATCTGCTGTACTAACTTACCCCATATCCTTTTTATTGTTGATTTCCCCTTTTTATTCAAAGCAAAACATCTAAACACCAACGAATTCTCCAAAGGAAAATTGCATGGTACACTAAAGAATAGAAGTAGGGCGAATCCTTTTAGAGAGAAAATCCTCTAAGAATAGGCTAATGTATGATTTAGGCGTGAGGATATTTATAGCATATCCTTCTGTCATATTTAGAAAGGAGGGCGAGGCTGAAAATAGCAAGAGTTGTCATGGTAAAAATAACAAGGAGCTTCCTTAGGTGGGGCAGTCCTCTAAAGTCAACAGTCTCACAATTGGTAACCACTTTTCTTTCCAAATAAAGCAAATTTCAACTTAGTAAGTGTGTTTTAGTCCTTAAAATAGCAATAGATAAGGCTCAAGGAAAGGGGATGGAAGCTCATGAAGTAGGGTGCACTAGGTCAAGTCAAATCTAAGTTACCAGGATACAGAAACGGATACGGATCCGCCAGGTTTTTGAAAATCCAGGATCCGGATACGGAGAGGATACGTCAAGTACAAAAATATATAATAATATTTTTAAAATTAAAAAAAACATATTCGAAGTTTAGAATAAAATTAAAATCCATTCATGAATCACAACATTAGAATTTAAATCATTAGATAATTTATAAATCTGAACACTGAAATGATGCATCTTGCCTCGTACCAAAAATATAATAGTGACATAGTCATTACAAAAACGAGTGTCTAATCAATGATCAATCTACTATTATGACAATGTAGAGCAGGTTTAACTACAAATCCTGAAATGGGTCTACATCCTCATCATCTACATATTGCAACTCTACATTATGAATAGATGTTCGGGGGTCAGGAATGTTGGAAGTTGCAGTAGAAGTAGGAACTGGTGGTGTAACATTCTCAAGTAGGTTGAGGTGAGTCATGGAATTCAATGTCATGTTTAAGTCGGATCTCTCAGGCTCCACATCCCACATCCTGCTCGGACCTTTCTTATACTCTTGACTAGAATGTGATAGAAGGAGAAGGTTGGAATGAACGTACACAAGATCCTCAGCCTTCGTTGCTCCCAATCTGTTTCGCTTCACCGAATGGATGAAGCCATATGTACTCTAATTCCTCTCAGCTGATGAGGCACTGGCAACCTATGATAATAACCTTGTGGCTAGAGTTGAGAGATGAATGTTGTCCCCTCCATGGAAGCCCCACCAGGTAATAGGATCCATATGCCCCTGATCATCAATGGCTAGTGGATTTGAAAAGTTACGAGTGGATTGTACAAATCCTCTGAATTCTTTGCGTACTTCCATTGCAATTCCCACATCCTTGTAGATTTTCCTCAAAGTTGTCTTATATCCCTGTACCACTTCAGAATTTTGTTTGGGGTTGTTCTACTAGGTAAAGCCAATATTTTGGAATGATAGTATTGAGGGTGCAGTGCATAGGCCAAAAGGTGTAATGGTGTGGTCATTTTGTTCCACCTTTTGGTAACTACGCCCTTCACTTCATTGTACAATACTTCAAAAGGGTCACTTTCACTTGCCCTAATAATTTCCCTTATCCTCTCCAACATATTATCTATGTTTTCATAGACTCCCCCCAAGCAAGGCTTATCTGTGTCAAATGTCTTGATCATGGTCAAGATTGGTTCTGTGAACTTTAGAAGGTATTGGACCTTGTCCAACCATGCATCATCAAGAATGATAGACTTGATTTTTTGTCCTCTGTCAGAAGTGGAAGTCCTCCACAATTCCCAAAGAGGATCGATTACCATCGCTTGTAATGCTTGCTAACCTCCACAAGCCTCTTTATGACTAGAGTGTGGGAGGCAAAACTGGTTTCAACAACCTACATAAGTTTTGAGAAGTCAAACCTCAAATCATAAATCATATACAATTAAAAATAAGAATTCATAATGCTAATAACATTGATTAAAATTAAAAAAAGGAGTACCTTCAGTAGCTGCAACTTTGCAAAACCCCGATATATGGCTTGGGACATTGAATGATTGGTGATAAACATTTGGATTTCCTTTGATGCTACATATATTTTGTTGATCCACTCAATCTCGCCAATCTTAGCAAGCATAAGGTTCAACGAATGTACGATGCATGGAGTCCAGAAGATGTGATCATATTGACCCTTCACAATTAAGCCCGCAACTCTACAAACCTGTGCATTGTCTGTGATGACTTGAACTACATTTTGTGCGCCCACATTTTCTATTGCATCAATTAGAATTGTGGAAATGAATGTTGCATCTTTCTCCACTCCACTGCAATCAATGGCCTTCAAAAACATTGCCCCCTGGGGGCATATTGCAATAACATTAATCAACGGGCAGTTTCTTTGGTCTCTCCATCCATCAGAAATGATGGACACTCCTGTTTGTGCTCATGTATCACGGATTGATTGCAGTTGTCTATCCACAAATTGTCTTTCTGATGTTAACAAGGTGGTGCGGACCTTTTCATAACCAGGGCTCTTGTACCCTTTTGGCACTTCATTGACCGACTTAATCATTTGTTGCCAGTAAGGGGGAGCGCACCAAATTGAATGCTAGTGCATTTGCATAGATGCAACGAGCTATATGCTCATCAACTACTTCTCTGCCTTGGTTATTGAATGCTGCTTCAAGAGGTCCCAAAGTAGGCCTTTTAGCTGGTCTAAATGGCAACGGAGGCTTTGTTGTAGAGCCTTGCACAGGGAGTTTTCCCTTAGCGAATCTCCTATCAGCAACATCTTGCAAAGATGCATAGAACTGAAGCTTTGCATGACTCAAACCTGTCCCAGGTTTGCCATTTGGACCTTTTGGACCAATGCATATCCCCATATCTGTGTTAGTCTTCCTAGTGAGATGGCCCTTCACCCTAGTGTATGAGCCATTTTTGACGTTATTGCATTCACTACATTTTCATTTGTATGAACCACCTCCTGCACTTTTGCCAACAATTTCCACATATTGTCATAATGGAGATCTTGGATCTTTCTTGACATTTTCCCCCACTCTGCTCATGCTGTAATGGTTCCATGTCTATCACACTGCATTTATAATAAAAAAAAATTATAAGTTGTAATTTATAATATATCATGGTAGTGAAAAGTAAAATTAAAAACAATAATATAGAGCAACATTCTAATTTACATTCTTATGCATGGTATACATAGGCTAGCTAATCTGCATACATCCATTGTAAGCTAGCTAATTGCAACTAGCAATTTAACCCTCAATAAGAGCTAATCATAGACTCTTTAGTCTTTACTCATCTAACTGCTATCCATTTTTGGAACCTTTTCAATGTAGGTCAACTATTTGAAGTTTAATTAGTAATTATCTTTAGGTTGGGTTTATTACAATGCAGTGACATTGGTGCCCAAAGCAACTTGGTGACATTAGACTGCCCCACAGTTATTAACATCAAATCCTAGACACTGCTATTTCATCAATTGGGTACATATTACAAACTACAAAGCAATCCTGGGCACTACTCTTTCATCACATGGGTACATACTACAAACTACAATTTACAAAGCATACCTGGACACTGCTCTTTCATCACATGGGTACATACTACAAACTACAAAGTTGCCATTATAATTTGAAATAGAAACAAACATGTGAAGGTTCCCGTCATCAATTTAATTTGGCATTCACTTATAGACTATAGTCTTATATTAATAATAAAATTTAAATATACATGCAAGGTTATACATATAATGATATACTATATTTAAATGGCCACAATAATAATACTAATGGTTTTAACATCACGAGGTTTTAAAACTAAAAAAAATAGCTACTATATAAATAGTAAATACTAATACTAAGGGTTTTAAGTTTTAACATCGGGATGTTTTAAATATTAATAACATCAATACTATATAAATATTGTATTGTTAACTTTTAAGTAAAACTAAAATCTTAATAACAATATCACACTTAATAGTAGGAAATACATATATATTATTTAGTATTTAATATTTATATATATGAATATTAAATAATGATAGTATTATTAAAACTATTTAAATTTTAAAAAATTAATATACACAAATTCCATTTAATATAATAATATTCAGTATTTAATAAAAGCTATATAAGTTAATATAACTAAGCAATATATTAATGAAAAGTTAAAACAATATATTAGAATCTACTAATTTAGTATTTAATATATATATAAATTTAACTAATATATAATATATCGTATAACAACTAACAAGTTACAATACAATGTACACTATAAAAATTTGATAAGTTTAATAAGATTAAATAATAACGCTATATAGTATAAACTGTAATAAAAACTCTATAAAACGTTAAAAACTTAACACTAATAATATAAACTGAAGTTTATATACAATTAATTATTAAAAAATAAAACCTGTAAAAAAATTAAACAGTCACAATGTATTGAAATGAGGGTGCATGGAGGTAAAACATACTTGTAGGCTGCGAGTGTCAATGCTGGTGGACTCATGGGTCGTTCCCTGTGCTTCCAATCCGACTGCTCAGTGTCGACACAGTGCTGACTGCCCACTCACGAGTCACGACAAGTTTTTAAAGCCGATGCCCTGCTACAGACCACTGCACTTTTTGTTTCCTTTGAAGTGGGGTCGGGCGCCCTTATAAAACAAATCCCGAAGCTAAAACCCTAAAAAATGCCTAAACCCTAAAACCGACAAAGTTACCTGTTAGATTTAGGGAAGTAAAACAGAAAATTACTGTCTTTTAAAATTTCAGTTAGATAGAACAAATAAATCAAACCTTAGAGCGGAAAAGCAATACAATACTGAACTGCTGAACTTAGGAAATCAAATCAGAGAATGAACAACAATTAGATTTGAATCTTAAACAATTTCTGAGTGTGCACAACACTCAGATCTGAACTGACAGTGATTAGATTCAAACAAAATCTATTTCTGAGTAAGCAAGATCATAGGATTTCTAAATTAGATCTAGACTGATCAAAACAAAACTAGTTCTGATAAAGATCTAAACAATGATATATAGATCTAAAGAACAAATCTAAACACTAGTTCTGATATAGACCTAAACAATGATAGATAAGTCTAAAGTACATATCTAATCAATAGATCTGATATAGATCTAAACAATGATAATCTAGAGAACAGATCTAAACACTGGGTTTGATATAGATCTAAACAATGATAGATAAATCTAAAGAACAGATCTAAACAGTAATAGATTCCAGAATTAAAAACACACAGCTCTAAAAGTTAACAAGTTGATCTGAACCATAGAGTAGCTTACCTCTGATGTCTTACCTCTAATCAATGAAGAAGTTCATGCCTCACACAAGGGATGAAGTGCCACTGAGAGTATGCTCAGAAAAAGTCAAGTATCATGGATCTACCTCAAGGGTTAGATCTCTTGCAAAGAGAATTATAGGACTGTTAAACCACCACTAGAACTTCACACAAGTATATTCAGAAAACCCCACAAACCCTCATTCATAAAGGAAACAGCCATGAGGAGGGATGGTTGCTTTAAAAGATAGCCCAACTACCTTGCTTAGGGTGCCGCGGCCTTCACAACAAGCTCAGATAGGGGACAACAACCTGTTGAAGAGGGTTTGCTGGCTAGTAGAAGGACGGCTGGCTGGCAGTACCCAAAGAGAGCAGTAACACAACTATTCTCAGCAGTGGAAGGCACTCACCACACTCACACAGTAGCAAAAATCAACAAGGACCTAGTAACAATTCTGCCATAAAAGGGAGGCCTGATGGTTGTCAATAAAAGGGGCCGCTGACTGTTACAAGGGGGCTGCTGACTGTTACAAGGAAGCCGCTAACTGTTGCAAGGAGGCCGCAGGCTTACAAGGGAGCAATCCGCCACACTTAGAAGGAAGAGAAAGATGAGTGTAGGAATGAAGGGGGAGGGGTTCTTATTTTTACTTTTGGGTGAGGGTTAGATAAAAGAAATAAAATTAAAAATAATATATTTAATTAATATAATATTAATTAAATATATTTATAATTTATATTAATTAAATATTTCTTGTATTAACCCCAAAATACAAAACACAAACCCCAAGCAAACTCAAGCCCAAAAACCAAGGGTGGAGGGTTTAGGAGAGGTTTACACAAGTCCATATAATTCTCAAGGTGACCTTTTTAACTTTATCATCACTGCATATGGGATACATCCCTCATGTGGTCATGCCCGCTTTCAAATAGGGTCATACACCAACAACTACCTGATCAGGGACTAGGTTGCCCCAGAACATATCTGGGGTCTTATCCACCAAGGTACCAGACCAAGGATCAACCCATGCCTTGGACATGGGTACCCTGGAACACATCCAGGGGCCCTAGACATATCTAGGGACTTAAACTGCTTAGACCAAGAACCCCAGTGATCTACTGGGAGCCCTCACAAGGGTCTTCACTGCTTGGTCCCAGACCAAGAACCCCAATCATCTACTGGGGGCCCTCACAAGGGTCTTTTGCCATGGCTCTGACTGTTTGGTCCCAGACCAAGAACCCCAGCAGTGCACAGGGGGCCCTAGATCTCAGCTAGGGTCTTTTCCATCCTCCCAGAGAATGGCTCTTGCAGCTGCTTTAAAATCAACATTACCTTTGGGATCCGCGCGCATGGGGTCGGCTGGGTTAGGATTCGTTTCCTGGTTTACGGGATCCGTTCCCAAATTCAAGAATCGTTTCCGCTCTCACATATCCGTCTCCCACGAGAAAGGAAACGTTGCGCTGGTGGATCTCACGCGGATCTGGATGGATCCAGATCCAGATCCGGTTCCGAAACGTGGATCCGCAGATCCCGCGCCCATACCTAGTGGATCCGGTAACTTAGAGTCAAATGAAGGCTTACTATGGCACATATTATCCAAAAATAGCAACTGAACCACGTGTGGGCCCACCAAGTACCCTCTTGCCCATGCCAAAATGCAATCGGTTCCTGAGATATCAAAGTTCTTAGAATGGCTTGAAAATTGACATTACTACTGTACACCATATTGGGTATCGAAAATTCTAGCCAGCTCGTGAAAAAAAGTATTGCTAAAAATAAACCAAAATCCACGGTCTTGGAATTAGTTGAAACTCAAACCATAGGCAAAACTCAATATTGGGTCCTCAAATATGTAATCACTTTGACAACCAATCCAAACTCAGAATTGCTAAAAATTGCAGTTTCTAATAATAGAATTTGCTAAAATTAGCAACTTCTCAGATTTGTATGAAATTCAAACCCCATGCACATGTCCCCAAAGGTATCCAAAAACCTGATCAAATTAGGATAAAAATGATTTCCAAGTAACTACATGAACCATCCTGATCATACCCTTTGGGGGTCTTCGACCTCCCATACTTGCTCTCAACACTGCATTGGAATTTCAAGTATGGCGCACCTGCTCTATTGAATGTTTGTCCATCATATGTACCCTTATATATGTATGGCTTGTTCAAGAACCTATCCTAGGATCAACCTTGGAACACAAAAAGATGTGACGATGTACCAAATCTGAAAGGCACTCATGAACCATCGTTACCGAATCAATGGACTAACTAACCAATCCATCTTGTAATGTACTCATGATCAAACTAAGATAGGCACTCCAATTGGATTTTGAAGAAATGCAATATGGGTGCTAATAGGACCAATGCACCAATCTATGGACGAGGAGATAGATCCAGATGGCCTTGTTGAGCTACCTCCAATGATAGTTCCAACATAGGAGCCTATGCTTGATACTGAGGATTACTTCGAGTACTTGTTGACTGAGGATCTACATGATGAGGCTGATGATGCAGAACACTTGGAGCATTGAGGCTTGACAACGCACTATGTTGTATTTTCATTTTTGGTTGATTGAACTAGTGGCTACCAAATGCCATTTTTGAATGTACGTGGTTTAAATTTTCAACTGTTATTTGACTCTCTAGTCTCGAATCTTGATCAATGATGTTTTGATGAATGCTTTCCCATTTCAAGTTTTCCTCCATGTTTTTTTTTTTAATTTCTTATTTCGATGGAATGCACATCTCAGGGAAACCCTTTGGGCTCTTCCCCTCGTTCAGAGGATGTTACCAGGTAAACTCGTTTTTTTCATTTTTGGCAACCTAACCTGACGGGGACCTTGAGTGAGGCCCAATAATATCCACAGAGGTAGTGTTAACCCCTAGATTTTCACCCTTGAAAATTTGAGGGTTAAGAGCAAACATGCATTCCTTTGGCTGGCATTCTGAGATTCTCCCAGAGTTTGTTTGGTTCAAAGTTTAAGTTGACTTGATATCCATGCATTTTGAGAGAGATGTATACATACAACAGGTGGTTCTCATTTTTAGGAAACACGGTTTGAGTGGGTCTCTTGATAGTTTGGAGTAGTTCTGAGCATACAGGGAGAGTCCTTGCATGATTCTAGGCCCGATGGCACTTTTCCGGGGGACATGCGAGAACTTTCTATTTTTAGAAGGTTTTGCTCCATGCTCCGAATTCAGATTCCGAATGTATATTGTTGATCCTTGAGGCATTCAAAGTCTTTTGGATCTTTTCCGGGATGATTTGGCAGAATTTACCATTTTTAGTAGGTTGAGCACCAGGGCTCGCATGTTAATTTTGATCCCTTGCGGAAAAACGAGTTCAATGAGTATGAAGTCAAGGGCATTCAAACAACTTTCTATTTTTAGCTGTGTCTATTTTTAGATAGTGACTTGTGGCGGTGTTCTCCCAGTGTTCCTAGATTATGTTGACAGTGTCCTAAAATTTAGGAGTTAGATTCTATTTTTAGAAATTTCTATATTTAGCAAGTACAATCATCATCCATGCAGTGCCAAGTGGAGGGTGGACATTTGGGCTAACAAATTGGCACTGTTGCCGGGGAATACAAGCCTTGGTGAACGACATCTGTGAGTTTTATTTTATTTTAATTGGTTTATTTTTCTAACTTTCCTGACAACTCCACAGGATATAGGGACGACTCCACAGGGGACTTACACAAGAAGATCTTTCAGTTGCGATTCCTGTACAAGGTCTAGTTCCGAGCTTCAACAAACCCTCACATCTTTTTTCGAAACAAGACTATCCCTTCACTAAGAACTCCTCTCGAAGTTGGTAAGCGTAAGAGTTCTTAGGTAAGTTCTTTTTCGACGAGCACTATGGTGAGTGTATCTTCGACATTTTCATCTTTCACTTTATTTCCATCTCGAGCTACTAGTAGGGTAGCAACTGTGCTTTTTTCTATCTGAGATTAACAATATGGATGCAACTGTGAGGCTACTAGTAAGGTGGAGATTTTTTGCCTTTGACCCACTAAGTTTTGTTGCATTCCCAGATTATCCTCATGACTTACGTTCACATAAATGGCTTAAACACATACCCTTGTTTGCAGGGAGGTTGGGAGAATCGGTTGAGGATCACTTGGCTAAATTTTTACAAGTGGTGGGCGATTTTGATGTGGAACATGAGGATGTGGTGATGAGAATGCTTGTGTTGACCCTCAAGGGGGAGGCACGAGCATGGTACATGTCCCTTCTTGATGCTTCCATTGATGGATGGGATTCTTTCCAGGAGAAATTCACTAAGAGATGGGCAAATACTGAAATATCCTTGATCCAACTGATCTAGATATCTACTACAGATCTAGTGTTCTGTCTCACAGATCTGATACTCTAGGGGTTTCTGGATGCGTTTTATCTTCAGATTTGATGCTCTGGGGGTTTCTAGAAGCGTTTCAGTTATGTGCTTGAGATGTTTTGTGGTTGTTGCATGTGGATGTTATACATTATGGTTTAAACAATATATATATGATGCGTGCGCAAATAAGGAACATCAACTGCCCAATAATATGTATTATGTATGAGATTCAAGCACGGAAATACAATGAAATACTGGAAATATAGAAGATAGTCATCAGTTAGATCTCATGGATCGTCACTGGAATACAAGCGAATAACATAAAATATCGGTGATCTGAAGATGAAGGCAGATCTGATGCATGCACGGATAGATCGACAAAATCGACGGTTCCGGAGAAGCATGGTAACCGCTACAAATTGGAAAACTCGTCCGAAAGGCGATACCCGTCGGAATGAGCTGGGAACTGTCCCAATAGAAGCGCTCTGGCCTCTAGATTGATCCCGGTGACTGTCGGATGGCAGATCTATTCTCTGATGCTTCGGATCTCGTCCCTTGGGGGTCTGCGCACCTCCTAGGCTCTTTGGATGCGCCCAAATGATTCCACCAACGGAATCAGCTGATATAGGACTCAAAACGTTTGCCCCGAAAAATGCGGAACTGGGTCGGAAGGGTTTCCCCAGATCTGCTCTGATGCTCCGTCTATAACCCCAACTGTCCTTCCAAAAGCGCTGCACCCTAGATGGCTGAATGATGCACACTGAAGGATTCCACTGTCCGAATCTGATGGGAAGTGGCTTAATCTATGCGCCCTGGCTGGATCTCAACTGGGTCGGAAGGAAACTGTAATCCGAGCTCTGATCTCGTGCAGCTACACAAACCCTCTATGTGACCTTGCGCCCTCACTGGCTGAACTGCGCAACACTGCAAACTGGATACTCCTGAATAGCATGGTGAAATACCTTGATGGTATCTCCGATGGGCAAGGGTGTGTCTCTCAACAACGAAACCGATCAATGGTGGTGGTTTCCTCCAAAAATCCACAAAACAGTAGAAGTCGAATCTCTTCCTCCTCTGGGAACTCTCAACATCAAATCATAACAATGCATAATGAGGAATTAGGTCGAATTCCTCCCTTTATACTCCTCCCGATCTAATTCACCATTGACCTCACTTAAGCTAGGCGCTTTTCCTCTTAAAGTGAGTAATTAATTAATTAAGTCCCCCTTTTGCACCTTTTCATTCTCATTCTTTGTTGACTTAGGCTTAAGTGACTTTTCTTATGCTTTTTGGCTTAATTCATCGTTTAGCCACCAAATCACATTTATTTCTCCTCTTTGTTCCCTGTTTGTGCATGACTATAGTCTACGGAACATATAGACTACTAAGTCACTCCCTGCTGGCCTACTCTTGGGAACGAGACATCACAGTCCTCCCTTCTCGAGATTGCTTGTCCTCAAGCAACATCAATCCTGGGTGCTGTAGAATATGCTCTCCCTCCCATGTGGCATCCTCCACTGGAAGACCCTTCCATCTAACCAAGCACTCCCTGATGACCCTGCTCCTCAACCTTGTGCTCTCTCTGCTCGAGCACCTCTTCCGACACTAGCTCCAACTGGCCCTCCTCATCCAAGGGTGACAACTCCTCTAAAATGCTGATCTGTTGTCCCACTGCCTTTTTAAGGCAAGAGACGTGAAAGACGTTATGGATCTTGCTACCCTTCGATAGCTCTAGCTCGTATGCAACCTCGCCTATCCTCGTGATGACTCTGTATGGCCCATAAAACTTCGACTTCAGCTTCTCTGCTCCGCTCCTCTTCAAGGAGGACTGTCTGAATGGCTGTAATCGCAGAAAAACCAAATCCCCTACCTCAAAGCTGTGCTCAACTCTCTACATGTCTGCATAGATCTTCTGCTGGTTCTGAGCTGTCTGCAAGTTCTCCCTCACTGCCTGCAAAATCCTCCGACTCTCCTCCACCCAATCTTTTTCCCCCGGGACCCTACTGTCCCCAAACACAGTCTCCACAAACGAGGGTGCATCGTACCCATACAATGCTCTAAAGGGTGACATCTTGATAGACATATGGTAAGTCGTGTTGTAGCAATACTCACCCAAGTGCAACCATCTCACCCATGTGTGTTGTTTCCCTCCCACATAGTTCCTCAGATACCCCTCCACCCATTTTTTGATGATCTCTGTCTGTCCATCTGTTTGTGGGTGGTAGCTGGTACTTGTAGCTAGCTCAGTGCCTGTCAACCTTAAAAGCTCCTGCCAAAACGCGCTGATGAAGCGCCCATCTCTATCACTGACTATCTGCCTGGGTAAACCATGCAGTCGGAATACCTCCCTGAAAAACAACTCTGCTACCTGAATGACCTTGTAGTCTGTGGGTAAGGCAAAGAAATGTGCAAATTTGGTCAGCCTGTCGACCACCAAAAATATACAGTCCCTACCCTGCACTCGAGGAAGGCCTGTAATGAAGTCCATAGAAATGCTCTCCCATTTCTGCTATGGAATGGGTAGAGGCTGTAGCAACCCTGCGAGGTGTGTCTGCTCGGACTTGCTCTGCTGACAAGTCGTGCACTCTCGGATGTGTTTGAATACATCATCCTTGAGACCCTTCCATGAGAATCTCTCCCTGATCTGCCTATACGTTTTGAAGTACCCCTGATGCCCTGCTGTAGGTGAATCATGACACACCTTTAGAATTTTCCCCTTCAGGGTATATTCTGGGACCAAGTAGATCCGGTCCTGGTAGAAAATGACGTCATCAAGAACCCGATACCTATTATCAATTACATGTCCATCCATCACCTCACAAACAAATTTGTTTTTGGAGTACTCCACCAACAAATGAGCTTTCCAATCTGTGCAAACGTCCATCATTGAACTCCCTGATGGCCTCCTGGACAAGGCATCTACTACGACATTCCTCTTTCCCTCGACATACTCAATGTCAAAGTCAAAGGCTTGGATCTTTGAGACCCACTTCTGCTGTCTCTCATTGAGGTCTTTCTGATCCAGAAAATAGTCGAGACTGTTATGATCAGTCTTCACTACAAATCTGTTGCCTACTAGATAGAGTAAATAGGATAGAGTCTCTCCGACTCGTTGAGCTTTCTGCTCTCAAACATAATGGGGTGGCCTCCTTGCATCAAAACTGCTCCAATCCCCACTCCTGACGCGTTGCACTCTAAGACGAAGGGCTGTGAGAAATCTAGAAGGGCTAGAACAGGGCATGTGCTCATAACCTCCTTCATTTTCTCAAATGTTTGTTGTGCCTCCTCTGTCCACTGAAAGGTGCCCTTCTTGGTCAAATCTGTGAGTGGTGCTCCCAACTGTGAAAAGCCTCTGACGAACCTCCTGTAGTAACTGCATAACGCAAAGAAGCCTCTTAGCTCCTTGAGGTTCTTGGGTGTTGGCCAATCCAAAATGGCTTTGATCTTTTCCTGATGAACCTGTACTCCTTGCTCATTGATGATATGCGCCAAGTACAATAGTTCTCTCATGCCAAATTCACATTTGGACTCCTTGGCATATAATGACTGTGCCTGCATAATATCCAAGACCTCCCCCAAATGTGCCAGATGCTCATCCCATGTCTTGCTATAGATCAATATATCATCGAAGAATACCAGAAGGTACTTCCTCAACTGTCTTCTAAAGATGTGGTTCATGCAAGACTGGAAAGTGGTCGATGCGTTGGTCAATCCAAACAACATGACCAAGAACTCAAAGTGTCCGAAATGGCATCGAAATGCTGTCTTCTCAATGTCCTGCTCCCTGATGCTGATCTGATGGTATCCTGACCGTAGATCAATCTTAGTGAAGAAAACTGCCCCATGTAACTTGTCCATCAGCTCATCTATGCGCGGAATGGGGTACCGATTCTTGATCGTTTTCTTGTTGAGCGCTCTGTAATCGATGCACATCCGTAACGTGCCATCCTTCTTCAGTACCAGAACGACTGAAGATGCAAAAGGACTCATGCTGGGCTTGATGTGCCCCATCGCAAGCAATTCTTTGATTGCTTTCTCAATCTCGTCCTTGAATTTCTTGGGTTGCCTATAGGGCGCTGTGATAACTGGTGTAACCCCTGCCTCTAACTCAATCGTGTGCTCAAATCCCCTGTCGGGTGGTCTCCCTGGTGGTATCGGCCCAAATACTGGCTCATATTGACCCAGAAGCTCTCGGATCTGTGGATGGTAACGCTCCCTACCCTCTGAATCCTTTCGCGTGGTGATCAAACACTTTGCTGCGTAGGCCACATTACCGTGACGAAAGATCCGCTTCATCCTCTTTGTCGATACTGCTCGAGGTGTCCCTGTGGACATGCCTCTCAGCACAACTCTCGATCCACTGACGTCTCTGAAACTCATGGTCAACATCTGATAGTTGAATCCAATCTCCCCCAATGAATATAACCACTGTACCACCAACACGACATCAGTATCTGATAGGTCAACTACATAGAAGGTATCTGCCATGGTGTAGTTGCCTAGTTTGACCTCTAGGTCTGGGATCATGTCCAAACATGTCATCGTGTATCCATCTGCCACTGCTATGTGGAATCCCTCAAACTCCTCAATGCGTAACCCCCTCCTGGCTACTAAGGATGTGTCTATGAAATTGTGGGTGGCCCCACCATCAACTAAGGCAGTCATGCGCTGACCCTGTACAAGGCCCTTGAGCCTGAGAGTGTTGTACCTAGGTACTCCTGAAAGGGTGGCTATGGTCCCCCCTTTCACCTCTCTACGAGGTTTTGTCTCCTCCTTGGGCTGTGCCCTTGTTGGTATCTGACGTTTCTTCGGTTGTTGCTCTGGTTCATGAGTAGTCTCACTCCCTGATTCCACTTAAATGTACTGGATCTGTCCCTTTCCCATGCATCTATGCCTTGGGACCCAAGGGTCTCTGTAAGAAAAGCAAATCTTCTTCCTCATCAACTCCCGTCTCTTGTCATCGTCCAACTTCTCCTTGCCCTTCCATTCTCTCTGGAATGGCTTCCGATCTTGATCCTTCTATGGTACGAAGGGTTTGGAAAAAGGTTTAGTTTTTGGCACTGAGTCCGCTAAATCTCTAGTGCGCAGGATGGCATCCTGCAAGGTGTGAGGCCGGTATGCCTTCACCCATCCTCTCAAGGATTCTGTGAGCCCTTCTGTGAATAACATGATCAACCGAGACTCGGATATATTTGTCACTGCCACTGCTACCCACTGAAACTCTGAGATGAATGCCTCTGCTGTGTCAGTTTGTCTCAACTGGGCTAGATCTCTGAAATGGATCTCTGGATCCCTCCTGTCAAATCTGTCCACGAGTCTCTCTGTGAACTCCCTGTAGGAGGTGATGCGACTGTGGCCCAATGTCACCAATCCATGATACCACCACACGTGTGCCTCACCCTCCAAGTGTAAGATAGCGAAACTGATGGCCTCTGTCTCGGTCATCTGGTTGAGCTTGTAGTAGGTGTCTAGCTTTTGTACCCAAGCTCTGGCAGTGCATTTGGACGATCCGTCGAAAGAAGGTATGGTGAGTTTACTAACTTTCCGGATGAAATCAATGTTATGCCCCTGCCGCTGCTGCGACCCTCCTCTCTGTGGCTCTCTGGGGCGGTTCCTGAGTCTGAGTCCACAATACTCGACTAGGTTCATGTCCTGATGGAAGTCACGACCCAACGCTGCATACACCCTCCGATACTCTGCAATGTCCTCTGCATGAGTGGGCGGTCTCTGTGCTATCAACATTTGTGCTTTTGCCGGGGGTGCCCTCTGGAAACTGGGAAACAAAGGTTGGGGAATCCTACTCGCAGAGGTGTATGTGCGAGTGGGTGACTGGGGTCTACTGCCTACCCCTGAGTTCCCCTGTGCTGCATGTGGGGCTTGTGTGCTCGGGATGCCCTCCATAGCCAAACTATCAGCGACCTGTGCCAAGGACTGAGACATGGTCCGCTGACTAGCTAACATATCATTGATAACTTGCATGAAGGTTACCTTTGGTTCCATGGGGGCCTTACCACTGCCCTCTGGTCGCTCATATATGTCTCCTAGCATCCTCTCTACCTCGTGCTCAGCCTCACGCTCTGCCCTTCTCTCTGCTGCTCTGTGTGCCTCTTTCTCTTCCTCTGAATTGGGAGGGAAAGGAGGAAAATCAGGCCTAGACCTTCTTTCCTTGCGCCTGTTGTAAGTGACATATTCGTCACTTACGTGCTCACGACCATGTGGGTCTTCTGCTGTACTCATCGTCTTTAGTCACAGGCTGGCAGGACTAAACCTTTGATAGCATTGAAATATCCCTGATCCAGCTGATCATGATATCTACTACGGATCTAGTGTTCTGTCTCATAGATCTGATACTCTGGGGGTTTCTGGATGCGTTTCAATTATGTGCTTGAGATGTTTTGTGGTTGTTTCATGTGCATGTTATACATTATGGTTTAAACAATATATATATGATGCATGCGCAAATAAGGAACATCAACCGCCCAATAGTATGTATTATGAGATTCAAGCATGGAAATACAATGAAATATTGGAAATATAGAAGATAGTCATCAGTTAGATCTCATGGATCGTCACTGGAATGCAAGCAAATAACATAAAATACCCGTGATTAGAAGATGAAGGCAAATCTGATTTATGCATAGATAGATCGACAAAATCGGTGGTTTCAGAGAAGCACGATAACCGCTACAAACTGGAAAACTCGTCTGGAAGGCTATACTCGTCGGAATGAGCTGGGAACTGTCCCAATAGAAGCGCCCTGGCCTCTAGACTGATCTTGGTGACTGTCAGATGGCAGATCTGTCCTCTGATGCTTTGGATCTCGTCCCCTGAGGGTCTGCGCACCTCCTGGGCTCTCTAGATGCGCCCAAATGATTCCACCAACGAAATCAGCTGATATAGGACTCAAAACGTTCGCCCCGACAAATGCGGAACCGGGTCGGAAGGGTTTCCCCAGATCTGCTTTGATTCTCCGTCTATAACCCTAACTATTCTTCCAAAAGAGCTGCGCCCTAGATGGCTGAATGATGCGCTCTGAAGGATTCCACTGTCCGAATCTGATGGGAAGTGGCTCAATCTATGAGCCTTGGCTGGATCTCAACTGGGTCGGAAGGAAACTGCAATCCAAGCTCTGATCTCGTGCAGCTACACAAACCCTCTATCTGATCTTGCGCCCTCATTGGCTGAGCTGCGCAACACTGCAAACTGGATACTCTTGAATATTACGGTGAAATACCTGGATGGTATCTGAGATGGGCTAGGGTGTGTCTCTCAACACCGAAACCAATCAATGATGGTGGTTTCCTCCAGAAATCCACAAAACAGTAGATGTCGAATCCCTTCCTCCTCTTGGAACTCTCAACATCAAATCATAACAATGCATAATGAGGAATTGGGTCGAATTCCTCCCTTTATACTCCTCCCGATCTAATTCACCATTGACCTCACTTATGCTAGGCGCTTTTCCTCCTAAGGTGAGTAAGTAATTAATTAAGTCCCCCTTTTGCACCTTTTCGTTCTAATTCTTCGTTGACTTAGGCTTAAGTGACTTTTCCTATGCTTTTTGGCTTAATTCATCGTTTAGCCACCAAATCACCCCTATTTCTCCTCTTTGTTCCCTGTTTGTGCCTGACTATAGTCTACGGGAACATATAGACTACTAAGTCACTCCCTGCTGGCCTACTATTGGGAACAGGACATCACAAATACATAGGACATTCTCTTCTTATGCACGATTTTTTCAATTATTAAAAAGCATGAAAGTGAAACTGTTTTCCAATTTAACGCTCGTTTTTCCAAATTTCACAATCGAATTCCTTACAGATTAAGGCCTAACAAAGATGTTGCTTTGATTTATTATCTTGAGGCATTTGATGGTATTTTTGGCATTTTTCTCACGAATGAAGATCCTCAAATTCTAGAGGAAGCACAAGCTACTGCTATCAAGTTAGAGAGAAATTACCTTGCAGCTTGTGAACTCTCTTTGATCCATGTCCCAGACCAACTAGTGAAGGTAACTCCACTTGTTGATCTTCAACCATTAGTTGTTACATAAGTGCAAGAAGTCTGTGTTATTGAAGATGAACCACAACTTGCACTGTATCAAGTTCCCAGAGATGAACAAGAGGGTGATATCCCAATCTTAGATGACCAGGAACCAGAAGCTGCACCATTTGAGTTCCAAGAAGATGAAGGTGAAGATGTGATTACTCAAGAGAGTTCATGGGTTCCTCCCATTAGCGAAGATGAAAGGCTTCAAGAGGATGAAAAGTTTCAAGAGGAGGAACCACAAGTTAACCAAGTAGAGATCAATCAACATGAGATTTCATCCATGCCCATCTTAGTAGAGGCTTCATCCTTGCCTATCACAGAAGTGGTTCAGGAACAACTTGATCTAATACCTTTAGATTAGGAGGAGCTGTTTTTGGTTCAACCAAAGGATGATTTCCCTTACACTTTGCCTACCATTCCGCAGCCCCAGGTTGTTCTTCAAGGTCCTGAGATTGATCAGTGCTTGGATATTAGAGTTCATCATAAGCCTGTTGAGCTCAGGATGATGGAGGTATTTCAATAGATAGATTTTAAGAGTTACGTCTCTCATGCATTCACGCTTGTTACTGTTGAAATACTATGTTCTAAGTCCCAACCAACAACTTTCAATCAACTAGCAGCCTTTAGCTCTGCCTTCATTGGCAAGTACATCAAGGAAGCTTTGGGTCATATGACATTTCATGGTTGGTCTCCCTGGAAGGTTAACTTTGTTGACCTCTCTCATCGGACTGATCATTTGGCTGCATGGTTAAATTGGTCCTTTGAGTATGATGATTTGACCATGGCAACTTGAGGTAAAAGTTTTGGTTTTTGGGGTAGTTGTCTTTTCTTTCTGCATGTTGTTTCAGTAGTTTAGCTTGCTGATTTTAGGACAGCAATCTACATTTTCCTTGTAGTGTCTTTTCCCTTCAGTATTTACTTCAGTCTTTTTCATAAGTGTCGTTGATTTTGCCTAGTTATATCAACATGTAGTCGTCTCTTTTGTGTCTTTTTTTTCTTGAATAAATGGCTGTCCATTACTGTTATTCCTGGGTTAAAATTTGTTTCTATCTATTGCATGCCAAGCCTTTGTGTCTATCATTAGAGTGAGCTTGGATGGGGGTCCCATTTGTCATTGTTCCTGAAGCCTTGAGCCTTTAGGATGGGTAGCTTGAGGAGACATAGGAAAGTCTTGAGCCATCTTATGTCTTGTCTCCTCATCTCTTATCATTGAGTCTTCTTCTTTGCGTCAGTCATTCCCCTCATCCAACATAGGGATATGGTACCTGGTTCTTTCATCTTGATCTTCTTGAGTTATCACTTCACGTTGAAGGAAGAGAGACATCATTGCTCTTCTTATTAGCGGGTCATCTTGAATCGACTTCGACACATTATCTACGGATGACCTAGAAGTAGAGCACCTTGGTAGTTGATAGCCTCATTGGCGGTTATTTTGCATCTGACAAGGCTGAGTATCATTGGGCCTTGATTAGATGATCCTTGTCACTGTTTGACTTCAGAACATCTTTCACAATGTCAGGTTGTGCTCGTACCTTAGGACCCATTGTCATTATTGGTGGTGTTCCTTCGCACTTTACAGGTGTTTACATTATTGACATCTGATGAAGCGACTCTCTCTCTTGTGTCGACATCAACACATTTACCGTGGGGAGTGTACATTATTGGTGGTAGCAGGTAGCGGATTTGGATGAGACCCCTTTGTTTCAGTTTTCAGTGGGAGGATTTTATACTTTGACTCCATGGCCAATTGGACATGCTTTGGTACTACAGGTCAACTTACATGTTTTCTTGATCAGCTTATAGGGCCTCTTCTCCTTCCACGCAGTTGCAAGGGTATTCTTGGTACATATTTCTTCATTTTTCACAGAGTATCATTGGTACTTCTTACAAAGTTTATCACAGAGCATTGGTTTAGTTTTATGGACACAAAGATTCTTATGGTTCTTGACATCCCATAGGGGTTTCCCGTCCCCTTGAGTCGCCATTGTTAACCCGCAGATTTTCACGCTTGAAAATCTTGAGGGTTAAGAGCCAACATGTATTCCTTTGGCCGACATTCTGAGATTCTCCCAGAGTCTGGCACTTATCGTTAACAAAGGTTGGTTCCGACGTGAGATAGGTATATGATCGGTACATGGTTGTTTGGTTCAAAGTTAGAGTTGACTTGATATCCATGCATTTTGAGAGAGATGTATACATACAATAGGTGGTGTTAATTTTAAGGAGACATGTTTTGAGTGGGTCGTATGACAGTTTGGAGCAGTTTTGAGCATACAAGGAGAGTCCTTGCATGATTCCAGGCCCAATGGCACTTTTCCAGGTGACATGCGAGAAGTTTCTATTTTAGAAGGTTTTGGTCCAGGTCCCAGATTTAGATTCCGAACGTATATTGTTGATCCTTGAGGCATTCAGAGTCCTTTGGATTTTTTCCGGGATGATTTGGCATAGTTTACTATTTTTAGCATGTTGAGCACCAAGGCTCGCATGTCAATTCTGATTGCATATTCGGTTCCCTTGCTGAAAAATGAGTTCAATGTGTATGAAGTCAAGGGAATTCAGACGATTTTCTATTTTTAGCAATGTCTATTTTTAGACAGTGACATGTGGCGGTGTTCTCCTAGTCTTCCTGGATGATGTGGACAGTTTCCTAAAATCTAGAAGTTGGGTTCTATTTTTAGAAATTTCTATATTTAGCAGGTACAGTCATCATCCATGCAGTGCCAAGTGGAGGGTGAAAATTTGTGCTAACAAATTGGCGCCGTTGTCGGGGAACACAAGCCTTGGTGACAACGACATCTATGTGTGTTTTTTATTTTAATTGGTTTATTTTTCTAACTCACCTGGGAACTCCACAGGATATAGGGACGACTTCACATGGGACATACACAAGAAGATATTTCGGTTTCGATTCCTGTACAAGGTCTAGTTCTGAGCTTCAACAAACCCTCACATCTTTTTCTGGAACAAGACTATCCCTTTACCAAGAACTTTTCTCGAAGTTGGTAAGCGTAAGAGTTCTTAGTTAAGTTCTTTTTCGACGAGCACTATGGTGAGTGTATCTTCGACATCTTCATCTTTCATTTTATTTCCATCTCGAGCTAGTAGTAGGGTAGCAGCTGTGCTTTTTTCTATCTGAGATTAACGATATGGATGCAACTGTGAGGCCACCAGTAAGGTGAAGATTTTTTGCCTTTGACCCACTAAGTTTTGTTGCATTCCCAGATTATCCTCATGACTTACGTGTACATAAATGGCTTAAACACATACCTTTGTTTGCAGGGAGGTTGGGAGAATCAGTTGAAGATCACTTGGCTAAATTTTTACAAGTGGTGGGCGATTTTGTTGTGGAACATGAGGACTGGTGATAGAATGTTTATGTCAACCCTCGAGGGGGAGGTACGAGCATGGTACAATTCCCTTCCCGATGCTTCCATTGTTGGATGGGATTCCTTCCAGGAGAAATTCACTGAGAGATGGGCAAATACACAGGACATTCTCGTCTTATGCACAATTTTTTCAATTATTAAAAAGCATGAAAGTGAAACTGTTTTCCAATTTAACGCTCGTTTTTCCAAATTTTACAATCTAATTTCTTACAGAGTAAGGCCTAAAGAAGATGTTGCTTTGATTTATTATCTTGAGGCATTTGATGGTATCTTTGGTGTTTTTCTCGCGAATGAAGACCTTCAAAATCTAGATGAAGCGCAAGCTACTGCTATCAAGTTAGAGAGAAATTACCTTGCAGGTTTTGAACTCCTGATCCATGTTCCAGACCAACCAATGAAGGTAACTCCACTTGTTGATCTTCGACCATTAGTTGTTACAAAAGTGCAAGAAGTCCGTGTTATTGAAGATGAACCGCAACTTGCACCGTATCAAGTTCCCAGAAATGAATAGGAGGGTGATAGCCCAATATCAGATGATCAGGAACTAGAAGCTGCACCATTTGAGTCACATGCTGAGTTCCAAGAAGATGAAGGTGAATACATGATTACTCAAGAGTGTTCATGGGTTCCTCCCATTAGCAAAGATGAAAGACTTCAAGAGGATGAAAAGTTTCAAGAGGAGGAAACACAGGTTAACCAAGTAGAGACCAGTCAGCAAGAGATTTCATCTGTTCCCATCTTAGTAGAGGCTTCATCCTTGCCTATCACAACAGTGGTTCAGGAACAACTTGATCCAATACCTTTAGAGCACGAGGAGCTGTTTTTGGTTCAACCAGAGGATGTTGTCCCTTACACTTTTCCTATGATTTTGCAGCCCCAGGTTGTTCTTCAAGGTTCTGAGATTGATCAGTGCATGGATATCAGAGTTTATCATGATCCAGTTGAGCTCTCAGGATGATGGAGGTATTTCAACAGATAGATTCTAAGAGTTTCGACTCTCATGCATTCATGCTTGTTATTGTTGAAATACTATGTTCTAAATCCCAATCAACAACTTTCAATCAACTAGCAACCTTCAGTGATTGCCTTCATTGGCAAGTACATCAAGGCAGCGTTGGGTCATATGAGATTTCATGGTTGGTCTCCTTGGAAGTTTGACTTTGTTGACCTCTCTCATCGAACTGATCATTTGGCTGCATGGTTAAATTGGTCCTTTGAGTATGATGATTTGACCATGGCAGCTTGAGGTCAAAATTTTGGTTTTTGGGGTAGTTGTCTTTCCCTTCCGCATGTCGTTTCAGTGGTTTAGCTTGCTGATTTTTTGCAAATTTTAGGACAACAATCTACATTTTCCTTATAGTGTCTTTTCCCTTCAGTATTTACTTCAGTCTTTTTCATAAGTGTTGCTGATTTTTGCCTAGTTATATCAGCTTGTGGTCGTGTCTTGTGTGTCTTTCTTTTCTTGAATAATTGGCTGTCTATTACTGTTATTCCTGGTTCAAAATTTGTGTCTATCTATCGCATGTTGAGCCTTTGTGTCTATCATTAGAGTGAGCTTGGATGGGGGTCCCATTTGTTGTTGTTTTCGAAGTATTGAGCCTTTAGGATGGGTAGTTTGAAGAGACATAGGAGAGTCTTGAGCCATCTTATGTCTTGTCTCCTCATCTCTTATCATTGAGTCTTCTTCTTGGTGTCAGTCATCCCCCTCATCCAGCATAAGGATATGGTACCTGGTTCTTTCATCTTGATCTTCTTGAGTTATCACTTCGCGCTGAGGGAAGAGAGACATCATTGCTCTTCTTATTAGCGGGTCGTCTTGTATCGACTTCGACACATTATCTTTAGATGACCCAAAAGTAGAGCACCTTGGTATCCTTTAGCCTCATTGGCGGTTATTTCGCATCCGACAAGGCTGAGTATCATTGTGCCTTGATTGGATGATCCTTGTCACTGTTCGATCTCATGACATCTTTCACAGTTTCAGGTTGTGTTCTTACCTTAGGACCCATTGTCATTATTGGTGGTGTTCCTTTGCACTTCACAGATGTTTACATTATTGACATCTGATGAGGTGACTCTCTCCCTTGTGTCGACATCAACACATTTACCACAGGGAGGAGTGTACATTATTGGTGGTAGCAGGTATGGGATTTGGATGAGACCCCTTGTGTTTCAGTTTTCAGTGGAAGGATGATATACTTTGACTCCATGGCCCATTGGACAGACTTTGGTACTATAGGTTAGCTTACAGATTTTCTTGATCAACTTATAGGGCATCTTCTCCTTCCACGCAGTTGCAGGGGTATTCCTGGTACATATTTCTTCATTTTTCACAAAGTATCATTGGTACATATTACATAGTTAATCACAAAGCATTGGTTTAGTTTTATGGACACAAAGATTCTTATGGTTCTCGACATCCCACCGGGGGATCCCATCCCCGTGAGTCGCCATTGTTAACCCCTAGATTTTCACCCTTGAAAATCTTGAGGGTTAAGAGCCAGCGGGCATTCCTTTGGCTGACATTCTGAGATTCTCCTAGAGTTTGGCACTTATGGTTAGCATAGGTTGGTTGCCACATGAGATAGGTATATGATTGATACATGTTTGTTTGGTTTAGAGTTAGAGTTGGCTTGGTATCCATGCATTTTGAGAGAGATGTATACATACAACAGGTGGTACTAATTTTTAGGAGACACAATTTGAGTGGGTCTCTTGACAAGTTGGAGCAGTTCTGAGCATACAGGGAGAGTCCTTGCATGATTCTAGGCCCGATTGCACTTTTCTAGGTGACTTTCTATTTTTAGAAGGTTTTGCTCTAGGCCTCGGATTTAGATTTCGCATGTATATTGTTGATCCTTGAGGCATTCAGAGTCTTTTGGATTTTTTCTAGGATGATTTAACACAATTTACTATTTTTAGTAGGTTGAGCACCAGGGCTCGCATGTCAATTCTGATCGCATATTCAGATCCCTTGCGGAAAAACAAGTTCAATGAGTATGAAGTCAAGGGCATTCAAACGAATTTCTATTTTTAGCAGTCTATTTTTAGACAATGACATGTGGCGGTGTTCTCCGAGTTTCCCTGGATGATGTGGACATTTTCCCAAAATTTAGGAGTTGGATTCTATTTTTAGAAATTTCTATATTTAGCAGGTACAATCGTCATCCATGCAGTGCCATGTGGTAGGCTTAGTTTCCAACTTGTGACCAAGTTTCAGTGAGATGTGGCATCTGTGGCATCATTTAACCAAGGGTGCATAAGGTGAGGTGGCACTTTCGTGGAGAATGTTTAACCAATTACACTAACTTTTCCCACTAACCTTTCTTCACTCACCATAAAACCACTTTCCGTATAGTTTCTATATCATTTTTTTCCATCCCTCTTAACCCTACCCTATCCTATCCTAATCCTAAACCCATTTCCCCTTCTAAATTAATTATAACTTTTCCCATTAACCTTTTTTCACCCACCATAAAAACCACTTTCCGTACAGTTTCTATATCATTTTTTCCTATGCCTCTTAACCCAACCCTAAACCCATTTCCCCTTCTAAATTAATTAAACCGTTAATTTCATACTCACCGCTCACTTTTTGCTAAATACATACTCACTTTCCCACCTATATATTAAATTGAAGTGTTACTTTAATTAATTATTAAAATAAAGCGTCACTTTTTTTCCCTTTTAAATTTATTAATTAATTAAATATACCATGTACCCATAAGTCATACTTTATGTTCCCTTATAAATTTAAGTTATAAGAAAGTGGTGAGAAAAGCTCAACATTCTCACATGGTTATTCTCACGTGGCAACCAACCTTCAATGCTTGAAATGAAATTGCCGGAAGAGCCATAAGCTTCCATTTCCATAGTGTGAATATAAAACATCGTGATATTTGAATGGAAATAACCAAAGTCGAGGGATAATAGACATATTAGCCTTACGAGAGAGTAATAACGTCATATTTCAGAGGAGTATTATTTTTAAAAGGATATATATATACCAAGTCATTTACAAAATAATAGGGGATATATATATTAATTAAAGTCCTAAAGGCATATTAAATGAAGTTCTTAAGCTCAAAGGTCGATGTTATTGAAAGCATATATCCTTGTGGGACCTTCACACTCCATACCCACCTAGTATCAAGGTTTTGAGGTAAGTCTATAAAATGTTATCACTAATTGCTCAATTAAGGTTTAATTTTCATCAACTCTGTTGTGAAACAGGTTCTTGGAAAAGGTCAAAAGAAATGTGGGAGGAAAGAGTATGTATTTTGTGCTCTTTTGAAAAAGTGGAAACAGAAAAACATTTCATTTTAGAATGTGAGGCCTTCAAAGACAGCAGGGAAAGTTATGCAGGTATTCTGGCAGCTAATTTTTGGGATAATCTATTCAGCGAAGAGTTTGTCGAGAAGCTGGGAGCGGTTATTGTAAAACTTCACAGGAAAATGGCCGAATACAAAAGCCAGATGAAAAAGCATTCTGTCCCATAGACTATTTTAGCATCGTGAACATTAAAAATACTTTCCTTCTTTCTTTCACAACCATTTCAGGCAACCATGAAAGTAACGTATATAAAAGCAAATATGTATGCTTGAAGATGGAATTGGAAGAACTTTGAATGAAAGTTGAAAAACAAACTTTGGAAATATATAATCTATAGTATGAGAACCAACTTCTCGTCAATAAGCTCAAGTATTTAAAATGGGGAATAGTAAATTATCAGACGACAAACGAAGTTCAAGTAAAGAAAATCGAAGATCTTTATAATATGAAAGTCAATGATCAGCACTAATTCTTCAAGCTGTCAAAATTCAATGTGAACAGGGTCCCAACAAAGGAAACAAGATCTCAAAAGAAATCGACAAAGTTTTTTCAGACAAGGACAAGGAAATTGTTTGTTTAAGAAAGCAATATCAAACCTTACTTAGCAAAGTTAAAAGATGGAAGGGAAAGGATATATCTATTCCGAAGATCGACAAAGAAACATCAACTGACCTAGTAGAATCAATGATATTTTCATAAGTTAAGGTACAGACTATGGATAGTGAAACGCTCACATAATCAATCAGAGTTGAAACACCAAGTGTTCACCGTGATTGAATTTTATCTATCATAAAAAAGTCAATATGCGTTTGATCGACAAGGCTACGTATATAGTTACAATTAAAAATCAATATCATAAAAAAGTCAATATGCGTTTGATCGACAAGGCTACGTATATAGTTACAATTAAAAATCAATATCATAAAAAAGTCAATATGCGTTTGATCGACAAGGCTACGTATATAGTTACAATTAAAAATCAATATGTTTATCTCAACGCCAGGGTATTGACACACCAGTGAACACTGAAGCATATTAGAAAGAAGCTCAACTATTAGATTCTATTGTTACCGTAATCACAAAAGTTGTTACAAGGAATAATCAAATTATACAAAACTCAGTTTTCATTCATAAATGTTGGGGCTCCAATTCATCTTGTTTTGTTTTTCAAAGCACACTGAGAATCACGATCAAAGGAGTCCTAATCAAATGTCTCATGATGTAATGTTGAAGAAAATCAATTTAGGGTGGATTGATCTTTTTACAACGTGACAATATAGTTTATAATCTCGAAGGTCTTACCGTCTTGTTTTCTTAACCATCTTGTTTCTTTAACTAAAAGTAGCTTCTCAAGTGGAAATAAGTACAAACTGTAACCATTCTCTGAGGTCAATACATCCTTTAAGGGAGGGGGCATGTAATGTACATAAATCTACATTACATAATAATAATAATAATTCAATTCTCTGAGGTCAATACATCCTTTAAGGGAGAGGGCATGTAATGTACATAAATCTACATTACATAATAATAATAATAATTCAATTCTATGAGGTCAATACATCCTTTAAGGGAGAGGGCATGTAATGTACATAAATCTACATCACATAATAATAATAATAATTCAAATATTAAAAGTAGCTTCTCAAGTGGAAAGAAATACAAACTGTAACCATTCTCTGAGGTCAATACATTCTTTAAGGGAGAGTACATGTAATGTACATAAATCTACATTACATAATAATAATAATTCAATTGTCACAAGTCATGTCTTTTCAGTGTGTGATCATTCAATGTGTATAAAAAACGTCACATGCCTTTATATCCATCACCAATTCATGATATTACAAAATATATTTTCATTCTAAATTGATTTTAACTATATCTCCTACCGTTATAGGATATTCACTTGGTCTAAGAAAGGAATCGTTGATTATGTTTTTTTGCGCGTCATGTCTAATGGGTCTGATTCCTCCACCAAAACTCCGGGAATTGGGTTATTCTTTTAACTTCAATTATTGGGTTATTCCTTTAACGTCAAGTTATAGGATATTCACTTGGTTTAAGAAAGGAATCGTTGATTATGTCTTTTTTGCGTCATGTTTAATGGTTCTGATTCCACTACCAAAAACTCCCGGAATTGGGTTATTCCTTTAACTTCAAATGTTAAAATTGAAGTCAATGAAAGTAAATATAACTTCAACATTAACTTTAATTCCACCACCAAAACTCCCGGAATTGTTAAAATTGAAGTCAATGAAAGTAAATATAACTTCAACATTAACTTTAATTCCACCACCAAAACTCCCGGAATTGGGTTATTCCTTTAACTTCAAATGTTAAAATTGAAGTCAATGAAAGTAAATATAACTTCAACATTAACTTTAATTTTAATTTTTTTAATAATATTCTTGAAAGTAAATATAACTTCAACATTAACTTTAATTTTAATTTTAATTTTTTAATAATATTTTTTTCTATGTAGTGCATTTATTAGAGAAACCACTGGGTACTTCTCTCTATTATTCCTTTAACTTTGAATTTTAATATCGAAGTCAATGAAAGTAAATATAATTTCAATGTTTACTTTAATATTTTTTTATTTTTTCTTGTTTGCACAGTGCATTTTTTTTGGAAATTTATGGGGTACTTCCCCATTCTGAGGATGATGCTCAGGGTAAACTATATTCTTCAGGGCTCGAGGTCAGATCAACAGTCAACAATTGACTCATAAAGTGAACAAGCATGTCATAAAATGAGATTTGAATCCAGATGAGAGGATAACAACTTTCCTCTCAGCTACTCAAGCTTTAGCTATACCCAGTTACCCAGTTGACTTTACTTTAAAAATTAATATTCAAAGCCCCTGACATAACTTAATATTCAATCATTTTTTTTTAAGTTCACGAATAACTTACCAGACTCAATAACTTACCAGACTCACTATTTTAACTTTAAAGTTGCAAGTTTGGCAGGTTTTTCGAATTCTTGTGAGTTTTTTTGTGGCGAGTTCTCATTTCGCATTCCACTTGCCAAAAAATTGGAAACTCACCAGTTTTTTGACGAGTTTTGCGAAACTGTTCATGAAGACCTTGTTTTGCTTCTTGAAAGTGGGGTGAACTAATAATCATTTATTCATCCGTAGAAGTTTGGAATAAGTGAAATTAGATAAACTAATACACTTATTGGAAACTGAAAGTCATAGGTAATTTGTGAAATTGCAATAGAGTTCTCTATGAAAATTGAATAGATAAATCAAAGTTCTGAGAAGAATTATATGTTTCTGCAGAGTAGAGCAGAAGGGAATGAAGCTGAGACCTACAGATGTTCGACAACTTATTGAGCGTGTAAAACAGAACAACTTACAAACTGATTTTTTCTTCATTGATGTAAGTAAATGTGAGTATTTCTTTATCAAATTCCTGTTTTGTGGGGTTTTCAATAAACTTCAAGAAACTATTTGGGGTGGTGGTTATACTTTGGAAACTTGTAATCATCTTCCCTAGATCGTGGTCACAAGTATTGCTGTAGTGTGTTTTTATTTGCAAGTTGTCTTGTGAATTCCTCCAGAAATTAGGCACTATTTTGACCACAGCATTTTTTGACCACGAGTAGCTGGTAATTTTTCCTGATCAATGTACCATGAAATGACTAGTATCATGTTGGTAACTAGATATAGCATAAAGAGAAAATAATTCCATAATTTGGTCTTCAAGGTCTTATGTTGAATTGATTATGTGGTTTCCAGATTTGGTTACATCAGTGCATGATCACTGGTATTGTGCAAGGTGTGTAAATGCAACAAGTCCTGCGGGCAAAGGTGCAATTGTTGTCCAGACCGCAGCTTTCATTTTGGTAACTATGTAAGGAATGTTCTCTTGTAGCAATTAATTCAGTTTTTGTTTTATCCAGTGCCAGTGCAACTCTTTTTCTTGATAATATCCATTCCAAACATCAATGCTATTAGCTATTTGTATGTTCTATACGGGTTACTGAAATTGGTGGTTTTTGAGAGGTTCATACAGTGTTTTTCAACACTACTGCCTCGTTGTCATGATATTAATTGTTATTAACAATATGTCTAGGGAGTACCAATTAGAGATATTTTTAAACGAAGACAGTCTCAAGTGGGTACTTTACAATTAAAGACTTGGGATTCTTGTTCACTGTTTAATACTTTCCAGAATTCATTTGATGGTTGAGTTTGTTTCAAAATTCTTGCAGATATGAAGGCTCCATCGGTGCAGCATCCGAGGCAATGGCTGCCACTGATTATTTAATGGAACAGCTAAATCGGCGCAATCTGTAGGCTGGCACTCGGACATTTATTTAAGATGAAAATCAGGGGTTTATGTATATTGAGGTTGCCTTTGACAAAAAAGTCAAGAGTTCCACTCCAATCCAGCATCACAATTATTACTCATCTGATTCTTATCCTGGATTCCAGAAGCACCGTGTTGGTTTCTAAGATGAATTGGGTGTGTTGCTTCAGTTATGATCTGATGTGAAATAGGCGTTTTGTGATTTTCTGAACTTGTGAATCAAGCATTTGACAAAGATAAATTAAAATTGGATACTTGGACAATAAAAAGTATAACCCAGTTGGTGAGTGAATTCATGATTCAAGATGGTTAATTATTGTTTGAGGATTAGCAAATGAAGAGTAACTAGAATTACTTGAAATAGTCAAATTGCATCCAAGTTTTAAAGGTTGATAGTAGCTAATACTAGAGAACTTTGACACTCTAAGTAGCAGTTCACTTTGAGGTTTTAAATGTCGTATATGCTTGTTATCTATGCTGAATATATCGCTGTAAAATTGAGGATTGCATTCCAATATCTCTCCAACTGTGACTACTGATTTATCTTGAATGCTCAACCGAAAATTATTCATATGGACATTATACTCTTATAATACTACTATCTTATCATACTGAATGCTTTCCAACTCATCTTCATTTGAATTGGGATTTTGGTAAAGTTCAATACTCAAAATTTTGGTTGTCATCTGTTTAAAATGATTATTAACCATTTAGCCTATATCATTTATCTTTATTATCGGAAGACGATCTGTTTTAGCACATTTTTAAAAGTTTTTCATCTGCCCAGGTAAAAATAGACAGACTTGATGTTAATCTTGATATATATAATTAGTTGAACCATGATTACCTATTATTTTCTGATTGGTCTTTAGTAATCTTGTAAAATAATCCTGTCGAACAGGACAATACTTATTGTAAGTAAAGGTAGARCTGGACGTAAGTTTAAAAATCTTTATTTTTCTTCTAAATAGAATAATGCACTGGACAACACGTTAGGTATAAATGTATGGACATTGATACTCAATAACTGCAGCTCGTAAACTTTCTTCTATCATTTTCTAGTCTCAATACCGTTTCTGTAATGTATAATCTAGTTAATGTACTTATAAAATATCTAGTTTATTTTGTTGTTCAAGCTATATTATTCACCTACATATTCTGGCTTTCTGAAGATGATTCTGTTGGCCCACCAACATGCCTTTGGGTTGGTGCATTTCCAATTGTCTTCCTCTGGTATCGATGTGTTCAATAGTGAGCGTATTAAAAAGACAATACTATCTATCCCAACTGCAACCGGGCTTCAAGAAAAAGAAAATAAGGAGGCTAGATTGTGTTTATTCATAGCCTGCAAAATGTTGCTATAATTTTATGGCTGCAATCCTAGTCATTATTTTGTTATCTTTTGCTTCAAGGGCGGGCCTTATTTATATGTCCGTGGGTACTTCAAATTCTAGGTACGAGGAGATGTGGGGGTATGGGTACATAAAAATCTGTGTACAGGGAGATGTAGGGGCATGGGTATATAAAATGAAATGAGATGTAAATAATTTTATTTAAACATACAATTGAGTTTTAAAATTTAGATCTTAAAATCATAAATGTTAAACAATAAACATTGAACAATTGCCTATTATTACAATATCCTGCATCAATCAAGGAAAGATATGTCCGATAAGACTCTAGAATATAGTCTATTACAAAACTTTAAAGTCCAAACATTTTAACTCTACAGTTAAAAATCAGGGATCTAGTTCAATATTTGTGTCATTCAATGCATGCTCACTTTAATTTTTCGGAGTCATCTATGGCTATGCTTTTTAAGAAATCATTCTTCTTGTTGAGGCTAATTTGTAATGAGGGATCAGTGAAGTCATTTCATTGCTACATAAATGTTCTTTATTGAGAATGTATAAATCAATAACCATGTGAGAATGTTGAGCTTTTCTCACCACTTTTTTATAAGGGGGAAATTTTGAGTTACAAAAATCAGACTTTTTAAGAAAGAGGTAAGGTAGAATGTCACTCTTTTAAAAGTACTCCAAATAGAGTTTTTAAGGGACTCGTCCATGAGCCCAAGCAGGCCAGGTGTTGTAACCATGCTCTGATACCAATTTGTAACACACCCACGATGGGGCGAAAATAAAAAAAAATTGTCCTCCTTACAGGAACAAATCCTTTCCCTCTATGATTCCTAATTTGGGAAGTCCGGGACTCGGCGTGAGCCTTCGGTCAAGGTTCTCCGATTCTCTAAGTCAAACAAGACTTAGAGACTTTGATATTTTCACCTTTTAATCAAACATAGGCCCTTTCGGCTTCTGGTACAGGTCTTATGATACCTGCGACCTTCTCCTTCGCGCTTCAGCGAAGTCTCGGAGTTGGCGTTAGCCCCTTTTTTCTTGGCCCCTCCTCAGATGTGATCTTGAACGATGACCTCATGCAAACACACAATTGCGGGCGTGGCCAAAGACCGTTTGAAACCAAACTACTTTTCGACCCACAATTCTCCTCGAGCCTCCACGTGTCCTTTCTCCAAAATCGGGGTTTGGATTGCGGCCTGCCCTCAACTTTTTAAAGTTCGCGCACCTCCAATCCCCGCAATGCTACGAAACCATCGATCTCCCGATCTTGACGGTACTGTTTGAACTGAGGGTTCAGATTTGCCCTTTTCAAATCCACAGACCAGACCTACCCCTCCTAAATCAACGGATGTGATCTCCTTCGTGATTACGGACTTCAGACTTTTCAAATCTCAAACATTGGTTTCCTCCATACATCAATCTTTCGGAGTTGACGATCTGTGGACACCTGTCCTCTTAAATCAACGACCCTGCTTCTACTTCGGGTGATTGACCCTTTCAATTAGATCAACGGTCCTATGGCCCTCTTCTCGATCAACGGTCGAGATCTCTTTCGAGTCTCCGGACTTCTGAGATCTCAAATCTCAAACTTCACCCTTTTTCCCAATGGCTTTTATCCGAAGGCTATAATCCACTGACACGTGTCCACTTGATCTGACAATCAAGGATTACTTTGGGTCTGTGCCACTTGTCCTTTGGATCTGACGACTATGAATTACTTCGGGACTTTACTCGGAGTCCACAGATTCACACCATATCCCTTCTTAATCTAACGGTTATGAATTACTTCGTGACTATATCTGGAGTCCACAGATTCACGCCACGTCCCTTCTAGATTAGACGGTCCAGATTTACTTCAGACGATCTGACATTGGAGATTTACTTCAGACGATCTGACGATTGAGATTTACTTAGGCTCTCCGACTCTCTGGACTTCGGGAGTCTCAGATCTCAACTGAGAACTCTTACACAGATTTCCCCGGTGTCCACGATCTGTCTCCACGTGTCCCTTTGGATCTGGCGGTCCAAATTCACTTCGGGTCTTCAGGGTTCAAGAATCTCAATTTCCAACTGAAGACCCTCGAACATATTCCTCCGGACTTTGTGATCCGTTGCCACGTATCCCTCTGGATCTGACGGTCCAGATTCACCTTCTGGCGATGGACGACCTCAAATTACTTCGGGACTTCGGAACTTTGGTAAGTTCCCTTCTCTTGCGTGTGCCAAGTGTTAAGGTTCGTGCACCTTGCTAAGATCAGACGATTGTCGATCCTTGGCGTTGTGATCTAATGGCCACTGTCGCTCATCCTCCTGAGCTTTTGACTTACTCCGACTTAGAAGATTTTCTAAGTGCTCGAAGGATTCGACCTTTTCTCCTCTAACGAGCCCGTTCCCTAGATTTCACCTGCACTCCTGGAAACGCTATCTCTTTTGAGCTTGATCTCCTTGAAGATTTCACCATCCCACGCGCTCCTTGCATTTCAGGGATCACGTCAAACTCATATCGAAGGTCAACGACGATCGACGGTTCACAGAAATTGTGGGGCCCCAACATGTGTACTCTTTACCAGAGAGTTCGAGCTCTGCAATCTGGAAAGTGCTTGCTCGATTCTAGTCTATCCGAGATCATTGATCTTCCAGCCCGTCGAGATCAACGACAAGGGTGAATTGCGGGCCGTGAATTAGTGCGTCCGCTATTTTCACCTTTGTGCTCTACAATGATTCCCCATCCTCGATCTCCGTTCATAGATCGATGGTTCATAGCAATTGCGGGGTTCAACTTGACTATTGTGCAATTTGACATCTCGGAGCCTAGAGCTCCAAGGTTCCTAGACCCAGGTCACGTGGACCTTCATATAACTCTTGGGCTATAATCCTTGCTCTTAGTCGGGTTTTTGGTTAAGGGAATAGGCGTAAGTTCAAAGTCTCCTAGACTACTGGTTTGAAGGGAACACCTTCCCAACTCGTAGAGCTTTAAGCTCTGAATCAAGGCAAAGTAACTTGTGAGGTTACCAAAACGGTAGCTATGCCCAGAGGGTTGCTCCGACTCTAGAACGATGATGTAAATTCCTAGGGAAAACGCCTTTGAGTGATTAAACTGGGACGTATGGAAATTCAAGGAGAAATATAGGTTCTCAAGGGAACGAATGCATACTCATAACTTAATCATTTAATACAGAGAAAGAACCCTTTATAGACATGTAAATACTCACATGCATCCTTTATTTACAATTCAAAGCATAAGGCAAGAAAACACTTATCAGAACCATAGAGTGTGATGCGACTGCTGAAAGGGGTGCTCGTTTTCACCCAACCATAGGCTTAGTCACTCCCAATGGATTTATCACTGGCCACCCCCGAGCTTAAGCCACGATGCGTTGAGATTCAGTCTCTTACTTCCAGCTCAACGAAAGTTAGGGATGAAGATTACTCTCATTCTCCCAATATAGAAATAGATAAGGACGAAGATTACTCTCTTTCTCCTGACTCAATCTCTATTTTCTGTGATCAGAACTCATTGTTCCTCTTTCAGTCCTTCCTCGGACCTGAGATTTTCCGCTCTCGTCTCTGCATTTTTCCGTACGTCTTTCTCTGCCCACCACACTTTCTTCCTTGCCTTCCTCAGCAAGATTGCGTGTGGCTTGAATTCCCAGTCCGTGGTCAGGTCTGGAAGCCTTACGGATGGGCGGTTTGCCCCATCCCCTCATTAACTCTGGAGGAGGTCTTCCCACCTACCAACCCGACTGTAATTCATTCCTGGGTCAGAGGGTTGTTATGATCTGAGCAATTAATTCCAGCATAGTACTGGTTCGGTGGAGGTTAACGCAACCATTCTGGGTCCCCCCCACCACCTTTCATAACATTCGTGGTTTTCTCTTAGCACATCCCCTCTTTCAGCAGTCATGCAACACATAACCATTTTCTATTAAAATAACATAATTTACATTCATCGACCTTTTGTACAAAGGTCTATCAAATCAAACGTTCACACTTTTAGGTTTGCTATAGTTCCTTGGCCAATATAGTTATATTTATAGACTGGGGGAAAGAGGTTGTTACACATTATAGTTTTGTTCTTTCTTTCTACTACAACATTTTGTTGAGGATTGTAGGGAGTGGTGAGCTCCCTCTTAATCCTGGCATCTCTGCAAAATCTTACAAACTATTTTGAGGTATATTCTCCTCCATTATCTGACCTGAGTATTTTGATTTTTCTTTCAGATAGTTTCTCTATCAAGGCTTTGAATTCCTTGAATTTTCCAAACTCTTCATCTTTTGATTTCAAGAAGTAAACTCAAGTCTTGCAAGAATAGTCATCAATAAATGACACATAGTATACATACCTACTAAGATAGGTTGATGGAATTGGGCCACATACATCTGATTGGATGAGCTCCGATAGTCATTATGCTTTATTGTCGCTCTTTGAGAAAATATTTTTTATGTTCTTTCCTTGTGCACATCCCTTGCAAACACCTTCATGATCAACCTTGACATCTAGGAGACCTGTAACTTCCTTGATAACATATAGTAAGGCCTTGTAGTTTATGTAAGCTAGTATTCTATGTCAAAGTTCACATGGACTCTCAGTGGAGTGAGTCAAGGTTGCATCTGAGTGACCCTTTAATTTATACATGCCACCTTCTTTTGTTCCAATAACAATTGTATCTTCTATGGTTTTTCCTTTAGGCAAGGACTTCACCATCTATGAATGCAAACATGAAGCCTTTCTTATCTAAAGTTGAGATAGAAAGAAAATTCTTCGTCAAACTTGGTACATATAGTACATCCTTCATCTTCATTGGGGTCCCTGAATCAAGTTTGTAAGTGGACTCCCCCACTCTTTTGATAGGGTACTAGTAATCATCTCCAAGTTTAACTTTCTGGTGAAAGTTTTTTTCTGTGAGGCTAGAGAGAATGTCTCTCTGAGCTGTCATGTTCTTAGAATCACCACTATCTATTATCCAAGTATCCTCTCCAGGTGACACAGATCCTGAGAGGGTAGAGAATAAGACATAGTCTTCAATCTTTTCTTTAATAATCTTCATGGGTGGCTCATCATATTCAACTGCATGGGCATGGTGTCTTTTGCTATTTATCTTCTTGTACTCTTCTCTTCTAGCTGGACAGTTCTTAGCAATATGTCTCATCTTGTCACAATGGTAACATTGATAAGAGGAGAAATCCTTTTCTCTTCTTTGACCTTTCTGAAACTTCTCGAATCTCCTTGGAGGGTGAGATTCTTTATGGATGAATCTATTTGAGGAGTGAGACTCCTTATGTAGGTGGGTCTCCTTCTTGAAGTGAGACCTTCTCTTTCCTCCTTTAGCATGAGTAGCTAGAGCTTGATCTTCATTCCTTAATAATACTGCTTCTTGATTAGCTACTCTTGCTTCTTCTTGAACACGTTCTTCCCAAAGTCTGTCAAATTGTAGTTTATCCTTTCTAGCACAAATGGTTTGGATGAATGCATCCCAAGGTATTGTGAGACCTTTAAGAGTTGTCATTATGAGTTCATATTCATCTAGGGCATCTACAATTGCTTTTAGTTGTTCCTTGACTTGATAGATCCGAGATAAATAGTCATGAATTGTTTCTCCCTTATGCGTTTTTGTATTCTTGAGTTGACTTCTCAAGTTCTTCTTCCGGTTAATGTTTCTTCCTTCATACAATCTAGTTAGGGCATCAAACATTTCTTTTGGGGTATTCTTAGATGCCACTTGAGGGATAAAGTGATCTTTGATAGATTTTGCAATGATTATTTTGGCCCTAACCATGTCCTTTTGGTACTTTGCTTTAAATGTAGCATCTATGAGTTTCGATACATTTTCTTTGATGAATATTGCAAGGTCATTCTCTTCAAGAATGAGTGCAATCCTATATTTCTAGGCACATAATTTTTCCACACCTTCTAACTTGTCAACAAGCTTGGTGCTTGCAGACATCTTGACCTGGAGCTGGGAAAATGACCAAAAATTGAAAGTGCTCAGAAATTAAATCTGAACTTACCAGGAGGTGCGCTTGGTTGAGGCGAGTAGGCTGGTGCAATATGTTTTCAGAAAATTTGGACCAATACTTCTAGCACTGGTTCTGGTTTCCCGGTACCACCCAAAAACTAGGGTTTCACTTCCCAGAGGTTTTGGCAATAGAAAAGGTGTGCTCAAGCTTCCAATAAGTTAGCTAGGACAGGGTGCACTTCCCTAGGTGTTTTTTAGGCTGAAATTCCTCTCTAATAAAAATCCCTAATTTTCTTGTATGGAAACAATGACGTTTTTTATTATACAATGAAAGGTGTTATCTTTAGCTTAGCTCTGAAACCAGGTTAATTTTAGATTTGCTATTAAGTTCTTTTCATTTTACTAAACAATAATAGCAAATGCAAGATCATTGAGAGAAACACAATCACAAGATACACATCATTCCTTAATATATATTGCCAATACAATGCGAATATAAAAGACGAAACACTAGAGAATATCCAAGACTGAGCAATGCACCTCTCTCTCTGATAAGAAATGATCTTTTAAAGACTTGGTTAATTTTTAAGAATGAGTTCATTTACCAATTAGGAATTGATGAAAGAAGAAGAAATTAATGAGATAATATAGCAACCATAATAAGAAATGCAGATCAGAATGTAAGCACAAAGAACAACAAACCATAACAACAAAGTTGTTAACGGAGTTCGACAAGATTGCCTGGGTCTCTGGGCCTTTGTCTTAGTGGGTAAGGCTTTCTTACTTCTCTTCAATGATTCAAAATTACATCAGAAAAGTGTCAAAAGGATTACAAGCTGGTCTGGTTGTGTTTTTCTCGACCTCAAGAATCCAACACAACTGACGGCACTGAAAACAGTTGAGCATAGCAGCCCGTAAATTTCCCCTCCTCAATGGTTTCCCTGCATAAAAAAGGACTTTGGCTTTCAAATTCCTCAACATTTCTCCTATTCCGAACCTCTCTCATGTTGATAAGATCCCCCTTGTTTATATAGATTTGGATTTGGTATCAATCTCCCAACTTCCTCCTAAGATCTGGCCTCAAATTAGGCTCCAGATCCCCCAATATTGGCTAAAATCCTCCAAAAACAGGCTGAAATAACCAAAAAAATCATAACATTATGTCAAAAACCAAAAAATTGGAAAAATGTAGCGCACAACCCCCTATTCCTGGGCTTCTGGCCATGTGGGACAAGTCCATGTTACCATGGGTTGGGCGCGCTCCTATTCCTTAGCCCTTGGTCTGCGTTGGTGGTCATGTGAAGGCCATGTGGCCATGCCCTACGCACTCCAATCCGTTGCTTAGGCTCGGTCATCCTGCCTTGGTCCTGTGGCTACAGACCATGTGGCCACGACCCATACTCCACGTGCCCTCCAATTTCTCGACAACCCCTGGTCTAGCTCCTGGTCGTTTGGGGTTGGCCCCCGCCGACCGAGGATTATCCCCTACCACGCACAACCACCAACTTATATACTATATATGCCATATAGTTAACAAGCAACACCATTCGCTCATTCGGTTAGCCCGTGGATTTTAGTCCGTTGGCACCCGTGGAGGTCAGGGGTTCGAAAATTACGGGTAACAAATTTTTTGACCCAGCCAACATTGGCTAAATCTGGGGTGCCATGTGGCACTCTCTAATTGGGCCACATGTCACCCCGTGATTCGTCCGTACCACACAGTTGGTTGCCTCATCAAATGCCATGTCACCGTCGTATAACCCATTCACTTGTCCAGACAATTTCCACGTCAGCATCTGTATAGCCCAATCACCCTGCCACGTCAGCATCTGTACAACCCAATCATCTTGCCACGTCAGGTTCCGTATAGCCCATTCACCCTGCCACGTCAGGTTCCGTACATTCCAACTATCGTTCGTACTACCATGTGTCATCCTGCCATTGGGCCACATCATGTACATACTACCATGTGTCATCCGTACAGTTCCACGTGTCAAATCCGTACTGGTGCCAACTCAGCTCAAAAATTTCAAATTCGAGTGACATGTGTCACCTCCTGGTGATGCCACATCAACATGATGACATCATCATGTCTTCATGTCGACGTCACCTGTCGTACTGCTAACGTCAGCAGTACGACCATTGACTTTGACCAGTTTGAATTTTTGACTATTTGAGAAATCGGTCAGAATGACATGTCTTTCGCATATGGGGTCCATTTGCAAAAAAAATTATATGGTCGAAATTAGCATGACGAGTTGGACACAATGTTGTTGATTTCGTCTGATTCCAAGAACTTTGTTTTTTAGGCCTCCCTAGATCCATTTTGGATCACTCTCCTTCTCCCAACTGCAACTACCTCCAAACTTGCGCACTAGATGAGTGACTTGAGTGAGTGAGCTAATGAGGTGCCTTCCACTCTCATTAATACTGGCTGGGAGGCGCTAGGGTGGTGTCTCTTCATCAAGCAGGGCCGACTTCTTCATTTAGTGGTTAAAACCACTTTAATTAGGCCTGGGGGCCGACTTTTTAATTAGCAACATATAATTAGGGTTTGACCAATCCACAAAAGGGGATTTGGTATTATACAAAGCCCGACATGATCAATAGAATATTATTTGCAGTTACAATATTTCAACACTCCCCCTTAACAAGAATGGTATTCTACAACATCATCCGGAGAGAGAGAGGGCATCAACAACAATAACATCTGGAACACTAATTGGCATATCTAAAAATCATTGAAAGTTTTTCTCATCATCAATAATATCATTAGTCTCAGTATGGAGTTGGAATGGAATCATCATCATCATCGTTCACAACATGAAGCTGGAACCTGAAACATCAACATCGGTTAGCACAAAAGCAATAAAAACATCAACAATATCATCATCAATAACATGAGGTTGGAGAAACATCATCACAGCACGAGACTGGAGAAACAACATCATAGCACGAGTCTGGAGAAACAACATCACAATACGAGGCTGGAGCAACAACATCATAATCATCATCATGGGGCAACATAATGAGGCAGGTGTATCAACAACATTTTTTGGTACTCTGATAGTCCCTAGGGATTTGCCCAGGAATCATAAGATTCCCTAGGATATAAAATCCTAACAGAGCTACCACTTAGTACTCTGATAGATCATCCTTACTGGACCTTTTGGATCTTCCCATGCATCATAAGATTCCCTGGGATTATAAAAATCCTAATAGAGCTACCACTACTTACCAAAGCTAGCATATACATGCACATGTACTCTGATAGAATGTCCTTATCGAACCTTCGAGATCCATCCAGGGATGATCAGTCCCCTACGATATAAAATCCTAACCGAGCTACCCGTTGTTGGTCAGGATACCATAGTATCGTCAACATCACTCCCCCTTTCGAGGGAGGTCCTTTTGGACTATAACAAGCTTGTCTTGAAAGTGCTCAAACTTGACATGAGACAAAGGCTTGGTCAACACATCTACAACATGTTCATATGTGCCAACATATTGGATCTTTATAGCTCCTCTCTGCACCATATCACAAATGTAGTGATATCGAATTTCTATGTGCTTCGACTTTTCATGGAACACAGGGTTCTCTGTCATCTTTATGCAAATCCATTTGTCACATAGAATCACGGTTGCTTCCATCTCCAGATCAAATAGACATGTCAACAACTTCCGAATCCACATGGATTCAAAATTGGAGGAACATGCAACAATGTATTCCACTTTTTCTGTGCTAGGATAAATACTGGATTGCTTCCTACTCTTCCATGAAGTCATGCCTGACCCCTGACTTAAACAACATCTTGAAGTTCTCTTTCTGTCAGAAACACTTCCAGCCCAATCTGAACCGACATAACCAATCAGTATGAAGTCATGATCTCCATTATAACAGAGACCAAAGTCCAACGTACCCTTAAGGTATCTCATCACATGTTTTGCGGCAACACGGTGAACACATTTGGGCTCTACCAGATACTGACTCAAGGTGTTCACAGTAAAACATTTATCTGGCATGGTGTTCATCATATACATCAATGATCCAATGATCTTTCTGTACAACGTAGCATCAACCAGTTCTGACGAAGTATCAACTAAGATATTCAACTTTGTTTCCATGGGTGTGTTCATCGATTTACACTCCAACATATTAAGCCTCTTCAGTATTTCAACTGCATACTTCCCTTGGTTAAGGAAGATCTTCTCTGGGATCTGCCAAAACTCAAGACCTAAGAAATAATGCATTAGGCCTAGGTCTTTCATCTCAAACTCCGAAGCGAGCTTCTTCTTACAATATGTGATGATATTTTATTCTCCAGTTAAGAATAATTCATCCACATACAACAACAATATAACTGGTTCATCATTCATAACCATGAAGTAAATGTTAGAATCAACTTTACTCTTGGTAAAACCCAAGCTCGTCAAAAAATTGTCAATTCTCCCTTACCAAGCTCTAGGAGCTTGCTTCAGTCCGTATAGATCCTTCTTCAACCTCCATATATGAGTCTTTTTTTCTTCAACTTCAAACCTTTGAGGTTGTTCTATATACACTTCTTATTCAATAACACCATTTAAGATGGTTGTTTTCACATCCATCTGGTGTAACTTCCACTTCATGTTAGGTGCAAGGGCTATGATGGTTCTGATAGAAGTGTATCTGGCTACATGAGCAAACGTCTCTTCATAGTCAATGTCTTCCTTTTGAGAAAATCCACGAGCTACAAACCTTTGTTTATGTTTTTCAATACTTCCATTAGCAACATGTTTTATCTTGTATAACCATTTGGATGATACCACATCTTTGCTCTTCGGTCTCGAAAGTATTTCCCATACATCATTCTTTAGAATGGATTGGTATTCTTCTGTCATGGCATCTTCCCATTCTTTCTTATGGATGTCTTCTTCAAAACAAGTAGGTTCTTTCTCTATGAGATCACACATCAAAGCCATATAATTGGAGAATGACTTAGGTTTCTTGACTTGTCTCATGGTTTCTTCCGGGGCACCATACTTCTCTCCATATTGAATTAGTTCCCTCGCCCGATCTGGCTTTCTCTTGTGAGAGATCGTCATCTAGGGAGATTCTTGAGATTATATCATATCACGATCTTCTTAAATCTCATCTTCAGGGGAAGTTGTGACTTCCCTCACTGGTTCTGTAACTCTAGGAGCTACAGGTTCTTCTTCATATACTTCTTCAAGTTGGCATCTCCTTGATTTCTTGAGTGTTTCATCTTCATCAAACGTTACATCTCTGTTGATCTCAATATGATGGTAACCTGGTATATAAATTATAAAGGCCTTTAAGACCTCACAGTATCCAACACATATTCCCTTCTTTCCTGAAGGGTCCAACTTGGTTCTCCTCTTTTGGAATGTGTACAAATACTAAACATCCAAATATCTTGAAATGACTTACTTCTGGCTTCTTTCCGAAGAACATTTCTTCGGGGGTTTTGAACCCAAGTGCACTATGGGATAATTTTTTTTGTACATACACTTTTTTTCTTGCTTCTTCTTCCCATAATTGCATTGGAATATCTTGATCATGGATCATAGTCTTCATTGCTTCCATTATAGTTTTGTTCTTTCTTTCTGCTACACCTTTTTGTTGAGGATTGTAGGGAGTGGTGAGCTCCCTCTTAATCCCGACATCTCTGCAAAATCTTACAAACTCTTTTTAGGTGTATTCTCCTTCATTATCTGACATGAGTATCTTGATTTTTCTTTCAAAGAAATTTTCTATCAAGGCTTTGAATTCCTTGAATTTTCCAAACACTTCATCTTTTGATTTCAAGAAGTAAACCCAAGTCTTGCAAGAATAGTCATCAATAACTGACACATAGTATACATACCCACTAATAGAGGTTGATGGCATTGGGCCACGTGCATCTGTGTGGATGAGCTCCAAGAATCCTTATGCTTTACTATCTCTCTTCGAAAAAGGATTCTTTATGCTCTTTCCTTGTTCACATCCCTTGCACACACCTCATGATCAACCTTGAAATCTGGGAGACCTGTAACTGCCTTGCTCACATATGGTAAGGCCTTGTAGTTGATGTGAGCTAGTCTTCTATGCAAAAGTTCACATGGAATCTCAATGGAGTGAGTCAAGGTTTCATCTGAGTGACCCTTTTAATTTATACATGACACCTTCTTCTATTCCAATAACAATTGCATCTTCTATGTTTTTTTCTTTATGCCACATAAGGACTTCACTATCTATGAATGCAACCCTAAATCCTTTCTTATCTAAACCTGAGATAGAAAGAAAATTATTCATCAAACCTGGTACATATATTGCATCCTTTATCTTCATTGGGGTCCCCGAATCAAGTTTGTAAGTGGACCCTCCCACTCCTTTGATAGGGTACTCGTAATCATTTCCAAGTGTAACTTTCTTGGGAAATTTATTTTCTGTGAGGCTAGAGAGAATGTCTCTCGGACCTATCATGTTCTTAGAAGAACCACTATCTATGAGCCAAGTATCCCTTCCAGGTGACACTGATCCTGAGATGGCAGAGAATAAGACATAGTGTTCAATCTTTTCTTTAATCATCTTCATGGGTGGCTCATAATCTTCAACTGCATGGGAGTGGTGTCTTTTGTTATTTCTCTTCTTGTATTCTTCTCTTCTAGCTGGAAATTTTTTAGCAATATGTCCCATCTTTCCACAATGGTAACATTGATAAGAGGATAATTCATTTTCTCTTCTTTGACCTTTCTGAAACTTCTTGAATCTCCTTGGAGGGTGAGATTATTTATGGATGAATCTATTTGGGGAGTGAGAATCCTTATGTAAGTGGGTCTCCTTCTTGAAGTGAGACCTTCTCTTTCCTCCTTTAGTATGAGAAGCTAGAGCTTGATCCTCATCCCTTAATAGTAGTGTTTCTTGGTTAGCTACTCTTGCTTCTTCTTGAACACATTCTTCCCAAATACTATCAAATTGTAGTTTCTCCTTTCTGGCACAAATGGTCTAGATGAATGAATCCCAAGGTCTTGTGAGACCATTAAGAGTTGTCATTATGAGTTCATCTTCATCTAGGGTATCTCCAATTTCTTCTAGTTGTTCCTTGAATTGAGAGATCCTAGAGAAATAGTCATGAACTGTTTCTCCTTTCTGCATTTTTGTATTCTTGAGTTGAGTTCTCAAGTTCATATTTCGGTTAATGTTTCTTCCTTCATACAATCTCGTTAGGGCATCAAAAATTTCTTTTGGGTTATTCTTATATGCCACTTGAGGGATCGAGTGATCTTTGATAGAGTCTGCAATGATTCTTTTGGCCCTAACCATGTCCTTCTAGTACTTTGCTTTAGCTGTAGCATCTGCGGTTCTGGTACATTTTCTGTGATGAATATTGAAAGGTCATTCTCTTCAAGAATGAGTGCAATCCTATATTTATAGGCACATATGTTTTCCACACCTTCTAACTTGTCAACAAGCTTGGTGCTTGTAGACAGCTTGACCTAGAGCTGGGAAAATGACCAAAAATTGAAAGTGCTCAGAAATTAAATCTAAACTTACCAAGAGGTGCGCTTCGCTGAGACGAGTAGGCTGGTGCAGTATGTTTTTAGAAAATATGGATTGGTACTTCTAGTACTAGTTATGGTTTCCTGGTTTTCTGGTTTTTTGGTACCAACCAAAAACTAGGGTTTCACTTCCCGAAGGTTTTGACCAATAAAAGGTGCACTCAAGCTTCCAATAAATTCGTTAGGCTAGGGTGCACTTCCCTAGGTGTTTTTTAGGATGAAATTCCTCTCCAATAAAAATCCCTAATTTTCTTGTACGACAACAATGACGTTTTTTATTATCCAATGAAAGGTGCTCTCTTCAGCTTAGCTCTGAAACCATGTTAATTTTAGAGCTGCTATTAAGTTCTTTTCAATTTACTAGACAATAATAGAATATGCAGGATCACTGAGAGAAACAAAATCACAAGGTACACAACATTCCTTAATATAGATTGCCAATACAATGCCAAGTTAAAAGACTAAACACTAGAGAATATCCAACACTCAGCAATGCGCCTCTCTCCCCTTCTTCTCCCAACTGCAGCTACTCCAATATTGTGCACTAGATGAGTGACTTGAGCGAGTGAGCTAATGTGGCGCCTTCCACTCTTATTTATATTGGTTGGGAGGTGTTAGGGTGGTGTCTCTTCATAAAGCAGGGCCGACTTCTTCACTTAGTGGTTAAAACCACTTTAATTAGGACTGGGGGCCGACTTCTTAATTAAAAAAATATAATTAGGGTTTGACCAATCCACAAAATGGTATTTGGTCTTATACAAAGCCTGACATGATCAATCCACAAAAGGGGATTGATCTATAAGGAAATAGCTCAATAATAAGTAGAATATTTTTTGCAATTACAATATTTCAACATAAATGACACAAACTAGAGATACCCCTCGTGTCATGAGAATTTTTCACGTTTTGTAGCTTCATGCCACATAAACATTTTTATGTTCTTCTCAACACTTTCCAAATTCTAAAAGATGTATCCAAATATAGTATAATAATCGATATACACAATTGTAAATTTTGTGAGGAAAGTTAACAATACACTCGTTATTTCACCCTAAAAGGTGGCTAGTGTATTACAAGGTGAAAATGATAACACTTGATATATAATATTCCCCATGGGAAAATAAATGTAATCAATGTTTAATGCTTAAAGAAAATTTTTATTTGATTGTATCTTGGAAATCCATCCAAAAATGAAAAAAACAATTTTTCACAAATAATTTGTTGAGGCATTGATCGATGAAAGTTATAGGAAAATGGTCTTTACAAATCATCTTGTTTGACACTTTATACTTTATGCACACCCTCCATTCCTCTTTCTTTCTTTCTTGGTAACCACAACCAAGTGTGAGATCCATTCACTATCAAAACCGATATAGATAAATCCTACATCTATTAGATTTTACAATTCTTTTCTTTCAACCTCGAATTACTTTTGGATTCAATCTCATTTTCCATTATCTGAAATGTTTTGCATCATCCTTAAAATAAATGTATGTTTTGCATCATCCTTGAAATAAATGTAGTTTTAAAATAGCTCAAGGGGATATTCTTGATATTTTCATATGACCATACAGTTGTTTTTTTTGCATCTCATCAACACCCTTCAATTTTTTCCTTTTCCACTGTTGTGTTGAATTGAGTGCACGAATATTCCAACTTCCTATTTCTATATATTCCACTTTTTGGATGGAATAATTTGGATCACATACTTTTGAACTTAATATACTATGATTTTCTATATCCTTCTCTTTTATTTGAAGGTTTTGTAGGAATTTGATTATTTGTTGATATTCATTGTTCTCCTAGAATATGTGCATGCGTTAACTGGTTAGACTCATATTAACAATGTTATCAATCTAACGAGAATTTTCTAGAGTTCTCAATTTTTTAGAGGTCACATTTAATGGTTGTTTTTACCTCCATTTTGAAAAGTGATGCTACTAGTTCCACTCTTCTTTTTCAAGGTTAAAATTATGATCTTTTGCAACCATGACTGGGAATGTTGTAAACAAAAATCTTAAAATCAAACCCAAACTTGAAAAGTGATTCTAGCACTAACACTCTTTTTTTGAGTTAAAATTACAACTTTTTTGAAACCATGGTCTTAACAGCTGGTATTGTTACAACCAAAATCTTAAAATCAATACTGAAGTTAAATAGTGGTGTTACAAATAACACCCTTTTGTTTTATTGTTGGAATACTGAGAGGGGAGGTGAATCAGTATTATGCAATTTTTTACCACTTTTAATCAGAATATTCAATCATTAACTTTAGCAGCAGTATATCATCAATATTTCATGAGAAGTACCAATCAATATTGCATAACAATTAACCACATATACACAGTACACCAAAATTTACGTGGAAGCCCAAATGGGAGAAAACCATAGAATGCTTTCTTATATATATCAAAGATTACATTCATATGAAGAACCAACTTCCAAATTCTCTAGCACCAATTGAAAGGAGGCTCCAACCCCCTATATATAGGCTCCAACTTGAAGGAAGCTACAACTCCCTGAATTCTCCAGCTCCAACTGGAAGGAGGCTCCAACACTCTGATTTACAGGATCCAACTTGAAGGAATCTCCAACTCCATGTATATTGTGGCTCTGACCATAAGGAGACCATGACCCCCTTTCCTTGCCTCGTCCTACCTCCCTGAAATATAAGTGTAGACTCAACCTGCCACTACCATTGATATTGATAATCAAACGGTCATTTGTCATTTTCACTGTATCTGTCACTGTCATTATCATTGTCACTATATTTTTCACTGCCACTGCCACTATCTATGTCATTGTCACTGATACTAATACATCATCATCATCAACCCAATCCACTCACATAGATGATATCAAAACATATGCTCAACATCAAGTATCCAAACCACGTGCCAGACTATACCTCAAGCATGTACCATATCCTCTATGAACCATGTACGATAAGATATGACTCAATCATATGACATCCAAAACATATACCAAGTGTATGCCTCAAATGTATGCCAATATCACAAAGATGTGTCTCTAACAATGAACCATAGCATCGATAAACCAAGTACCAAGGATATGTCTCAAGCATGTCTCAATATCACCATGACAAGAACCTCAACCATATGCAACCATTGACCAAAAATCCTCCAAAACATGCCTTAATCATGTGCCAAATCATCCATGATAGAAGCATCAAATACACATAAGGACATACCTTTAATCATGTAGAAAACCTGATGCATATCATCTCATACCTACAGATCAACCTGGTGCATATCAACTTCAACAAACATAAGATATCATCAATAAATTTTCCTCAATCTCGTTGGAAAGATACCATTCATCTGGTGGGGCCTCGCGGGATGAGTGTTGTACAACCTGTGGGGGTGCCTCATGGGACACATGTATCCAGACCTGCATGAGTCATCTAAATTAGGGTTTTCAGAAATCCTTCACTTTTGCAACTCTGATACTTCCGTACTCCTTACTTCCTTAGATTCTCTTCCTCAGATTCTCTACAAAAATATCACTTGAGAGATACATATTCAATGAACTTATATCTATTCAAATGAAAGGCTCCTTGAAGTGTATTTATACTTTTCCAAGTGACTTATTTCCTTAACTTTAGGTTCGACCTGTAATTTCTTGTTATAAATGTTTTACCCTTTAATTCATGACTTGTAACTTCTTGTTGCAATTGTTTAGGGGATTCTCAACCATTTTTCAGGGTTTTCAACTTCTATAGGGTATAACTCCTTAACAATGAGGAACTACATGGTGTACTACCTATCGTTGGAAATGGCATGAAGAGGACTATCCATTTATGAGGGTTTTGCATGTGCTTATAATGTTATTCAACCTCATTTTGCTCAATCAACTTTAGGTCTCATGACCACACCTTTGGGATTCTTGTAGACTTCTTCAAAGCGTCATCTTATGAGGGCCATGCTCAAAGCTACACCATAAGGGGGGCACTTTGGAGATTTCTTCAATTATACCCATTACTTCTAGAGGATTCTAGACTTCTTCTAAAGTTGACATCAGTGAAAATAAATTTTCCAACAATATCCCCCTTTGGCATTGATGGAAACACTCATGCTCCCCCTGTGACTAATGCTCACCATGTTTGATGCTTATGTTTTTTCTCCCCATTTGACATCAATGGAGAAGGGTAACTCCCCCTCACAATCTCATTCTGAACTTTCTCTCCTACTTTTTTTCTTTCTCTCTTCGAGTGCTTTTTGTCCATTGGTGCTTCATGATGATGTAAACTACCGATATATATATATATATATATATATATATATATAGCATTCATATTAAGGTTCCTTTATTGGCTGATCCGATATCAACAATATTCTTTGCACATATAATTTCTCTTCGAACGTGTAGATTAATGTGGAGCATAAATTACTCCAAGTTTCTGTTGAAGATACTCAAATGTCTCTCTTAGGAGTGGTTTAGTGAAGATGTTTGCAATGTGTTCCTTTGTCCCAATGTACTCTAATTTGATATTGTTTTCTGTAACTTGTTCCTGCAGAAAGTGAAACTTGATTGGAATATGTTTGGTCTTGGAATGCATCACTGGATTCTTCGAGATACTTATCGCACTTGTATTGTCACAGAATATCGAAATAGGATCATCAAACTGCACTTGTATATCTAGTAGGGTTTGCTTCATCCAGAGAACCTGAGTACAATATGTTGTTGCTGAAATATATTACGCTTATGTTGTAGATAATGATATTGACTACCACTTCTTACTTAACCAAGATACTAGACAATCACCCAAATAAAAAGTTTCTCTGCTAGTACTTCTTCGATCATCAATGCTTCCTTCCCAATATGCATCTGCATAGGCGACCATAGTCAGCTCATTTTATTTTGGATACCACAATCCAAACTATGTTGTTCCTTTAAGATATATGAAGATCCTCTTTACTTCCAGAACATGATTTTCCTTCGGTGTTGCTTGAAATCTTGCAACCTGTCCAAATAATTGCATTACATCTAGTCTTGAGGCTGTCACATAGAGTAGGATGTCAATCATCAATATATAGAGTCCTTGATTTTCTTTCGTAGATTCATCGTATTTTCTCAACTTGCAACCAGTCACCATAGGAGTACTTACTAGTTTTCATTCTTCCATTCCGAACTTCTTCAACATTTCTTTGATGTACTTGGTTTGGGAAATGAAAATGCCTTCATCCAGCCAAGATATTTGAAGTCCCAAAAATAATGTCAATTCACCAAGTAGTGACATTTAAAACTCATTATGCATGTCTTTGGAAAACGTCTTACTCATCATGTCATCATCACTTCCAAAGATAATGTCATCCACATATAGTTCAATGATAAGTATGTTGTTTCTGTCAACCTTTACATAGAGATTGTTATCTGCATTACCCTTTATGAATCCTTGTTGATGCAAATACTTGTCCAATCTTGAATACCAAGATCTAGGGGCTTGCTTGAGTTCATACGAAGATTTCTTCAATATGCAGACGTAATCTTCTCTTTTTGACAATAGAAACCCTTATGGTTGTTCGATGTATACTTCTTCTTCTGATTTAGGAATGTTGATTTTACATCCATCTAATATACTTTGATTCTTTTGGAACATGCATAGGCCAACATCATTCTAATTGCTTCCTTTATGGAAACAAGGGAAATTTTTTCTTCAAAATCTACTCCTTCAACTTAAGTATATCCTTTGCATACTAACCTTTCCTTGTTTCTAGTTACCTAACCATCTTCGTTTAGTTTGTTTCTGAACACCCACTTTGTACCAATCACATTGTTTTCCTTAGGTCTTGGAACTAGTTCCCATGTTTCATTCTTTTCTATCTGATCCAGTTCTTCTTCCATGGCCTTGATCTAATGTTCATCATTGTTGGTTTCCTCAAAGTTGTTAGGTTCTATCGTGGATAATAGTGCTAGGTGTTTATGTTCTAGTGTATGTACTCGTTTTCTTCCTTTGGTTTCTATTCATGCATTTTTATCTCCAATAATTTGTTCTGGTGGATGATTTTTCTAAACCTGGCAGTTAGGTTTTCTAGAGGGCATACAAAATTCTTGTTGGTCATCTTATTCTTCTTCTACTTCTGACTGCTTCTCTTCTTCTTCTTGTTCTTGTTCTTCTACTTCTTCTCTGTTTAGTTCTTCTTCTACTTCCTGCTCTTTATATTTTTTTCTTTCTTCTTTGATCTTTGACACATTTGTTTCATCAACATTCACATTCATTATTTCTATTATCTTGTTGAGTCTTACGTTTTAACATTTGTATGCCTTGATTTTGCTTGAGTATCCAACCAATATGCCTTTATCAAATCGAGAATAAAATTTTCCAACCCTGTCATCTTTTCTTTTTATGTAGCATTTGCTTCTAAATACTCTGAAATGTTTGACGTTTGTTGGTATTCCCTTCCATAATTCATATGGAGTTTTTTCATTGTTACCTCTGAGCATTCCTATGTTTGAGATATGAATGGTTGTGTGAACTGCTGGTACCCAAAAGATATTTCTCAACTTCGAATCTCTCGACATGGTTTTGGCCACTCCATTTTGTTGAGGTGTCCTAGCTGCTGACAATTGCCTTTTTATTCCATGCTCTTCACATAAATCCATGAATTCATCACCATTGTTTGGTCTTAAGCACTTGATTCTCAGATACATTTCGTTTTCAACCATTTCCTTAAAAAAATTGAAATGTTTGAATGCCTCTAATTTCATCTTGAGAAAAAAAACTATAGCCATTCTTGTCTAATCATCAATAAACAACATGGAGTATTTTCGGTCATTCACTCCTTTTGTTCTCATTGGTCCACATAGATCAGTATGAACAATTTCCAATGGATTTGTTGTAGAGTATTCCTTCATTCTAAATTCAGTTCTTGTTTGTTTTCCATGTAGGCAATGCTTACACATAGTACTGTCCAATTTTGAAATTTCAAGCATTTCCCTCACTACTTCCTTTCTACTGATTTTGACCAGATTGTCAAATTTCATGTGTCCCATTCTTTTGTGCCAAACCCAACTTTCATTTTCCCTTCCCAAGCAACATCTTTCTTTTCCAATCTCATTTAATATGTATATGTTGTTTGGATTTATTACTATTGTAGCCACCATTTTTCCCGATCCTTCTTTCCTTATCTCACACTTCTCTGAGTCAAATATAAGTATGTGTCCCTGATCACACATTTGACTCACACTTAGCAGATTGTGCTTCATGTTTTCGAAAATAAGGACATTTTATGCCTTGGAATCCTTACTTCCAAGCTTGAATGTGCCTTTTCCTATAATTTTGGTTGAGTTATCATTGCCAAACAACACTGATCCATCTCTTTCTTTCTTCAAAGTTATAAACATGTTTGTATCACCTGTCATATGCTTTGAGCAACCATTATTAACGTACCAATCACTTCTTCTTCTTTGGGCTTGTAGAGAAATGGGACATTCTTCAACATTTAATTTATCTTGCTTCCTTATCCAAATTCTTGATGGTCCTTGTGCATGACTGTTGAAATCATGCTTTGGTTCCTTTAAAGGAACTGTCAATCTACAATATTTGGCCATGTGTCCAAAATTGTTGCATTTATAACATTCCACTTCATTATTTAATGAGCCAAAAACTATTATAGTTTATGTTAAATGCTTCATGAGGATTTCTGAGATAATTAATTCTAGAGTGACCTTCATAATTGTCTATGTTCTTAGCATAAGCTTTGTAGTTTATAGATTTGTGCCCAAAATTGTTACAAGAATAACATGAACCAAGAAAGATAGTTTGATACCTTGGAGATCTTCTGAATGGTGTTGTTCTTATGTAGTTTTCTTCTTGATTCCTTTCCATGGGTGTTTGTTGATTCTGAATCCTAGGTCTTCTAGACGATGTCATCCTTCTATAATTTTCTTCTTGAGTTATTTCAATTTCCTGATTGTTCTCATTTGAAGTCTTGCATTCGTCCTTCTTGGTGGATCCTCTAGTGACTTTTGCATAAGTATTTTTTTATGGTTCCTCTTTTGTAGTCATAGATATCAAACCATTCTCTGTATATGTTTTTTTGTATCCCAGTCCAGACCTGTCATGATATGGCCTTTGAGCACTAATGATTTCATCCAGTATTTTGGTGTTGTTTTGTTGCATGTCTATTTTCTGAATTTCCTTCTTTAGTGAAACTATTTCTGTTTCTAAGCTCTCCTTCTCCTTTTATTTTTCTTCCAGCTGGCTTATGAGTATTTCTTCAATCCTTCTAGATTATTCAACTTTTAATTTTAGTTTCATTATCATCTATTGATCTTCAAAATTGGAACTTTGAGAACTCTCTTTTAGCTTGAGTACTTCTCCCTTGAGTGATTTGTTTTTATTCATCTCTTTCTTTAGTTCACTTAAGGCGTTGATTAGTTTTGCTTCAATATATACCTCACCTTTTTCTTCATAATCCTCTTCATTGTTTTCAAAATCCATAAATAGTACATTTTCTGATTCATTGTCGCTATCATCATCCTCATCCGATGAGGAACTGCCCTCTTTTGAGTAGAGACGTTTCTTGAATAATTTATTTTTATTTCTTCTCTTGTCTTCCTTTTTATATTTATTTTCTTTCTTGGGAGATTCTTCTTCATCACTATCAAAATTCTTAGCATAAGGATATTTAGAAGCAAAATGACTAATTTTAGCACAATTAAAGCATATTAAGGGAAGCATGCATTTATACTTGTCGGTTCATTTCTTCAATTTCCTTATGAAGTTGAGTATTTCTTCATCTTCATCTGAATCATCACTCCAGCTGCAAATTTGCTTTGAATTTTTCTTATTCTTCCTTGTCTTCTTGGATGCTTTGAAAGTTGATTCCTTTTTGTATGGAGTCTCTTGTTATGTTCTCATTTCATAACTTGTGAGTATCCCATGTAACTCGTCCATGCTTAGTGTAGCAATACCTTCTCTTTCTTCTAGGGTGGAAACCTTAGGATAAATATCATTGAAAGAGATCTTAGTACCTTTTGAACAATGATTGGTTCTTTAATTTCTTCTCCCAAACCTTTAATAGAATTCACTATTTTATCAACACGCAGAAAATAGGCTGCAATATCTTCATATTCCTTCATTTTCAATTGTTCAAATTGACCTCTGTAAGTTTGAAGCTTGGCCCCTTTGACTTTGGCATCTTCTTCGTAAACATTTTGAAGTTTGTCCCAAATATCATTTTAAAAATCACGATGCATAACATTGACATATATTGATCTAACAAGACCACCCAGAATATAAATGGTAGCCTTTGAATTGTTTTCTTCAAGTTTCTTTCCATCCTTATATGTTGGGGGAGTGGCAGGTGTTGTGTATCCAATTACTACTGCTTGCCAGACATCAAATCCTTGTGCTTGTATAAATGTTTTCATTCTTCTACTCCATAAGTCATAGTTTTGTCCATCAAACAATGGTGTTCCATTCTTGGTGCACTCCATGATCTACCTTTCAGTGATTGGACTGGTTTTCTGAACGACCTGCTCTGATACCAATTGTTGAAATACATATAGGGGGGTGAATCATTACTTGCAATCTTTTACCACTTTTAATTATAATATATAATCATTAATTTTATCAGCAATATATCATCAATATATTATGAGCAATGCCAATCAACAGTGCATAACAATTAATAAAAAATACACGGTACACCGGAATTTACGTGGAAACCCAAATGGGAGAAAACCACATAATGATTTCTTATATATATCAAAGATTGAATTCACAGGAAGCACCAACTTCCAAATTCTCTAGCACCAACTTAAAGGAGGCTTCAACCCGCTATTTACAGGATCCAACCTGAAGGAAGCTACAACTCCCTGAATTCTCCAGCTCCAACTGGAAGGAAGCTCCAACCTGAAGGAATATCCAATTCCATGTATTCTCTAGCTCCAACCATAAGGAGGCTACGATCCCCTTTCCTTGCCTCATCCTGCCTCCCTGAAATATAAGTGTAGACTCAACCTGTCACTAAATCTGATACTGATAATAAAACTGTCACTGCCATTGTCATTGTATTTGTCATTGTCATTGTCACTGTATCTGTCATTGTCACTGTCATTGATATTAATACATCATCATCATCAACCCGATCCACTCACATGGATAATATCAAAACATATGCTCAACATCAAGTATCCATACCATGTGCCAAAATATGTCTCAAGCATGTACCATATCCTCTATGAACCATGTACCATAATATATGTCTCAATCATATGACATCCAAAACATATACCAATTGTATGCCTCAAATGTATGTCAATGTCACAAAGATGTGCCTCTAACAATGAACCATAACATCCATAAACCAAGTACCAAGGATATGTTTCAAGCATGTATCAATATCACCATGAAATGAACCTCAACCATATGCAACCATGTACCAAAATGCCTCCAAAGCATGCCTTAAGAATGTGCCACACCATCCATGATACAAACATCAAATACACATAAGAACGTACCGTTAATCATGTAGAAAACCTTATCCATATCACCTTAGACCTACAGATCAACCTGGTGCATATCAACTTCAACAAATATAAGATAACATCTTCAATAAATTTGCCTCAGCCTCTCTAAACAGAGACCATTCATTTGGCGGGGCCTCGCGAGACGAGTGTTGTACAACCCACTGGGGTGCCTTGCGGGACACTTGTAGACTAACTTGCGAGGGTCAGCTAAATTAGGGTTTTCAGAAACCCTTCACTTTTGCAACTCAGAGACTTTCACACTCCTTACTTCCTCAAATTCGCTTCCTCCTATTCGCTATGAAAAGATTACTTGAAAGATAAATATTCAATGAACTTATATCTATTCAAATGAGAGGCTCCTTGAAGTGTATTTATACTTTTCCAAGTGACTTCTTTCCTTAACTTTAGGGTCGACCTGTACTTTCTTTTTATAACAATTTTACCCTTTAATTAATGACTTGTAACTTCTTGTTGCAACCTTTTAGGGGCTTCTCAACCACTCTTCGGGGATTTAAACTTCAAGAAGGCATAACTCCTAAACCGTGAGGAACTACGTGGTGTACCACCTACCGTTGGAAACGATGTGATGAGGACTATCCATTTATGAGGTTTTTGCATGTACTTGTAATTTTATTCAACCTCATTTTACTTCGGGCATAATGACCACACCTCTAGACTTCTAGTAGACTTCTTCAAAGCGTCTTCCCATGAGGGCCATGCTCAAAACTATGCCATAAGGGGACCACTTTGGAGATTTCTTCAATTATACCCATTACTTCTAGAGGCTTCTAGATTTCTTCTAAAGTTGACATCAATGACAATCAATTTTCCAACAAAAATTACAACTAATTCGAAACCATGGTTTTAACAACAAATACCATTGCAACTAAAATTTTAAAATCAACCCTTAAATTGAAAAGAGGTACTAGTGGTAACTCCCTTTCTTTTTTCGGGTTTAAAATTGTAATATTTTTGAAATCGTGACCTAAAAATGAACACCATTACAAATAAAATCACCTTTCCCATGTCTACTTCAGTGTTACCCTCCCTTTAAATTAAAAAAAATAAAAATAAAAATAAAAATATTATTTAAAAATAAATTAATAAAATATTTAAAACAAAGAAATATAACTATGAATTTAAAAAAAATTAAAATAAAAACAAACTTAGAAAATAAAAAGAATAGAATAAAAAAAAAACTAAAAAAAAAACTTATAAAAATATATATAAAAAAAACTTATAAAAATATATATTAAAAAAAAACAAAAACATAATATAAAAAAATAAATTTTTAAAACCAACACAACAAAGTTTTAAAAATAAAAACAAAAGGCATATATTACAAAGAAAAGGGTATATAATACACTATGGTTAGTTATAAAACACAAAAGAAAAGTTATATGAGTGTGGGCGATTTTCAGAGTAACTCTCCAATCATATATCCTTTCTTTTTTTTAACCATGAAAATCGGTAACTGGTAGGTTTGATCTCGGCTAGGCTCAAAATCAAGCCTACTGACTGCCACTATTGATCCAAAAGTGGAAGGAATTATTAACAAAATGACATTAATTAGATACTTATGAATGATTAAAGAGTTCAACCATTAATAACCATGCTGCAAATAAGAGAAGTGAACAACAATAAGAATGAGACAAAGACAACAAGAAATTGATAACGGAGTTCACCAATATGTGGCTACGTCTCCTGGCCCGCTTCCAAGTGGAGGACCTATTTATTGATCTTCAAATGCTAAAGTTATCTTTACAATGGCTCCTTGTTGTTACAAACAGGCTTCTAATCTGTTGTACAAGACCTCCTTGTGCAGATGCACACATGCCTCAATAAAATCCTCCGAAAACATGACAAAATGCCCCTCAAAACATGAGAAATGGGCCAAAAACTCCAACTCTTCTTTACATTCCCTGCATAAAAAGTACCCTCTCAAGCTCAAAAATCCCGGTTTATTATAGTTTTTAGGCTCAGTTGGGGAAGCCCAACTTCCCATAAAGATCTGGCCTCTTTTTGAGATTAAATCCCCCTCCAAATGGCCAAGAAATCTCCAAAAACGCCCAATCTGGGCCAAACTATAGGCAAAAAGACCCACCTGTGTATAAAAATTAAATTTAGCCCAAAAGGGCTGGGCGCGCGCGCTAAATTAGGGTCACATGGAATATAGGTGGCCAAGCACCAACCCAAAGGGCTGTGCGCTGGCCCCTAGCCCGCACTTACAGGTTACATGGCGTACATTGATAGAACCGTGCCCTATGTATGTGCCAACAACTCGATGGTTACAACCCCATAGCATATGGCAAGGCCTGAATCCATAGCATAAAGCCACGTCGGTGGTTGACATATGTGCCCGCGCCCTTTTAGCTGTGGCTATATGTATAGCATGGAAAATCTGTGGGTTGGGGCTAGGCCCCAACCCCCTTCCGCCTCTGAATTGACATAACAAACACTTTATATAAATATAAAGTGGGTTGTAATAACAAGATCCACCCACAGAGCATTGGTTATCAGACCTTTCCCAAGGAATTGTTATACCAAGAGGTTATGGGGTTGAATCCCATGAGCTCCAAAATTTTTAACCAACCATCAAATGATAGGGTGCCATGTGGCACCATTTAATTTGCCCGAGAAGTGCCACTTGTCAACATCTGAATGGATCACTGTCATCTGCCCAGTCAACCTGTTGTTGTGTTGCCATGTGTCTCAATGCTACGTCAGCATGATGGCATCATCATGATGTCATGCTGACGTCATCATTGACTTTTTTTGCATGTTGACCTGTTGACTTTTTACCTGTTTGGGAAAATGATCAGAGTGTGATAACTCTAGCATACCACGTTTTTTGCTGAAGTAAATATATGGCCATAATCAACACGACGATCCAGTCACAATGGAATTGGTTTCATTCAATTCCGAGAACTTTCATTTTTGAGCATTTTTTGGACCTGGGGAGCCTCCTGGATCATTCCTTCCCACTTGGAAGCTTTTGGACCACCAAAAGTTTGGTATCAGTTGGTAAATAAGTGAGGATATTGTGTCCTCACCTTTCTGGTCTCCATCCACTTGGACTAACTTGGATTTGTGCCCTTCAATCCCACTCGAAGATACTCCACATCGCCCCTGTGAGAAGTACAGACTCTTTTGTCCAAAATGGTGTCTTCCTGCAACTCATTCATATATTCAGAAGCAAAATATTCTATGGTAGGAATCTGAATATTCTCTCCTTGATCCTCGATCATAGGAGGATCATGCAATCTCAAGTTTTTGTAACTCAAAATTTCCCCCTTATAAGAAAGTGGTGAGAAAAGCTCAGCATTCTCACATGGTTATCGATTTATACATTCTCAATAAAGAACGTTTATGTAGCAATGAAATGACTTCACTGATCTCCCATTACAAATTAGCCTCAACAAAGTTGTGGAAGGATGATTTCTTAAAGAGCATGCCCATAGATGACTCCGAAAAACTAGAATGAACATGCATTGAATGACACAAATATTGAACTAGATCCCTGATTTTTAACTGTAGAGTTAAAATGTTTAGACTTTAAAGTTTTGTAATCACATATTATCTTATATTCTAGAGTCTTATTGGACATACCTATCCTTGATTGATGCAAGATATTGTAATAATAGGCAATCGTTCAATGTTCATTGTTTAACATTTATGATTTTAAAATCTAAATTTTAAAACTCAATTGTATGTTTAAACAAAATTATTCACATGTCATTTCATTTTATATACCCATGCCCCTACATCTCCCTGTACACAGATTTTTATGTACCCATACCGTACATCTCCTCGTACCTAGATTTTGAAGTACCCACGGACATATAAATAAGGCCCACCCTTGAAGCAAAAGATAACAAAATGATGACTAGGATTGCAGCCATAAAATTATAGCAACATTTTGCACGCTATGAATAAACACAATCTAGCCTCCTTATTTTCTTTTTCTTGAAGTCCGGTTGCAGTTGGGATAGATAGTATTGTCTTTTTAATACACTCACTATTGAACACATCGAAGACAATTGGAAATGCACCATCCCAAAGGCCTGTTGGTGGGCCAACATAATCATCTTCAGAGAGCCAGAATATGTAGGTGAATAATATAGCTTGAACAACAAAATAAACTAGATATTTTGCAAGTACATTAACTAGATTATACATTATAGAAACGATATTGAAAGTACAAAATGATAGAAGAAAGTTTACGAGCTGCAGTTATTGAGTATCAATGTCCATACATTTATACCTAACGTGTTGTCCAGTGCATTATTCTATTTAGAAGAAAAATAAAGATTTTTAAACTTACGTCCAGCTCTACCTTTACTTACAATAAGTATTGTTCTGTTCGACAGGATTATTTTACAAGATTACTAAAGACCAATCAGAAAATAATAGGTAATCATGGTTCAACTAATTATATATATCAAGATTAACATCAAGTCTGTCTATTTTCACCTGGGCAGATGAAGAACTTTTAAAAATGTGCTAAAACAGATCGTCTTCCGATAATAAAGATAAATGATATAGGCTAAATGGTTAATAATCATTTTAAACCGATGACAACCAAAATTTTGAGTATTGAACCTTACCAAAATCCCAATTCAAATGAAGATGAGCTGGAAAGCATTCAGTATGATAAGATAAGATAGTAGTATTATAAGAGTAGTTGGAAAGCATTGACTTTTTTTTGACTTGTTAACATTTTATTTGTTTGGAAAAATGATCAGAGTGTGATAACTCTCGTATACAACGTTTGTTTGAGGAAGTAAATATATGGTCATAATCAACACAACGATTCAATCACAATGAAATTGGTTTTGTTCAATTCCAAGAACTTTCATTTTTAAACATTTTCTAGACCTGAAGAACCTTCTAGATCAACTATATTACTTTTGTGTTTTATAATATACAAAAGAAAAAATATATAAATGAAATCAACTCCCACTCATATGTCCCTTCTTTTGTGTGTTATAACATACCAAAGGAGAAACATATAAGTAGGGAGTGATTCATATCCCTCTCCCTCTCTTTTCATGCTTTATAACTACAATCTTAATAAAATGTTTTTGAAAAATTTGTTATATAATTTTTGTTATAACAACTTATTACTTAATATTAAAATTTTTTTTCATAAAAAATATTTAAGTTGTATGTATTTTTAAATGTTTTATCATCATATTTTTATTTTAATATATATATTTTATAAGATTGTTTTTTTATTTTCATTTTATATAATATGTATGTGTAATTTTGCTTTTCATATTTTTAAATATTTTTAAGTTATATATATATATATATATATATATA
>JZKD02S1130158.1:560305-581025 GCA_000966675.3 Picea glauca | reverse complement strand
TTTACATTAATTTTTTTATTTTTACTTATTTTTATTTTTAATGTTTTGGAAAAAAAAAATCTAAAATTTTGTATTTTTTTATGATTTTTTTAAAGGGGTAATAATGGAGCAAGGGCAGATAGGGTGATTTTTTTGCAATAATATTAGTTTCTTAAGTGATGGTTTAAAAAATGTTGCAATTTTAAGATTAGATTTTTTTTTTATACGATTAAGACCTCATTTTGATTCAGGGGTTGATTTTAATATTTTGGTCCTAATTGTACCTATTGTTAAGGATATGGTTTCAAACAAGTTATATTTTCATGATCTACATAGGGAAACGGGGCGTTGGAAAATCCCCAAAACACCATGGGAGGAAAGAATCTACGACCTTTGTGACACCAAGATGGTTGAAGATGAAAAACACTTTCTCTTAGAGTGCTCTGCGTATACTCAAATTAGATCTCAATTTCAAAATAATTGTCACAATACTAACCTTCATAACCTTCTAAGTCATCAAAACTTCAGTGATATTGGAACACTTCTCTTAATGCTTTTCAAGCATCAAAATAACATTTTAAAGATATCCAAGTAATCTCTTACTTTTCTTAAGGTCTGATCGACCAATTTTGGTCTCAGTGGACGTTAACCATCATCATCATAATTTTCAACTCCAAAAATCCAAAATCGTGGTATTGGTAGTGCTACCAATTGTTTATTTGATGAATGATTTTAGGGGTTTGGTTGTAATGGTATTGGTTGTTAAAGCCATGGTTTCAAACAAGTTGTAATTTTAACCTGACCAAAAAATAAGGGTGCTACTACTAACACAACTTTTCAATTCTGGGGTTGACTTTAAGGTTTTTGTTACAAACATTAAGGATCGCGGTTGCAAAGGGTTGTAATTTTAATGCTGAAAAATAAAAAGGTACTGCTGGTAGCACCACTTTTCAATTTAGTGGTTGATTTTGGTGTTTTTGACACAAAAATATGAGTTTTTAGGGCTAGAGTTCTCGTTTTGAGGTCATAGTTCTTGTCAAGTTGGTAACTTTGTTTAATGCATTGTATTCATTTTCCTCCCAATTTGATGTGAAGAATTTATATCCTTCATTGATGCCTTTGTTACCATAATATTCTTCCTCTTCATCTAGCTACTTTATGGACTCATATTTTGCACATGTTGTGATGATAGAAGCAAGGTGAAATATTTTTTAGACATCCCATGGGAAATTGACATTTTCCTACACTAATAGGGAACCAACTAAGATCTCCGTAAGATGAGTATATATCCATCATACTCTCTCTCTCTCTAATTGTATTCCCATAAAATTAGTATGGCATTGCCAAGATGTCATAATGACCATGATATGCTTAAGAACTCTTGGTTTTACTATTGAATGATCAAGGATATGTGTTTTTCTTTTCATTGGAGATTCATGGACCTAACAATTTCGATTGTCTTCATATTAATATAAGCATCAAGGTCGTTGAAAATGTTTGGTACCAACACTCCATTTATTTTGGCATTCACCATTGGACTTTCAAGGGTGCTATATTTTAGAAGTACTTTTGCTATAATTACATTTATTGTAGTTCTGATAACATGGATTGTGATTTGATCTCTTTTCTTATTCTTTATGGTTGATTTTTGACAAATTTGTCTAACACATTTTGCATAAATTGGCATGTCTTTGATTTCTCGCATCAAACGGATCTTTAGATGTCAATCTCCAATTTCTATTGAAAAATTCAATGAATAATTTTCTACATTCATGGGAACTTGATGGACCCTCTCAAGAAAAATTTTTTCTTGTGAAGTTTGTATGTATGAGGTATCCCTTTCCTCTTTCCTTTATTCCTCAACTTCATTTATGATTTATTATTGATTTCTTGGAAGTTGAAAAGGAGTTTGTAGTCAATTAGTGTCATAATCCTCGATTATCAATGAGTTCATATGCTTTTGGAGATTTAGATGGGGTATCAGTTGAGTCAACATTTATATTAGGAATACCTTGTTAGTAGGTTGGGGGTTGTGATTAGGTGCAACTCATTTATTATTAGCCTTGGCTTTTGAATTTTTCTCTGAAGGGTGGGTTCTTGATTAAGCATGGCCAACTACACTAACATGTAAAAATTAGGCATTATAGATGATAGAAAGGTATAGACTTGTGGAGCATGAATAATATTGTATAGAGTGGGGTATTGTGACATTTAGCCTCCCACAGGGGGAACATTTGCCAAAATATATTTTTGGGTTGTCCCATGTAAGAATAGATTGCAACAAAAAGACTAGACATATTAATTTGAGACGCAATTTTTTTTTTTTTTAAAATAAAATAAAAAAGAGGGTAGTACCTTCTATATTAGATAATCACAAAACATAGACAAAATACAGAGTCATGGCTAAAAACCACCAAAAATACTGCCGGTATCCGGAAACCAGTATAGCTAAGGGGCTAATAGCAGTTTTTAACAATAATACATTTAGTTGAGAGCCCCTGTCCTGCCCGAAAGAAACCAGAACATGGGCTAATGGTCCAAGAGTGCATAAAACAGAAAAGAAGAAAACAAAAGCCAAGAAGCAGTAAAACCTAATCACCCATTGCACCGCCACCTTCACTCGCCTGCCAAGCGTACCTCGCTGGAATAACAAACTCCTGCGCGCACAAGGGACACTTGTGATGAGCTGGAGCTCTGGAAAACGCGCCGAGGAGGATGTCTAAACGCTGGCTCATGAGGAGCGTCCTGAGTTCCACATCTGCCAAATGGCTGCGTAGCTCAAAGACCAAGGCCAGGTGTTCGTCGTTGAGAAGAAAACCATGCAATCCGCCACCCGAGCCACTGCTGGGGGCAGTTCCCGAATCCATTTCCTCACCCAAATTAGCCGCTACCTTACTCTTCTCCTCGCGAATCTCATTGCCCATAGTATTCTCCGCGTGAAGAGATGGCAAGTCGCCCGTCCAGGGAACTTCTTCGATGATACAGCCTGGGACATAATCGTCACATATCAAAGCTCGAACAGAACTCTCCATGGTTTGGGGCGCCTCCATGCAGGGAAAATCTCCAATGGTCGGGTCCTCTTCCACTATGCAGGTGGGCAGCGCAACCTCGGGCTCGGCATCCCTAACATTACTCAATTTAGAAATCAGACCTTCCCTGCTGCATCCAGCCTTTTGCTCAACAATGATGTCGAGCAGCTTTCGCCGCTCTTCTCGCACTTTTTTACGAAGAATTGAGGACGCCAAAGAGAGAGCAAATTCCAACTGCTTCTTCCTGCGACGCTGCGCCCTGTGGGCGTCCCAAGCCGAGCCCCGACGGGATCTGGCACGCTCTCGAACCATTGAAACAGATAAAAAACCGCCAATACAGAGCCCGAACCGCGCAATACGGGAAGTCTTAAACAAGAGCAGCAGCAAGTGCAAGTCCCGAACAAACCGTCTCAGACAAGGAGCAACAGCAAGAGCAAATTCATAACAATCTAAGAACAAAGAGCCCTGGGAGGCCTCACCAAAGTGCATTGCATAAATGACGAATGGTCGAGCGAGCACCATAACAAATGCTCTCTGTCCGGGCGCATAATCAAACACGTAACTAGACTTCATTAAAATCTGTCCTTCCGGATCCATGATCTGTTTGAGCTCGCGGGAGAAATAAATGGTCGCGCGAGGGAGCTTCGCCGTCGTATGAACCCTGCGATGGCCAGCCTCCAGCGTTAATGCTAATGCGTGGGTGGCTGCCATCCGCAGTTAAACCAACACTTAAAGCGTCTCTTAGTGCTTGTCCATGTGTCATTGACCCCGTGTGTCGTGTCACCCCATCCGAGAAATTTGAGACGCAAATTACAACAAAGGAACTAAACATATAATTATGAGATTAAAATTAAAAATTGGTGCATGGCCAGTGCATGTTAGGAAATTAATGTTGCGTATTGTATAGATTCTACTCTACATTGTTGCAACATTGTTGCATTTCCAAGAAGTAAAAATCAACAAATGCCTAATTTCTAGTTTGCACAACTAACTTAATATATACTAATTTAGGGTAGTCTTTTTCATGAAGATTTTCCTCCCATATGATTCATACAAATGCAACAACATGTAGTAGAATGTAATAAGGATGTCTAAAGTATTCTTGTCTAGGATGTTTCTCAGTGAATGGAGGTTTGAAATATAATTTTTTTGTACTCTTAGATTATAAAAAAATACAAATCAACGATATTCCATATTTAGTAAAAAGTCAATTTTTGAAATTGGGAATTTCACTTTGCAACGGGAGCCTTAGTGATGAGTTATAAATGTTGACAACATGAATGGATGTCGCAAACCAAACTCCATTTAAGAATAAAAATAGTTAAAATGGTGTGCTTATCATATATACTCTAAAATTTAATATATTAATAATCTAGCATAGTCGAATCAAATATTTTTACAAGGTTCAAAAATGGGTTTCCTTGGTGTTGTACTATAAAGGCATTTTACAATGGTGCTTATAAATTATCTAGAAATGGTTGCATTAATATTTAATATATTAATAATCTAACATATTAATAATCTAACATAGTCCAATCAAATATTTTTACAAGGTTCAAAAATGGGTTTCCTTAAGGCATTTTACAATGGTGCTTATAAATTATCAAAAATGGTTGCATTAATATTTGAATTTTTTTTTTCTTCAAGGGATTGAAATTTGAAAGAATTTGGAGTATTTGTAAATCTCATAATATTAATTATTTTTCTCAAAGAATCACTTTCAAAGAGACAACAATCATTAAAGGCTTCATAAATTTTATGATATAAGTTACTTATTTAAGGAGAACTGTGAGTTCAAAAAGAAAGCTCTAGTGTAAAAAAAAACATTGACTTGTCCCAAGTCAACCTTCCATGTCCTTCCAAGTAATTCTTCAAACGGAGGGACCAACTTCGGTAAAATTTTGATGGACTTCTGGTGGAAGCTGTCGTAATTATCCATGCAGACCTACCACTTCCTTGCTAAAATTGAGGTGCATGCAACAAATTTTTGGGTGGCTGTCACATTTGGATCCATAGGATTAATATCCAGCAAGGAATGCAATTTGGATCCATAGGATTAATATCCAGCAAGGTATTGCATTCGGTCTCCGCAAACGAATCTAGCTGCTACATCTGAACATACAAAGCCTTTATCACCGATTTGAAGTCTCACAACTCTTTCTTGGCTGCTTGAGAAACTTCGTGCATGGAATCCAGTTGTTCATCTACAGTTTGGATCTCAACAAAATTTGCTTGTTGCTCAATGGGATGAATGATGGCTCGGGCTTCTGCATTCATCCGCTAAATATTTGCTCGCAACTCTTCCACTGGCTTACTTCGTCGTTCCAACAACCCGAACCAATCATTGACCATCGTGAAGAGTTTACTACATTCTACCATCTAGACATGAAGGGAAGACTGAATAACATCCCCCTCTGCCATTGCCTGAGTAACTTTCTCCATCATATCTTGGGGTTGCTCCTTTTCTTTTAGGAAAATCACGTTCATTTCTTATTGAATACTATCTATTCGAGAAACCAATTGTGACCAAACATCCAGAATAATATCAACTCATTATGGTGGTGCAATCGAGGTAATATATTCTGGTAGCTCAGGGGTAGATTTCTATATCCTAGGCCAAAATTCAACAATTTTTTCAGAGACGACAACAAAGTTTGATTGAATCTGGTCACACAAAGAGTAGGCTTGGGCCCTGTCTTCTGATACCGCCTCGAGCTCAGTCCATAAGTGTTGTGTTTTCTATGTGAGTTCTGCATTAGCATGCTCAACATAAATAATCCGTTGTTCTATATGTGTAGCCGAAGCTATGAAAATGTGAAGTAGTTTTGGAGTGACCCAAGACGCAAAGTATTCACTTTGTATTGACAGATTGACATGAAATATTGAAGCAAGTGGTTGGCCACTTGCAATGGACCTCTTGAAAAATATAGGGGTGGATCCACCTTCGGGCCTTGCAGAAGTGGCTTGAAAAATATGACCCATGCGCTCTTAGACATAAGGGGGAAGTAACTAAACATCCTTTGGCTATTCAAGACATAGCTGCAATATTTCAAAACACTGGTGGGGGTATTGGATGAGTGGTGCAACTCCGTCCTAGATGGAACTAGTGCTTTGGTATGAGTTGGTGTCGTCATGAGTATCAATGGGGTCTCGGGGAGGGCCGTGGGTGGAGTGAGCTATTTCCTTTTCATCTTTTATGTTGCTCAGGACTAGGGATACTCTGTCAGAATTTAAGAGAGCACCCATAACACGAAAATTACACACAAATTAATATTGTATTACTCTCAAATCCCAAGATACAATAGGTATATGTAGTTGGAGTTAGATCCAACCAATTCCAAACATAGGTATGGAGGTTGAGATAATATCTCAACAGCTCCTACAAAATCTCAAACCAAATCCAAACCAATCCCTAAATTAATCATTAATTCTAACACCCTCCTTTAATGATTACATTACAAATAAACCACATATTACAATTCTCAAATCACAACATAGATTTCTGTCTTGTCTGATCTGGTCTTCATCAGCTCCTACACCCACTCTGATGCCTCTGGACTGCGCTCTTTCTCTTCCTCTTCTTCGAGCTTGCCATTCAACTCATTTAAAGCATAAATGCTTCAGACCATCATTCATGAACTTGTACAATGGACAATTTGACAACTCGGCTCATCGGGGCTTCCGTGATAAAAGATGTCAATTATTGATGCATTCTATGAACATGCCTCCATCTGTCGGATTTTTGCTTTCGACTATCCTTCAGTGTCTAGAAGAGCAGTTTGGATACAGAATGTCCTCAACATTCAATTATACAAGGTGACTTCCAATAAGAACATTTGTTCTTGAAACCGGGGCTGCCAGCTTATATCAAGATACAAGAGTTCCTACTTTCTTTTACATAAACACGTAAACATATAAAAAAGTTTAACCACACCACACTTACAAACACTAGAAAAACACTGAAATCTCCTCTCCTTTTTTAGAATAGTTTAAGTGTAAGCGATAAAATTTTGGGCATAATCAACTGTCCATTGGAGTCGATTTCTGCAATCTGGACTTTTCCTCTTTACAGCTCTTCTACACAGGGAATGCTTAGCCATAACAAACAACGCGATCTTCTCAGCAAACTTGTTCTCAAATTCTGCAAATGATGGCTGTTTTAATTTGACTGCGGCCCAAATTTGAAAACAACAATAACAATTGGCCATTGACCACATCTCATCTCATGCGCGTTTATGTTCACCTTCAGCGCCAAGATTTTAATTTTCCTGTGAGTGGAGTCTCCGCCAACGGTGTTTACCAAGCAAAAACAAACCCTCTGCTCTTCCACGCAAACTCTTGAAGGTATCCTGCAGGGAATTCCTTCTTTGATAGTCTCTTCGGCTGTTAGATAAATCTCCCCACATCCGATATCTAAATCTGATAGGTGGATGGACTCTTCTTCGTTTCTGAACCACAATTCGAACAACAGGCAATAGCGGCGATCAGGATATCTCACGGAACTTCACACAAAAAATACGTTTCAGCAATCACTAACTCAGAGAACTTAATACACACAACAACACACCCAACGCTATCTCACATTGCTCTCATATTCCAGCCCCTCCGGTGAGAGAGTTAGGGCTGTTCTAGCTCTGATACCATGTCAGAATTTAAGAGAGCAGCCATACCACGAAAATTACACACAAACTAATATTGTATTGCTCTCAAATCCCAAGATACAATAGGTATATGTAGTTGGAGTTAGATCCAACCAATTCCAAACATAGGTATGGAGGTTGAGATAATATCTCAACAACTCCTACAAAATCTCAAACCAAATCCAAACCAATCCCTAAATTAATCATTAATTCTAACATACTCTATGAAGGAGATGGCATGGTAGTGGTACTACCACCAATGGTGGTGAATGGGACAATGGAATCATGATCAATCATTTCAATATTGGTGTGAGGAGGTGACAATGGAGTGGTGGACGTGGCACCCACAAAAAAACTAGCAGGATATTGAGTAATTTTCTTAGTGATAGCGGTGGGATTCGTATGGATGATGGGGTCATCAGAAATAATGATAATGGAAATGGAGGATGGTTTAGGAGGGAGAGTTCGAGTGAGGGGTGGAAGTGAAGAAATATGAATGATGTCAATGATAATGGGGTTTGTGGTGGGAGTGGATGAGGAGCCCGTGCATAATTTCTTAGGAGTAAATGCGGCTGCAAGAACTTCATGGAAATCCTTAGTTGAGATGGTAGCAATGCCTAGAATTGACGGAAAGGGCGACAACGAGCCTGACCTCAACAATGTCTCTTCTTCCTCATCCTCATCTGACTTCGGGGGCATCCTTGGTTGCTTTGGCACTATTGTACTCGAACTAGGGACATTTTTCTGTGAAAGGGATGATCGTTTTGATATTGTATGAATCTTGTATGATATTCCCGATTTCTTCTTCTCCCGCTATACTCCAGGCCACGATTAAACCTCTTTGTCCAAAATTTCCTCATCTAGATAGAAAGGAAATGGAATGGTGTCAAATAGTGATGGAGCAGCACCAAGGGGTATGGAAAAAGTATGATCTTGGTTCATGCCGAACCAAATATTTATGGTATACCGATTTAACAGATCCTACGAAATCCTTATCTGCTGGGTTGCGTTGACAAGGTCATTGTACCACTGCAAAAAGGAGTTGTCGTTGAATGTACTATTTTCATTGCCGCTCCTAACCTACAATGGGTCGAACACCTTGGAAATTTAGCGGTCAAGAGTGTATGCTAATTCATGACCCTGTGGTGACTTCCACTTCCACATGGTGAATTCAATTAACATGTACCCATAGATGAAATAACTAGCTCTTTCATGCATGTTGGCACATGCTTGAAACAACTTTGTTTCTTATTGAAAAAATGATCCCAAGATCTATATTGCCTACATAATTCAACCATAACGAATTTATCGGAAACATAATATGGGAGTAAAAATGGTTTTCCTTGAAACCCATACAATATGATGTAGCTGAACTTGTCCTGTACTTCAAAAACTCCCTTTCCAACAAGAAATGTCGTGGCTTGTTTTGATACTCTTGTGGAAGAACCATGAATCATCCTTTTGAATGTGGATAGGAATGCAGTCTGTACTTGATAAAAATGATAGGGAGCCTTATGTCTCCAGAGTGATGGATACTAGGATTGTACTAGATCCTTGTTATAATTCACGTTTCTTGAACGTGTCAAATCCTCAAATATATGGAAATAAACTATGGCATAAAACAAATAAGAATTCATGTAGAACTTCTTTGTTTTATGGTAATTTTACAACTGAATAGGAACCTCGTTTGAGATAATATGAGCCCAATAAAAAATTGCATCTTCATGAACAAAGCAATGTAGGACATACAAAATATATTTTAGGATAGTTGTTGAAGAGTCTTTACCAACAATATTGACAAACAACCATGCGAATTCCTCATAGGGGTACTTAAGTAAGCATACCTCAATTTGAGAAGAGATTCCAAAATCATTTTTTGGCTCTATAAGAAAGTTATCCAAGAGGTACACCCCTCCATTATGGGCCTTTGAGAAGGTGTCAACTTCAAAACCTTTAAAATTCTTGTTGGGTGTTGGAAGTTTAAGGATCTTTATGAAAAATGTACGAGTGAGGGAGAGGGAGATTGGTGTCTTCTCCTCTAGTGGAATTATCCTTTTCTTAGTCTCCTCCAATGAGGGAGGATGAATTTATCTACAAACTAGAAAAATAATTCCTTGAAGTTCAATACCTCTGGCATGCACCCAACCTATGCTATTCTGGAAGTCTAGACTTTGTTCAAGCCCTTTTCCTAAATTGAGAGCCCTAAATACCACTTAAAATATTCAGACCACTGGAACTCTTGATATTCACGTCCCAAAGTGTTGATGGTGTCTCTGCAATATAGTTCCTTTCTCTTAGTCGACATACTTTGCTTAAATTGCTTGATTAAATAGGTGGCGGTCTTTTGGAAGTAATCTCCGTTACAACAAGGATTTATAAATTCCCAAATTCACCACGTATTTTCCTTAATATCATACACAATAACACTTAGTTCATAAATGTCAATTACTGATTTGATTTGGATTTAAAGTGTAACTTTTCCAAAAAAATGCGTCACATAAAAACAAATTTTAATTCATAATGTGTAATGAATGATGTGGTACTGAGACAATACATGTTATTGGAAATGGTGCTCACATATCGAGATTGATGGAAATAAACTATGTATGGACAGTGCAAAATGAGTAATGAGAGGTATATTTTGGAGATTGTAGAAGTGTGGGTTGTGGGTTTGCGAGAGTTAAAGGGATGAGATGCGGGGAAGGGCCCCCCACATATGCATTCATAAAATAGAGTGAGCGTTGAGATGATTTATTTTACGGGTCATGAAATTGTGGGTTCATTATGAAGGATGCATATTTGTGGGTTGCGGGTTTGTATACTTAGAGACCTTTTGGCAATGGATTTTCCCTGAAATGAGACTCCTGTTGTTAGCACTAGAAGTTGACTCTTGATTGCTAAAGAGTCAATCCTAACACACCTTATTTCAAAATGCTCAATAAGGTTTTAGATTTAAAATGTTTGAGAGTAGTAGGATCAAAGACGGGGGCTTGTGATTAGGCTCTTTGTGCCAATTTTCTATGTGCATCATATCAGGTTGATAGAACCTAGATCAGAAAAATGAGATAGTGGGATGTGATGAAGAAATATGAGAAACACAACTGTAAGATAATAAAAAAACATCATGTTCTTCAATATGTCTAACATTAGAGGAATAATTCAACATTCCTAAAACCTTTCTAAACATGAATTAAAGACTCAAATAGCTCTGTGGAAAAAGTTACAACATACCCTACACAACAACCTTCTCAACACAGAAAATGCGTACGCATACTTGATAGCAACATAGCCTATTCAAGAAAAAGAATAAGAAAAGATGATTTACACATAATTAGAGAATAAAATGACCATTGGATTTTTTTGCAGCTGATGTCTTTACATAAAGGTCCGGTGAACAAAAAGATTTTTAAAATAATATATCAAGTTTCCACCCCTAGCTCTCCCTCAGTCCTTTAGACTGAATCCTCTCCCTTTGCTTGTGTTTTTCACCACAATATATAGAAATTACATTGTACATTTGAGATCCAAAAGTTAAGGGGGTCGAAATACACCCTTATCTAAATATAGAAACAAATTACAACACTTTTGGGATAAGAAATCTCCAAAATCAGGTAGGTTCCAACTTTCTAGGAGTTGGTTTTTGACCCACTAGAAATGTGAAAATATATGATTTTATTGCATGATATGAGGGAGAAATACCCGATCCCCAACCTAAAAATCATATTTTGAGCTGATATTATCAATTCAAATAGCTATCTTCACGAATTTAAAAAAAATCTAGAATTTTGCAGCAACAAGATATTGACAAAATCTAGAAACATAGGTCTCAAAGATCATTGCATATTTTCCAAATAGTGATATCTGTGTGAAAAGTGAGAGAGGTTTTTATAAATTACATTATTATTGACAAAATCCTCTTTCATTTCCCCAAAATATCTCTCCATATTTGTGGAATCTGTGCCCAAAGATAATGACTAAAAATAGGAAATTCCATAATTTTAAAATCTGAAAAATGAACTGAAAATATCTGTCTGTATCTCTAAAGCCATGACACCTGTGTAAGAACTGAAAGAATTTTTTGTAGATGAACTTTTTATTGAGAAAATCCTCTTTCAATTTTCAATAACTCCTCTCCATATCCTCGTAATATGTTCCCAAAGAAGATGACTAAAACAAGAAAATTCCTGTATTTTCAAATTTGAAAAATGAGTTGTAAAGATATGCTTGTATATCCAAAACCATGATGCCTATGTAAAAAATGAGGGAGGGTTTTTGAGATGAGTTTTTTCTTGAGAAAAAAACTCTTTTATTTTTTGAAAATACCTCTTCATATGGTTAGAGTCAGAGTTTGAAATTGACTGCAAAAACAATCATTTCCAGAAAATCCCCTGTTTTCTATGTGGAGAACTGTGAGAACTTTCTGTAGCGACATACAAAAAACCAGTTTTGAACATTTTTAATGCCTTTCCTTTCCCAGGTTACAAATAATCATAAAAAATAGAGGAATGGTAACTTAAATACAATGAAACAAAAATGTTCTTCCATTATCAGTCATCTTTCAGTCAAAATTTAGGATTTTCATTGAAGGTGAAATTCTCAAACTACAAACTCTTCTTGAAAAACTGATGTAGCTGCTTCTGCCAGTGAATCCAAATTGTTCCTTCTTCTCTGCTTGGTTTGGGAATGAGTTTTTATTCTCTTGAGCTTATCCCTTTCAAATCTGATCGTAGGGTTTGGCCTTTCTTATTCTTTTTACTCCATTTTCTTGTAGAAGCTCTCTCTTCTCGTCCGACACCAAAATACAAAACGTTAAGAAATATTTAAGAAGAACCTATTTCAAGCATCTGATCATAGTTTTGGGCTGAACTCCTGACAATATTTTTGTCAATTACTTGGCGTTTGAAGTTATTTGATGGCATTGGAAATGGATGTTTCAAAGAAGTGACAGGAGTAGCACAATAAAATAGGCAAACATATGGAGAAAAATAGAACAGTTGCGGTGCTACTTTACTGAATTTTGTTATCAAGGTATGGAACTTCCTGTAGATCCTTTTGAGGCCACATTTTGACATTGAAAATATTGATACTAACATGGGATCCACTGAGGATGTCATGCTCCCTGCAAGATGACAAGAACTTGTAGAATTGTGCCTTACTCATTGGGCTATGGAGTCATTCAACACCTTCCAAACCTCTACAACTTATTCAAATTATGGAAACAAAATGATGAAAACAAAATATAATGCTGCATATTGTAGTCTGCCCATACTGTACAAACTTAAACAAACTAAATGCTCAAAAAGAGAACTTATTCATCCTACATTACTCTACTCTAATCATCTCTCCAATTTTCTCAAGTAAAATAAAATTTCCATAGCAACCATGAAAGTAGCTTCAGAACTCATAGAATCAGATGTCTACAACTGATTAATGGATAACAAAAGAGATATAACAACAACCATAAATTCTTTGTAAAACCATACTCACCTTCAAATTCCATTTATATGATGAAATCTAAAATCTTCAAAGAATTAAAAAAATAAGAATCCAACATTAGTGCTGCTAGGTCTTCAAAACCAAGATCACAAACCTGCTGATATGGATGAAATGAATGCCACTGCATGAATTCTCTTTCGCTGAGAAAAAATGACCTCCTTGTTCCTTCAACAACAACAACCCTTTCCCATGACAATCAGAAGCAACATAATTTCTTTGATCATGCAGTACAAATCCCTGACCAAAACTTGAAAACATATAATCCTAGAGATCATCATAAACAAACAAAGACCATTGATTTCCTGTATGAATAGTCAGGCACTTTGGAGCAACAATTGTTTCCTTAACAAAATAATTAATGACACTTCAATAGTAGGATTAAAAGGGACCCTACTATGATCAACTGAAAACCTTCCACACAGAAAATTATCCTTTAAAAAATGACCCTCATGATCATCCTCATAAACACAATCAACTCTTGGCTCATAACTAGAAAAGTAGTTAAATGTATTTGTAAATTCACCTTGCTGGTATAAGTTATGAGCATACAAATATGCATTCTCATTAGTAGAAAAATCATATTTATCAATTTCAAGACCTAAAAAAGAATTGAAATCTGAAAATGATGCAGAAATCTGTCCCAAATATGACTTCTGTTCGTAAACATCCACTACCCATATCCTTCTTCCAATTGATCTGCATCCAAATCTAATTTGTGTTGCTCATAAGATTTACTTTTTTCAAAAATTTCATCCCAAAACTGCTTTGGCAGCCTCCCACAGGCTCAAAAATTCTCCTTGATCTCCTCAACATTAGTAAACATTTGTTCAAGGGATGAGGATTTCCTCTCTCTGAGATAAATGAACAAATCAGGATGCTGATCTAGCGTACAATATACCATGGAAACAGTTTCAGAAGGTCGAATCTCCAAAGGCATATTGCAATAAAAACTATGAAACCTCCTGTTGAATGTAGCAGGGGCTTGTTCCTTCTTTCTTCTCATACTATTAACTTCGATCAAATACTGATCAACATATTTGTTTTCACCCCAATACATTAGGAATACACGATGAAAATCAGTCCAAAAACAAATAGAACAAGCCTTCATATTTCTAAACCATAAAACAACATCCCCGACCAAGGATTTGGAAAATAACCTTAAGATAACATCCTCATGCATGATTTCAAAATTATCAACAAAATCCTCAAAAGCTCCCATGCTCTTATTGGCTGCAATATGATCATCTCCTTTAAACACAAGAAGGTAATCAAAGAACATATGAGGGTAAGCATTTATGATAGGAGGCAAATTGAGAGGTTTGAAAAATTCTCTGATTCTTAATTGAACTTCAGAAGGTGGAACACAAAGGTCAACTGGCTGATTGCAAAGTTCAACATGGACCTCAGAAGGTGTATCAACTTTGTAATCCACATGTTTACAATATGAGTCAATTTAAGGAGAAATTGAAACATAAACCTCAACTTTTTCAATAGGTTCACATGATGGGATTAAATCAAGGTCAATAGTGCATTAAGAGGACACATATTCATTACCCAGGAGAGAATATGAATTTGTAGGATTATAATCATCTGAATAAACAAAGCATAGGATGATACTCTTTACATGCAAAGGGAAAGACATTAACGAGCTGATAAAGAAGAACAAAAGTTCATGGAGAAAGATAATGAGTTGATACCTGGTTTTTCCCTTTCGCGCTTTCATTTTTTTGTCAATAGGATTCTTCCTCTAGTGGAGTCTTATATTGTGGAGTCGCCAGGTGAATGATATGCAGTTTGATATATGATCACTTCGTTTTCACCATCAAGAAGAGAATTTGATCGATGTCGTTCTCCTAGGGAAGATTACTTCATTCTTTCTGTTCCCTAGCAACGATGCCAAACGATGTTAGAACTATAAGTTGACTCTTGACTGCTAAAGATTCAAGCCTAGCACACCTTGTTTCAAAATGCTCAATACAGGTTTAGATTTAAAATGTTTGAGAGTGGTAAGATCAAAGATGGAGGCTTGTGATTAGGCGATTTGTTCCAATTTTCTATGTGTAGCAGATCATCTTGATAAAACGTAGATAAAAAAAATGATATAGTGGGATGTGATGAAGAAATATGAGAAACAAAACTGTAAGATAATAAAAAATCATCACGTTCTTCAATATGTCTAATAGTAGAGGAATAATTCAACATTCAAAAAACCTTTCTAGACATGAATTAAAGAATCAAATAGTTATGTGGAAAAAGTTACAATATACCCTACACAACAACCTTATCAGCACACAAAATGTGTATGTATACTCGATAGAAGCATAGCCTATTCGAGCAAAGGAACAAGAAAATATGATTTACACAGAATTAGAGAACAAACTGACCATTGGCTTTATTTGCAGCTGATATCTTTACATGGTGAACAAAAATATTTTTAAAATAATATATCAAGTTTCCATCCCCATCTCTCCCTTAGTCACTCGGAATGAATCCTCTCCATTTGATTATGTTTTCACCACAATATATAGCAATTACATAGTACATTTGAGATCCACAAGTTAAGGGTGTCGAAATCCACCCTTAGCTAAAGATAGAAACAAATTACAACACTTTTGGGATAAGAAATCTACAAAATTAGGTAGGTTCCTATTTTTTAGGAGTTGGTTTTGACCCACTAGAAATGTTCAAAGATATGATTTTATTACATGATATGAGGGACAACTATCTTCATGAATTTAAAAAAAAATCTAGAATTTTGTAGCAACAAAATATTGGCAAAATTTGGGAACATAGGTCTCAAATATCATTGCATATTTTCCAAATCGTGATAGATATGTGAAAATTGAGAGAGGTTTTTGTATATGAGATTATTGTTTAAAAAACCTATTTCATATTCCTAAAATACCTCTCCATATTTTTGGAATCTGTGCCCAAAGGAAATGACTAAAAACAAGAAATTCTAGAATTTGAAAATCTGAAAAATGAGCTGAAAATATATGTCTGTATCTCTCAAACCATGACACTTGTGTAAGAACTGAAAGAATTTTTTGTATATGAACTTGGGATTAATAAAATACTCTTTAAGTTTTCAATAATTCCTCTCCATCTCCTCATAATATGTACTCAAAGAAGATGACTAAAACATGAAAATTCCTGTATTTTCAAATCTGAAAAATGAGTTGTAAATATCTACTTGTATCTTTCAAACCATGACACTTCTGTAAAACACGAGGGACATTTTTTGAGACGAGTTCATGCTTGAGAAAAATATATTTAAGTTTTTCAAAATACCTCTCCATATGTTCAGAGTCGGAGTTTGAAATTGATTACAAAAACAATCATTTCCAGAAAATCCCTTGTTTTCTGTGTGGAGAGCCACGAGAACTTCATGTAGCGACATACAAAAAACAAGTTTTGAACATTTTTAACACCTTTCCTTTCCCAGGTTACAACTAATCATAACAAAAAGATGAATGGTAACTTAAATACAAGGAAACAAAAAGGTTCTTCCATTAGCAGTCATCTTTTAGTCAAAATTTAGGATTTTCATTGAAGGTGAAATTCTCAAACTGCAAACTCTTCTTGAAAATCTGATGTAGTTGCTTATGCCAACAAATACAAACTGTTCCTTCTTGTCTGATTGGTTTGAGAACGGGTTTGTATTCTCTTGAGTTTATCCCCTTCATATCTGATCGTAGGGTTTAGCCTTTCTTATTCTTTTTACTTCGTTTTCTTGCAGAACCTTTGTCTTTTCATGACCCGCCCATCACCAAAATACAAAACCATGAGAAATACTTAAGAATCACCTCTGTCAAGCATCTGCTCATAGTTTTGGGGTGAACTACTGGAAATATTGTTGTCAATTACTTGGCGTTTAAGTTATTCGATGGCATTGGAAATGGATGTTTCAAAGATATGACAGGAGTAGCACAATAAAATAGGAAAGCATACAGAGAAAAATAGAACAGTTGCGGTGCTACTTTAGTGAATTTTGTTATCGGGGTCTGGAAATTTCTGTAACGCCTTTTGAGGTCACAATTTGAAACTGCAAATATTTATACTAACACTTGCAAATGAAGAAATCGACTAAGTATAATAGATGTAAAGGGCATCGTAGTATAGAGAAAGGTGATATGGGTCCCAAGGAAATGGGAGGAGGAAAATATACTAAGTATGGGCTTGCAGAGAAAGAGTAACGTGGTAACTATGGAGTGGAGAAATGAATAGTGTAGGAACTTGTGGGTTTGAAAGATTGCGATGATAAAGAGAGGCCTTCCCACAACCTGCTTTTTTGTAAAAGAAACTAAGTGTGAGTCCTTACAAATACTACCAAGTACTACCAAAGCACTAGAACATTGATCAAGGTAAATTGATCAATAGACAACAGTGCAAAATAATCTTTTAGACATCCCTATTACATTCTACCCCATGTTGTTACATTTGCATGAAGCATATGGGAGGAAAACCATGATGAAAAAGACTACTCTAAATTAGTATATATTAAGTTATCTATGCAAAATAGAAATTACACATTTTTTTATTTTTTCTTCATGGAAATGAAACAACATAGAGTAGAATGTATGTAATAGGAAACAATAATTTCCTAACATGTAGTGACCATGCACTAATTTGTAATTTTCACCTCATAATTATATGTCTATTCCCTTTGCTGCAATTTGCATGTCAAAATTATATGTCTAGTCCCTTTGCTACAATCTATTCTTACATGGGACAACCTCAAAATATATTTTGGCGAATTCCCCCCCATGGGAAGCTAAATATAATATTTACCATGTCACAATACACATACAATATTCCTTATGTTCCATAATTCTATACATTTCCATACTCTACAATGCTTAATTTCTATATGTAAGTGTAGCTAGACATCATTAATCAAGAATCCACCCTTCAAAAAGAAATTCAAAATCCAAGGATGATAATATAGGAATTTTCACCTAATCACAACCCCCAACCTACTAACAAGGAATTCCTAATAGGAATGCTGACTCAACTTGATCCAGGTGGATCTTGGTGGCCATCCACCTTTTCCATTGAATCAATGTTTTTGAGCATGTGATTTTGATAAACCATGATACTCACCCTTTGATGGGGAATGTAATGTAATTCCATCTCCATTTCTTAATTACAACCATCATGTAATGATTTTCTAATGGTATTGTGTACATGCCTACAAGGTTAATGCACCATATTCCATCATAACTCCGTAGTTAAGAATGCTTGGGCTAGAGTAGTATTGGGATGGGTGACCTCCCATGAATTCCTAGTGTTTTACATGCCTATGGAATTTTTTTAAATTTAGACCGATTTATCCCACATGCATCATGGGAATTATTCTCTTCTCACTCTCTCATATATAGTCAAAGTGAAGGAGGTCCTTGAGTATGCAATGGAGTGTGTTAATGCTTGTTGTGAATGAACATATCCGACATATCTTTCTCTTCAGAGATAAACTACCACCATTATATCCATTTTGTGTTCTACATTATTATGTTATTCATTACCAAAGAAGTTGGGTTTCACTGTATTTTTGTGTTCTTTGCTATATTTTTCATTTGTATCTCATTTTGTTCTCAACATAGTTTGAATCAACAGTGTCAGAGAAATCTAAACGTTGTTATTTCTTGATGCATGTCCTCGACGAGGTCAAGGTATAGAGAGTTGGGTCTTAACAAATTTACCAACTTAATGAGAACTATGACCTTAAAATGAGAACTGTAGCCCTTAAAACTCATATTTTTCCATAAAAAACATGAAAATCAATCTTTGAATAAAAAAACGGTGCTACTGGTGGCACCATTTTTTCTTTCTTACATTAAAATTACAACATTTTTCAAGCATGGACTTAAAAACTCATATACTTGCTAAAAAAAACCTTAAAATCAACACCTAAATAAAAAAGTGATGCTACTTGAAGAAACATGTTTTTTTTTTCTAAATGTTACAATTATTGCTCATTTGAAATATTATCCTTAGCAATTGGTACCATTGCAACCAAAACTTGTAAATCAACCATCAAATTAAAAAGTACTGCTACCAGTAACACCCATTGTTTCCAAACTTAAAATTGTAACATATTTTAAACATAAGCCTTAAGAATTTGTACCATTGCAATAAAGTCAATAGAAGTCCCTTTTCAATGGGGGATTAAAATTGAAATATTTTTTAAAGTGGTATTAATAATCATCACTACTGTAAAAAAATCATAAAATCAACCCTTAAATGTTTACTCTTTAAAGGTTAATTTATCACTCCAAGCATAATATAATACATAATGCCATGAAAATATCACCCTATAATTTAAAAATTCAACATCACTTCCAAATATTTTTTTACTTTTAATAAAAAAAGTCAATACAAATTACATTGAATGAAGCACAAATTATTTCTTTAAAGTATTGTTACATTGTCCATATTCAAAACAAATGAGCTAAGAAATTTTGTTATATTTTCCACAATCAAAACATATAATTCATAAAACATAGAAATGATTCATAACTTCATGTAAGATCATATGTAAGTTAGAAAGCTCATTTCTAGTTAGCATACAAACATCATATGGATAAAAAACACATACAATGTTTCATACACTTATTCAAATTGACTCATGGATTTTGAAATACCGTCAGAATCTACATTATCTTCAGATGAATGATTGGATGAAGATGTAGATGATCCATACTCTTTGTATTATCAATGAATGCACCATATGAGTCTACATGTATTCCCAACATTTTAGATGTCAAAATCCTTTTAGATATACGAATAAGTTCAACGGACTCCCATATTCCAGTTATTTCTCATGGCATCAACCTCTTGATAATATTTGTGGTCCCGGAGTGAAAAGTTCCTCTCTTTGTCAAATTGTAGTCATAAAAAAATATGTCAACATCCTTTAATTTTAAGAGGTTAGTGGGATGCCAAATTATATTTTGACCCTTTCTTTTTATCTTTCTACTGACATGTTTCTTGACCACCATCTTTATCGTGTACACACCATTGAATGGGTGTGTACTTGTTGCATACCAATGCACTTCAATTTCTATAACATCTTCATTTTGTTTATCGATCTTTATAACCTTTGCAATATAGAATGAATTGTAAATGTGTTGAACTGCATAGAATAGATCTAGCTAAACAATGATACACACATTTGCAGAGAGAATTGGAAAAAGAAGAAGAAGGAGAGAAAGAATAGAAAGAATTCTCATTAACTATTGTGAATAATGAATAATTTACACATGATATACTCTGTATAACTCAATGAGTTCGAATTGAGGTGAACCAAGTCGCCATAGTGATGATATAGAGTGATCTAGACACACACCAATAGCTACGGGAGTGAACTGCCACCTATTCTATTCTCTTAGGCAGTTACGGGAGTGAACTACCACCTAATTGAGTTAACTAGTCAACTAGTCTTCAGTTAACTGAATGAAAAGAAAGTAGTGAGGAGTTAACTCAAGGAATCAAGGCTAATGCGCCACTTTGGTGATGATACCAAGGCAAGGTCGAATTAGCATGGTGATGATCCCAATGTTGCATGGTGATGATC
>JZKD02S1130158.1:516641-537782 GCA_000966675.3 Picea glauca | reverse complement strand
TATATATATATATATATATATATATATATATATATATATATATTAATTTTATTTTTATGTGAATCCATATGCTAGGGAGAATGACATTAAATATTGTCATTTTTTTACTTCAAATCTATAAAAATATTAAAAAAATGTCATTTTATTTATTTATTTATTTTCACTTTTTTGTTCAATTATGTCTATAGAAATGCTTTATTTGACACATTATTTTAATCCGGTAGATTCCAAAATGTATAGGTTTTTTTTTATTATATATGGCTCTAAAATGTGTATTTTTTGGCTAAATATTTAAAAATAGTGTTATTTAGCTACAATGATTTGCTATGTATTGAAGTAAAGGTAAAAATTGTGTTAAAAATAATATTTTACACTATATTTAAAAATTATGGCACCATAAATTAATTAATGAGACATAATTATATGAAAAATATCAATTTCAAAAAAAATAAATGATATATAACATTTGTTTTTTGTTTGCTAGTTTGTCCTTGACATGCGAAACTAGCCTGTGGCTGAGAAACAACAACTTAGGGATCACACTTGGCCTGAGCCACACCAACCCTTAACATGGATGGATTTTTTGTCCCCGCAGGTTTCAAACCGGTGACTTTAACATCACAGAGTGCCTTAACAACACACTCTGTCACCGACTGTCCTACACCTCGGGGACAATGATATATAACATTTTTAACATTGAAAAAAAATGGAAAAATAATTAAAAAACACCATTGAAAAAAATATTATTTAGAAAAATTTGAAAATAGTTGAAAAAATATACATTTAAAAAAATGTGGATACGTTATAGATAAGAAAATTTAAAATACAAAAAAATGCCTAAAAGGGGGCGGGGGGGGGGGTGCTACTAGTAGCACAATTTTTTGAAACAGGGTAAAAAATGCAACCCCTAAAAAATGAGAACTCTGTAGAGTTCTTGTTAAGTTGATAACTTAGTTTCTTGAGCTAGTTTCGCTTTGGGACGACCACTCTCGCTAGCCTAAATGACCTCCCATGGTGGAAGAAAAGAGAGAAGACAGATCAAGATATCCTTTCAATACATTTCTTGAGGAAGCTCTCGTGCGATAGAGGAATGAGATGATGGACAACTTCGCTTAGTTCCTTCGACAACTACCGATGACATCCAATACACCTTCAACAAGCATCCATTTCAAAGGTGCAACACCCTTCAAGGTACAAGTTAATTTTGACATCCCCTTATTTGAAGGCCAGATAGATGTAGATGCTTAAGAGAAACATGTTTATATACTTGAAGGTTATTAGTCTGTCCAAAATTAAATTTGATGGCGAAAAGATCACCTTCATGCTCCTTAAATCCCTTCCCCACGTCAAAGATTGGTGGGAAGGTTACTAGGAGAGGCACACATAGAATAAATCTATGCCATTTGAGAGAGAACCCACCTGGGCAACGTTTGTGTATGACCTCAAGGAGGAGTTATACCCCATTGGAAGTTATGATGACCAATATATGAGATGGATGATTTAACATCATGAGAGAGACCAAACAATGCCATAGTATACAAACATCTTCCATACCCTGCACTCAAAGCCGGGTATTCAAGATTTTGAGGGACACTTGGTTTTGAATTACTGCAGTGGCATACATATGTACATCCAAACGAATATGGATTTCTTGGAAATATCCTCAATGGGAGCTGCTTATTAATATGTTGTCAAAATTGAGTAGAAATTTAAGTATCGAAATAAGTGATAGTTTGGGTTTGCGAATCCACAACAATAGAGTCATGGAAAAGGTGGCCCTAACTCATAGAACAAGGGATAGAGAAAGGAAGGAAAACCTTAAGAAAACCAGTCCAAGCCATATAAAAACAAGGGTAATGGGAAGAAGGAGGACATTGGGAATTGGTGTGAGTTCCACAAAATCCCCCAACACAACAATGATGAATGCTGCTCGAAATAGTCATTGTTGATCGATCTTAAAGAAAAGAAGTTGGACCCTGACTTAGAATCTGATTCATAACAGGGAAAGAAAATCATTGACGAAGGACCCAATGCTACCATCACAACCAAAATCATCCAACTAGATGAGTTAGAGGAGCTTTAGGAGGGTGAGTTCCTCTTCCATTCACAAATGTGGGTGAAGTGGACCCCACTACATTTCATTGTTGATGCTAGGAACCAAAAGAAATTGATCTCAGCCGAGGTCATCAAGGTATTGAAGCTACCGATGATGCCACACCCCAAACTATATACCATTGGTTGGTAGAGACAAGGATGGAACCTTCACGTCAACTAGCAGTGTCTCCTATCCTATGACATCAAGCCCTTCAAAGATGAGTTACTGTGTGATGTTGCTCCACTCGAAGTCCATGCTATTCTTTTAGGAAAACCATATATGTGGAAACATCATGTTGTTTATGAGTCTCGACCCTATAGTGTCAAAGTTACTTTGGGGGGTCATCTCTACATGATACCAGAGGTAGTTATGACTACTGACATTTCATTGATATTGGAAAAACAACGCCACAAAGTAATCTCTCATACCACAAAGTTTTACCTCTTCATGATATTATCAAAAGGTGAACAAAAGGTCACTATGACCACCATATCCTCGGCTCAAGACCTTTCTATACAAAAAAATTAGGTCGACAATATTTTAGAGGAACACCAAGATATTTTTTCACCTATGGGGGTTCCTCTACACTGCCAAGTCAAGCATTCCATTGAATTGGTGCCTAGTGCTCCCTTACATAATGGTCCAATCTATAGATGCTCCCTTCCGGAGAATGATAGTATTCCATATGTTCAACATAGTTATAATAGAGCCCTTCATAGCCCTATTGGCCATGGCCCTTTTCACGTATGCTTAGGGTTCCATCCATTATCCCCCATTGATATAGATCTTCCTATTGCATCTTCATCGATAGATTCCTCCCACACTTAGGCCAAGGAAAACCGTGTAGCCATATTTGTTGAATGAATCCAACACCAACAACAGGTTCATGACATCATTCAATAGGATAATGCCAAGTACAAGTAGGAAAACTACTTCAACAAGGCAAGTGGATCACCAAGGTTTATATTCAACAAATTTTTCCCCATATCCCGAGGGAACTTGATGCAATGGGGAACATTGGTTCCTAAGGAGGGAGGACTCATCTAGGTGGATCTAAGTTGCTAGCCACCTTTTTCGCTGAATCAACATTTTCGAGCCTGTGGTTTTGATAAACCATGATATTCATCCTTGTGATGGGGAATGCAATGTAATGCCATCTCCATCTGTTAATTACAACTATCATGTAATGGTTTCCTAGTGGTATTAGGTACATGCCTACAACGCTAATGCACAAGATCCCTTTAGATATTCATAGTTAAGTGCTCTTGGGCTAGAGTAGTATTGGGGTGGGTGATCTCTGGGGAAATCCTAGTGTTTTACATGCCTATGACATTTTGTAAACTTAGACCAATTTATCCCACATGTATCATGGGGATTATTCTCCTTTCACTCTCTCATATATAGTCGAGGTGAAGGATGTCCTTTGAGCATGCAATGGAGTGTGATGTAATGCTTATTGCGAATGAACATAGCTAACATATCTTTATTTTTAGAGATAAACTACCACCATTCTAGCCAGTTTGTGTTCTACAATATTATGTTATTCATTAATAGAGAAGTTGGGTTTCATTGTATTTATGTTTTCTATGCTATATTTTCGTTTGTATCTCATTTCATTCTCAACATAATATAGATCACAATCAATGCCCATTCCAAACCTCCAAAATCCTATGAATTTATTTATAATAAAGGATTATGACACCAATTAACAATATGTGGGATAAACAATATGGTCAAACTAACATTAGTCATGGTGCTAAAATTATTTTGAGAGCCTCAAAGGTAGTGCAACGACTACAAACTCCTATTTAGCTTCCAAGAATTCAATAATAGATCATAGAGGAAGTTTAGGAATAAAGGAAAGAGGAAAGGGATACCTCATACATCCAACGTTCACAATAAATTTCTTTTCTTGGGAGGGTCCATCAAGTTCCCATGAATGTAGAAAAATCTTCTTGAATTTCTCAATAGAAACTGTAGATCGACATCTAAATATATGTTTGTTGCAAGCAATCAAAGACATGCCAATTTATGTAAAACGCGTTAGACATTTTTTTCAAAAATCAACCATAAAAAATAAGAAAGTAGATCAAATGACAATCCATGTTATCAAAACTACAATAAATGTAATTACGGGAAAAGTAGTTCTAAAATATGGTGACCTTGGAAGTTCAATGGTGAATGTCAAAATCTATGGAGTGTTGGTACCAAATATTTTCAATGACCTTGATGCTGATATTAATATGATGACAACCAAAATTGTTAGGTCCATGAATCTCCAAGGAATAATAAAAACGCATATCCTTGATTAGTCAATAGTAAAACTAGGAGTCCTTAAGCATATCATGGTCACTATGACAACTTCACAATGTCGTACTAATTTTATGGGAAACAATCATAAAGAGATAATGATGGATACATAATCATCTTAGGGATATCTTAGTTGCTTCTCTATCATGGTGGGAAAATGGAAATTTCCCATGGGATGCCTCAAAATTATTTCACCTTGCTTCTATAATTATTGCAACATGAACAAAATATGAGTCCATGAAGTAGCTATATGAAGAGGAATAAGATTACGGTAACCAAGACAATAGTGACAGATGAAAATTCTTCACATAAATTTGGGATGGAAAGGATTACAATGCAATACGAATCTTACCCATTAACTCATGTACATATTCTAGGAGAACAATGAATATCAACAAATAATCAAATTCCTACAAGACCTTCAAATGGAAGAAAAGGACATAGAGAATAATAAAACATTAATTTCAAAAGTATGTGATCAAAATTCTTCTATCCCAAAAGTGGAATATATAGAAATAAAAGTGGAATATATAAAAATAAGAGGCTGAAATATTCTTGCTCTCAATTCAACTCAATAGTTGAAAAGGAACAAATTGAAAGGGTGTTGAAGAGATGCAAAAATAAAATAAAATTGTATGGTCATAACATCAAGAGTATCCCCTTGAGTTAATTTAAAACCAAAGAGTATCCCCTTGAGCTATTCTAAAACCAAATTTATTTCAAGGATGATGCAAAACATTTCAGATAATGGAAAATGTGATTGAATCTAAAAATCATTAGAGTTTGAAAGAGAAGAATTGTAAAATCTACTAGATACATGGTTTATCTATATCATTTTATTTATTCCAAGGATGATGCAAAACATTTCAGATAATGAAAAATGCAATTGAATCCAAAAATCATTGAAGCTTGAAAGAGAAGAATTATAAAATCTACTAGATACATGGTTTATCTACATCATTTTTTTTTTTAATAGTGAATGGGTCTCACCTTGGGTTGTGGTTACCAAGAAAGAGGAGTGGATGATGTGCATAAAGTATAAAGTTTCAACAAGGTGACATGTAAAGACCATTTTCCTATACTTTTCAGTGATCAATGCCTCAACATGGTTGTGGTTCCCAAGAAAGGAGGAATGGATGATGTGCATAAAGTGTCAAACAAGGTGACATGTAAATACCATTTTCCTATACTTTTATACTTTTCAGTAATCAATGCCTCAACAAATTGTTTGGGATTTTTTTGTTTTTGGATGGATATCCAAGATACAATCAAATTCAAATTTATCTTGAGCATAAAGCATAGATTACATTTACTTAGTTGCCTATGGGAAATATTACATATCAAGTGTTATCATTTGCACTGTGCACATGTGGAAATGAACAAGAGAGAATTAGAAAACATTATCACAAAATCAGTTGAAGTTCATAGACAAAATTGGGAGAAAACTATTAAGGCATTGTGGGCTTATGTAGTCACTTGGAATGCACCGATAAGGTTAAGCCCAAATGAGTTGGCTTATGGAAATAAGCCTATATTTCCAATAGCATTAGATATTAAAATAATGAAAGCAACATCTTGACTAGGCACGTATTTGATGAAGCTCATAAAGAAGTTGCTAGAACTCAATGCCCTTTGAAGAGCTTCATGAAGAAGCCTTTTTCAGCGTTAGATTGAGGAACAACATAAGAAATGACACGTCAAATTTATAAAGGAATATAAAATATAAGTCCTAATTGAGAGGTTTAACCCTCCACTATGATCCCAGATTCAAAGAATGGTAAATTTTAGAGAAGACGGCTCAGTCCATATGAAGTCATTGAAGTAAAGACGCTTGATTAAAGACCATTGATTATAATGGAACTAAAATAATAGAGAATGAGATTGTACAAATAATGGTTACAGAATGAGATTGTACAAATAATGGTTACAGAATGAGATTGTACAAAATGCCATCCATTAGGAAGGAGACACAAAAATCATTAAACTAGTATACTCCCATGGCACTCATTTCATTATTAGTGTAGGAACAATATGATAGGAGTAGATAATAAAGATCAAAAAGGATGATTTGGTCCAATTAGGTGATACAATAACCGGAGAAATGTAGTGTTGAATACTTTCTCTAGGTATAACACTCGTATTTTGAAAAGGAACTTATCAACATTGTTGTCACATCATAACATAAGGAACTTATGACCAACCTCATAGGGAAGCTTGCTTTATTCAAAGGGGAAGATTGATTTATTGTTCTTCTCCAACCTCTAGTCTCTAATAGGGTCCATTCTTTATTGTTCTTCTCCAACCTCTAGTCTCTAATAGGGCCCATTCTTGGAGCTAAGAAGTGTTCAAAGGAAAAGTTTTTCCTCAATTTTCATGCTTTGATCTTCAACCTCAAGTTAGTGTTTTAGTCCCTCTTTTGTATAATTTAATATAAATCTTACCCATATCTGGTAATCAAAATCTAGTCAAAATATATTATCCTTTTTTCATACATTATGGAAATGTCTTCCTCCATTTTTCATGATTTGTAAGTGAAATCCACTCTTGTTGTGCAGGCAACCCCACTCCTTCTTTCTTGTTTGTATATATCTATTTTATTTGTTATTATCGATATCCAGTTGCAATAATAGTTCCATTTTGAGTATTGGAACATGTAAATTGGTATTAGTGCTAGTATCAAATCCATTTGGTAGACTATCATAACTATGTTACATAGGAAATACTTTATTGGAGAGTTGTATCCTTTTTTTTTTGGTTGGAAAATAGATCCAGAGGTTCTCCTAATTATTACTCATTTGGAAAATTTGAAGAAATATTAAGGAAGATATAGTGGTCACAAATTTCCTTTCCAAAGTAGCAAAAAATGTAGTCCATCTCGATAGATTACCTTCAATAGAGCATAACTTTCCGATGGAGTCTTTGATTTAGATATTTTTTTTTGTTATAAAGAAAATTAAAAAATATTTACAATGAGAGTCTTAAGATATTTCAACGAGTAGATAAAAAGTTACAAACTCTAAAACTTGTTATCCTTTAGCCTCAAAAATCTCATTAAAAGGGGGAAAACAATGCAACTTCCAATTGAAGTAAGAAAATCCAATGTGATTGCATGGTTATTATTTAAAGAAGTTCAGGTCTACTTGTCTACAAAATGTGACCTTCATATTTGCAAGTTTTCTCCATTTTTTTGTATCAAGCTCTCTTTTGAAGAAATAGGGTATACAAAAAAAATGCTAGGATGGAATTGTGAAAAACATTATGGATGTATGTGAAAGATTTATTATTTCAATAAGTATGGAATGATAACATAGAAAATAAATGGATGCGTGGTTGGATTTAGAAGAGGTTTGTTATGAATGGAATCCAAACATTTTTCAGTTATGTGAATACAACTTCTTACAACTTATCTTTGCTAAATCTACTCCTTTTTATGATGAATATCCATATAAAGAGCACTTAGAAGAGGAAAACATGATCTCTGAAATTCCTTTCCTTGAATTTCTCTCTATCTATGATGAATCCTCTAGTGAGAAAAATGTATTTCCTTTATAGAAAGGAGAATCCATTGAATGCAATCATGAGGAAATGATGAAAACATGTTTTCCACTCAACTCTTCTTTGGAGATAATTTCATCTCCAACCCCACAACCAACATTTTACACCTAGGTGGATGATATATTGATCCAATAATTCCTAGTATCTTGGTTGAATGATACTTGGATCCTTATGACCATGGTGAGCATTTTGAGTAGAGCATAATGAACGAGTTTATCCAGTTCATTGAAGAAACTCATTATCAGAACTTCCATCCATTTGAAAGGGTACAGATGATCATGTTCAAGCAAATTCCAAAGAAGCATAAGAATAAGTCACACAACTGGGCTACTATTTGGTCCTCAATATTTGGGGAAAAAACTTATTTAAGGGGGAGGCCATGTTGTATATATGAACACAAAATTTTTAGTATGGAAATTGTTGGCCCTTGGTTATGTATTAAGGAAGAAGAAAGACAAAGTATGAAGTGTGTGGAAGACACACAAACCGAGGGAAGGTTGAAGTGGTTAAAGAAGAAGTAAAGGAGCAAAGTAAAGGAAAATAAATCCGTTGAAAGAGAAAGTCAAGGAATACAAAGAAACAAATAAGATGGACCGTGGACAACTCAACAAGCGGAAGAAGACACCAATGGATGCTTTGGATCACCTCGCGGAAAAGAAGGAAGGACATGTTGGCGAAGCCCTGAAAACATAGGTCATGTGGACCTAGGGTTTTGACACCTAGGCTTCTGTCTAAGGTTGTATAAGAGTCATGAAATGTATAAATAGAGGTCTAGAAGAGTTGAGAGGGTTGTTGTTACTATTATTGTGGGTGAGAGCGATCTTACGATCGAAGTATTGTGCATTCTTGTATTCTGGATCTTCAGTTAGGTGCAAATATCAACCCTGCAACTGGGCGCACAGGGAAGGGAGAGAAAGAGGAAGAGAGAGAAGGATATGCAACTAAGTGCACAAATATAACTGTATGTTTTCATCTAATATATCAAGAAACACAGTTCTGTGGACGTAGCCCTAGGGAGAGGGTGAACCATGTAAATATTGTTTTTCTTTGTGGTTGATGCTGTGTTATTTTCTATATGATTATACTGTTATTGCATTGTTGTTTCCATATGAAAGATAGAAGGTATAAGTTAACTTCACGAAGCTAAGTGTAAGACTGTTAAAGACTCTATAGGTTAGATTGCATTGTTGTTCTGAGATCCCCTTGCATTTCCTCTGGTTGTAGACACTTGTGTCCTGCAACTCCCTATTTCTACTTCGAGTGAGACTTCATCTGCTTCATAGGTGTTGTCTAAAGGGCCAGTAGTTAGGGTTTGTTGGTGCGCTGTTAGAGTTGAACCTTGGGTATTCCCCTGTGCCAAAAAATGGTTCTGTTTCTGGCACCGAGATCTTCTTGAGGGAATGTCAAGGTGGTTTCCATCGAAGACAAAGATTCAGAAGTGGTTGGAAGAACAAGAAAGGGACTTCGCCGAAGCTCAGAGCAAGAACCCTAGCATTAGTACAGAAGACTGGTTGGGAAGGTACATCTTTACTGACGTACACGAGATTTTATTTGGAGGAGTTCATAAGGAGTTATACAAGTGATTAGCCATATTAGAAGACACTTAGTTTGAGATTAGATCTAGACCACTTGTGGTTTGGACAACGACGTTGATCAAGAAAGTCAAGATAGTTGATAACGTTGTGTCTAGAGCAGTGGATCTCTGGTTTGATAGCACTATTGAAGGGTATATTACTGAGTTTTCTGTTGACAGAGTGGAATCATATAGCCAAGCAGAGAGGTATTTCTTTAAGGGACCTAGAGGAAAGTTTATACACTTTTTGAAGCTGAAAATTAAGATGCTATTGCATGAGAAGAATATCTTGAAGATACAATAATCAATTGGATTTTAAAGTTAATTTTCAAGAATTCAGACAACGACAGTGACATAGAGGCTGGACACACGCGAATTGGGAGATCATTCATGAAGGTTTCTCTTGCGAACCTGTTTGAGCAGAGTTACAAACCAGTGGCACAAGATGAGGATTTCTACAGTGGAGAAGAAGCAGGGAGATCAGACGGGGAGTATTCAGAGTTCTCAAGGAAAGAGGAAGTAGAGACTGGAGAAATTCGCCAAGAAGAACCATAAACTTTAGGGACTACGCCTACTATCGAAGTAAGTATTATTACTCCTCTTGTTGCTTTAGAAACATTAAGTAATCAGAGTAATCAGAGTACTACTACAAGCAGTTTAGTACATACTCAATTGAGAAACTAAGGAATATCTATGGCAGATGAAATGAGGTTGCCTATTTTTAGAGGCGATGGATCTCAGGATCCTGACTAGCATTGGTTCAAATGCGAAGCTGTATGGAGCATTAAGCAAGTCACCGATGAAGATGTTAAGAGAGCCCAATTTAGTACTACCTTGGGGGACCACGCCCTGAGCTGGTATATGGAATTTTCTTCAGGATCTGCATAACCTAAGCCACTGAATGACATTAAGACTGCGTTGAGTGTGGAATTCAAGAAACCTAATTCAGAGTCACAGTGTATTACAGAGTTGAAGGAAACCAAGCAGAAGGTAACTAAACATGTTTGGGAATTTGATCAGAGGTTTAAGACCTTGATAGGCCATTTAAGTTTTCAGATTCCGGATGAACAACATAAGGAATGGTTCATCATTGCCCTCCTGCCACACATTAGAGCTCCTCTAATGCAATAGAATGTCGCTTCGTAGGCTGAAGCATTGAATATTTCCATGAAACTAGAAGCAACCCCTGTAGGAGAATTTAGTCTAGGTATGAGTTAGATTTTGAATCAGTTAACTAGTTTATCCTTACAGGTTGAATATATAAAGAAAGATAAAGGGAAAGAGAAAAGAGAAGACATCTGGTGTATCCGATGTAAATCAGAGGGCCATGACAAAGAGCATTGTCCCTTATTTAATGAATACTTGGCCTCTGGAGCCCCTAACCCATTGAACCAGGCTACTATACCCTTGTGCGAGGTATGTAGAAATAGACATCGCCCTGGTGAATGTTATTATATGCATAAATATGTTGAGACACCTACCAATATTTATTGTACATTCTACAAATCTATGGGGCATGATAAGAAGGATTGTAGGGATTATGACCTCATGCATGAAAGGTCAAGGGATACATATAGAATTCAAGGAGAATTACAGTCACAAGGAAATAATGCACAGTTCAACTCCCCAGGAAGAGGAAAATTGAACCCTCATGGTGGATTCAGAGAAAGAGAACGAGGTGGAGGTATGGGTTGAGGTCGAGGTCAAATTATTTGCTATAACTGCACACAACCAGGACATTTGGAAAGGGATTGTCAAAACCCTTGTACTAATTGCAACTACTGTAATTCATTCGACCATGTCATTGAAGAATGTCCAGTATTGTTAGCTAAACTTCAGGAAAGACAAGGTGGAAACCAACAAGTTCAACTAATATCAGAAGAACCTCATGGGGAGGATCCCAGAGTCGCTATTATTAATCGAGGAGGTGTTGTTACAGGAGAAGATCGAGCGACTCCATGAAAGACTAAATATGGATAAGGGATCAAAAGAGCTGCAGAGAAGGCACAATTGTTTGATCCAAGGAGAGAAAAACATACTTTTGAAGAAGCAAGGAAAGAATTTGTAGGAGAATAAGCTTCTTCATCTAGGGAACAACTAGAAGTAAGGGAATGTGAAATGCCACCAACGTTTGATCAATATGCCCTAGTTGGACAAGGAAAAGAGGTAAGTAAGATTATGGACTTCTTGTATACTTGTATCAATTTGATTAAAGATGAAAAATTTTGCAGGAACTACAACACCTGGTAAGACAGTATGAAGTTGGAAGAATAGATCCTTTGCTGAGTAGAGTTGTGAATCAAGTATCTAGAAAAAGGAGGAAAAACAAGGAACTGCACCTTAGTGCTCAAATTGGAGACTACGACGTGGACTATGTGGTCCTTGACCTGAGATAAGAAGTAAATGTTATGACAAAGTAGACTTGGGTACTGATTGGAAAACATAAGTTGATTTACTCTCCTATCAGGCTCACAATGTCTAATCAGTAGGCGGTGAGCCCCTTTGGAAGACTAGAGCATGTCCCTGTGGACATCGACGGGGTAAGAACATTTGCAGACTTCGAAGTGATTGAGATTGTTGATGATAACTGTCCTTACCCTGCGTTGTTAGGAATTGATTGGGATTTCAACAATCTCACTGTTGTTGACCTAAAAATGAGAAGAATGACATTCAAGGGTAATGGCCTTAAGGTCATTGCACCCCTTGAGCCCGATGAAGGTCGTAGATACATACAACCTATAAGAGAAGAAGACCGTGCATATGAGTTAGAGAACATCTATAAACTGACAAAAAGACAACGAAATTATATTAATCCTACAACAGATGGAAATCTAAGTTGGTGAAGTGAGAGTGCATGTTCATCCGACTTGGAAGAAGCATTGGAAAATTGACAGAACATAATGTATGAAGTCTCTACGCGGAGGTGTGCCATATTGACCAAGGCAGTTTGTTGGATTGGCACAGAAGTAAGTAACCTTCCTACATTTGATGGTTTGAATCATTTATAGAAATTTCTAATGGAATTTGAGAGAATTGTACCAGCACAACAAAGGATGTTGGCACTGGATGGAGCCTTGAAAGAAACACCAACTAGATGGTGGGGAACACACAAGAAGGACATCACATAGTGGGTGCAATGTCGCACCTTATTGACAATATGCTTTTCAGACCAAGATGAAGGATGCAATGTTCGATACACAAGTCATAGTTTTCCTAAGGACCATATGCGAAGTTGTGAAGAGGCATGGAGCAACATTCCCAAGGAAGAATGGGTACATAAGTTCAATAACACCTTAGACACTACGCCTATCAACTGGTATCTTCAAGAAGAATTGCGCTTAGCCATTGCATATTGGTATGGTATGACCCTGAAATTTATAGCTACATTCCTATTTTAAAGTCAGTACCCCACAATAGATTAGGATTTACAAATTATAAGAAAGAAGGTATTTGAGGAGGCACCTAACCCCACTTTTGAACAAGAAGAAGATGAATGGACTGCGCCCCTTCAACAGTTACAAGATTGTTATAATATTAATGCTGATGAAGATGATGACCCTAGGGATGTAAACATTGTAGAAATTGAAGGACAATGAGACATAGAAGGGCCATGAATTGAATTACCTTTTATTGGGCAGCCTATTAAAATTAAGAAGGTTAATATTGGAACAGATCAAACACCTAAATTAGCTAATGCTGGAGACTATTGGGATGATGCTACTATTAGTAAGATTACATAACTATTGCATGAGTATCATGACTTGTTTCCAACCAAGTTCACATGCATGAAGGGCATAAAAGGGCCCATGGGGGAAATGAAGATCCCTTTGAGACCAAATGCAAGACCTATCAAATAGAGACCTTACAGACTGAATCCTAAGTACAAGCAAAAAGTTAAGATTGAATTTGATAGAATGTTGGAAGCAGGAATCATAGAACAAATTGAATAATATGAATGGATCATCCCTATGATGGTCAAAGATAAGAATTCAGGATAAATCCGGATCTGTGTGGACCTAAGGAAGTTGAATAATGCATGTTTACATAATCCACTCCCTACACCTTTTATTGATGAAGTCCTAGATAATGTAGGAGGACAGGAAGTCTATTCATTTACAGATGGATTTTCAGGCTATCACGAGATCATAATTGCTAAGGAATACCGACATAAGACCACATTTGCAACAAAATGGGGTTCGTTTCAGTACACTATGATGCCTTTTGGCTTGAAGAATGCACCAACCATCTTTTCCAGGGTGGTGGTCGAAGCATTTATGAACTTTTTACACAAGTTTTTGGAAGCATACTTTGATGATTGGACCGTTTTTATCCCGATGAAAGATCATATTGAATGTTTGAGATTAATGTTAGATAAGTGCAGGCAATGTCAGATTTCCCTGAACATGAAGAAATGTATTTTATTTTCACCTTTTGGAGTGCTTTTAGGACATATTGTGTGAAAACAGGAGTTGTTGGTAGATCCTTCCAAGATTTCTATCATTGTTGATCTACCTTCCCCTACTTCAGTTAGACAGCTGCGCACTGCATTAGAACACACTGGATATTACATGAAATTTATTAAGGTTTATGCACAAATAACAACACCTATGGAGAAGATACTAAAGAAGGTTAGTAAGTTTCAATGGACAAAGGAATTCCAACAGAGATTCGACACACTAAAGCAGAAAATGGTCACTGCGACTATCTTAGTTTTTCCAGACTAGAGCAAAGAGTTCAATGTTCATGTCGATGCTTCGTCCATTGCATTAGGAGAAGTCTTAGCACAACCAGGAGCATGAGAGATTGACCACCATATATATTTTTCAAGAAAAAATCTTTCTACATCTGAAAGGAATTATACTACCACTGAAAGAGAAGGCTTAGCTATGGTGTATGCGCCACAAAAGTTTAGACACTACTTGCTAGGAGGACATTTTAAGATGTTCATTGATCATTCTGCATTAAAATGCTTAGTCAACAAAACAGTGTTGGGGGGAAGAATATGTAGATGGATACTACTATTTCAGGAGTATGACTTTGAGATCATGGTCAAGCCAGGAAGAATGAATAAAGGACCTGACCAGTTATCCAGGTTAGAACATGGAGAGGATCCTACTAGTTTGGAGGATACACTACCAGATGCATAGTTGTTGGCCATCAGGAAAGTTGATGACCACTTCAAAGAGATAGTCCAGTTCCTATCCACAGGAATGACACCTCGTGAATATACAGTCATTYAGAAGAAACAGTTGGTAGTCCGCATTGCAGATTTTCAACTTATAGCTGGTCAGTTATATAAGATGAGACTAGATGAGATCTTGAGGAGATGCGTTATGGAGGCAGAAAGACCATTKATTCTTGCAAAATCACATGAAGGCATCACAGGAGGACATTATGCAGGGAAAGAAACAACGCATAAGGTTCRCAGAGCTGGCCTCTGGTGGCCTACTTTACAAAAGGATGCTAAGGAATACTACAGAGCCTGTGATGTATGCCAAAGGATAGGGAATCCTTATAGAAGGGATGAGATGCCTTTATCACCTCAACTAACTATACATGCATTTGAGAAATGTGCTATTGATTTTGTGGGACCTATCAACCCCCCAGGGAAGCGCACAGGAGCTTGATACATTATCACTGCTATAGAATATTTGAACAGATGGGAAAAAGTAAGAGAAATTAAGGATTGTAGTGCAACTACAGATGCAAAATTCATTTTTGAGGATATCATAACCAGATTTGGATGCCCAAATATCCTTATGAGTGATGAAGGCACACACTTCATCAACAAAACCATTGAAGCCTTGACTCAGGAGTTTGAAGTTCACCATTAGAAGAGCACTCTATACCACCCACAAGTGAATGGAACAGTCAAAGCCTTCAATAAGATCTTGGATACAATGTTGACTAAGATTTGCAGTGTTAACAAAGATGATTGGGATTTAAGAATTCCAACAATATTATGGGCTTATAGAACTACTTGCAAAAAATTAACAACGTAGACTCCCTTTAAGCTAGTTTATGGCCAGGAAGCAGTAGTACCTATGGAATATTTGGTTCCTAGTTTAAGAATTGCAGCATTTATAGGAATAGATGAAACTGGCGTTGTTCAAGAAGGATCGTGCAGTTGATGGAACTAGAGGAAAACAGGTTCATTGCAGGATTTCATTAGCAGGTACAAAAAGAATGAGAAAAGGCTTATCATGACAAACATATCAAGAAGGAATCATTTAAGCAAGGAGATTTGGTACTGTTATATGACAACAAGTTCATGAAGCATCCATGGAAGTTCAGGTTACATTGGCTCGGACCATTCAAAGTTTCCTATGTCACAGAAGGAGGAGCTGTGCAGTTGAAGACCCTTAATGGAGAATGGAAGATGGTTTGGTAAATGGGAGTCAGTTGAAACTATATTATGACAACCAGCTACCTCACAACTCTCAGTAAAATCACAAGAAGAAGGGTCTAGGTACCAAGTGCAGTTGAAATTGGGTACCAAACACCAAAAAGATAGTCTGCACAAGATGGGGAGGGACATAGGAGAAAGAACATGTTGCTTCATGCAGTCTACAGTTGAAGTGATACAGAGGGTTCAACCCTACAATGACTTGGGATGAGTCACAGGTGAGTGTTGGGGGCCTGTTGGCCCTTGGTTATGTATTCATTAATAAGAAAGACGAAGTAAAAAGTGCGCGGAAGACACACAAACTAAGGGAAGGTCGAAGTGGTTAAAGAAGAAGAAAAGAAGGAGCGAAGTAAAGGAAAATCAATCCGTTGAAAGAAAAAGTCAAGGAAGACAAAGAAACAAAGAGGATGGATCGTGGGCAACTCAACAAGTAGAAGAAGACACCAACATATTCTTTGGAACACCTCGCAGAAAATAAGGAAGGATAGGTTGGCGAAGCCCTGAAAACACGGGTCATGTGGACTTAGGGTTTTGACACCTAGGCTTCGGTCTAAGGTTGTATAAGAGTCATGAAATGTATAAATAGAGGTCTAGAAGAGTTGAGAGGGTTGTTGTTACTATTATTGTGGGTAAGAGCGATCTTGCAATCGTGCATTATTTTATTTTGGATCTTCAGATAGGTGCGAATATCAACCCTGCAACTGGGTGCATAGGGAAGGGAGAGAAAGAGGAAGAGAGAGAAGGATTTGCATCTAAGTGCGCATATAGTACTGTATGTTTTCATCTAATATATCAAGAAACACAGTTATGTGGATGTAGCCCTAGGGAGAGGGTGAACCACGTAAATCTTGTTGTTCTTTGTGGTTGATGCTGTGTTATTTGCTATCTGATTATACTGTTATTGCATTGTTGTTTCCATATGAAAGATAGAAGATATAATTTAACTTCGCGAAGCTAAGTGTAAGACTGTTAAAGAATCTCTAGGTTAGATTGCATTGTTGTTATTAGATCCCCTTGCATTTCCTCTGGTTGTAGAAACTTATGTACTGCAACCCCCTATTGCTACTTCGGGTGAGACTTCATATGCTTCGCAGGTGTTATCGAAAGGGCAAGTAGTTAGGGTTTGTTGGTGCGCTGTTAGAGTTGAACCCTGGGTCTGCCCCTGTGCCAACATAAATAAATATATATTTATAATTTAGTTTGTATGCAATCTCACAATTTTGTAATAATACAATTCCTTGGTATTTTATGTTAGACCGTGAGTCCCTCAACAATCATACAATTAGATTGTGTTCGATTTGCAGTTGTAGAAGATGCAATGCAAAAGAAACCTATCGTATCTTGCTTGCAAAAGAGCATAATGGTGATTTCTTGGATGCTTAAATTTTTTTCTCTTCAGAGTGCATATTTGGATTGCAATTAAATAAAATCCTCAATAAGTCCATCCATGTGGTTAGACATGGATAAATGGTCCACTGGTTCATAGGCACAATTAGATTCACAAAACTCATAATTGTTTGGACTACAAAATCTGTAACAATTTCTGTTTTTTTTTCCCTATTGTTTTGAGTGGCACATTTTTTTTTTAAAACACAATATCCAATGTAAAATGTTTGTTCCCTTTATATAAAAGAGGAGATATAAGTATTGATGTATTGATGTCTTTTTAAAGGGGGACATGCTCATCATTTTTTTTATGAGCGCTATTGTTGAAAGTTTGACAAGATTGTAGAAGAATTTAATTTTGTAAAAGGAGGTTGCAATATTTTTAAGGAGGTAAACCTTTGGATTTAGATCTAGCGGCCATTACCATGTAAGAAGATTATCACAACAATATCAAAATTTTATTTTTCTCCTTGTCCTAGACCACCCTGCCATGGAATAAGGGGGTCTAAGGACACTTGTACTTGTGTGCAATTGTTCTTGGATGGTGGCCATTTACTTTGATGCTTATGTTGTCTAGTGTGACACATATTTAATACTAGCAAACAAAACCAAGCACATAATGATCATGAAGTACATTGGTGATTAGAACAACTAAGTATATTGAATTCCTCTTAAAAAATTACCATCTTTCCCTATTGGTAAAATGTTATGCACCAAATTGTAAATCAAGAGAAAAAATCCTTCATTCACAAGTTGAATTGTAAAAATTTGAAGAAGGATACAATTTTTTATCTAAGTCATTGAATTTTCAAAAAGAGGACATGCCTGGAATTTGAATAAGGAGGTCAATATCAAATAATTGTAATCAAAATTTAGGGTGCATGATGAATAGTACTCAACAACCTAAGGTAATATCAAATCAAACAACCACTATATAAAAGAAACAAGTGCAAGAGAGCGAGTACAAGCTAGTGTGACAAGTGAGAGAGAATACTAAGAAATGGGTAAAGTAGGAAAGCATTTACAAAATGCCTCTCATGAAATCAAGGAATTACAAGAGTATAACCATGAATTGCAAAATCGAATCGATATGAAAGATAAATTGATTGAAACGCTTGAGTGGAAATTAATTCAAAAGAAAAACATAATTGATCACATGGTTGATACAATACAAACAACAAATTATCTTTAAAATCAAATAGTTATGAAGGACCAATTGATTGATGCACTTCATGTAAAATTAATAGAAAGGAAGAATCAAATTGATGACATGATTGATGCAACATCTGTAGCAAATAACCTCATACAAAAGGTTGATGCAAGTTGTGACATAGAGGATCTAATAGAGAATATTGATTCCACATGTGATACAAAGGAGCTTATCCAAAAGATTGATGCAACATGTGATACAAATGAGCTTATACAAATGGTTGATGTAGCATGTGATACAAATGAGTTCATACAAAAGGTTGATGCGACTTGTGACACACAAGCCATAATACAGATGATTAATTCTACTTGTTATATGTATGACCTAATAGTGGATACAAAATAAACACAAGATATTGATGGTGATTTTTTAACGAATCATGATATAGAATCATACCTTGGACCAACAAAGAAAAGTCTTGTTGAAGATGAGCCATCCGAAGGAGGATAGAATGAAAGCAACAAAAATAGGAAATGTGAATTTGAAAATTCAAAAGAACATCTAGATTCATAAAATGATCTTTCCAAGATGATTGTTAGACCTTGGGAAGAATTATCATTCAATAAAAATTGACATGACTTAGGATATGAAAAAATAAACAACTTTCATATCCTAAATTACTCCAAACTAGTTTAGTTTGTGAGTGCATAGTTTCTTGAAGAAATTAAGAAAATTGATAATAAGTGCTAGAAATGTCATAGAATTGGTCACTTGGATACACCGTGTTTTGATCTCCATCCTTGTCTTCATTGTGGGAAGACAAATCACCTCTTAGAAAAGTGTCAAAGGAAGAATAATAATATTAAGAAATCAATTAATTATGGATGGAATCAACAAACAAAAAAGATGCATCAGTCTTACCGTCTAGTCAAGACAGAGGTAAAGCCACAACTACATGGCAAAATGAAAATAGTAAAAATATTTCAAAAAACTATTCCATATGATTTTGGTGATGATCTAGGTCCAATTCTATATGTTCTCTGAAATTAAAACATGAATCACAAATGTTACTCTCCACACCTCAGGGGGTGAACATATTGATGAAAATGATACTCTCTTATACCTTTAGGGGGGGAGTGAAGATGATTAGTGATAAAACAAAACCACCACATTATTCAAATCAAAATCATTAGTGGTAAAACAAAAGAACCACCATTGAAGAATCCAAAGCTCAAGCTTGGATCCCTTCAACTATAAATCATTGAAGAACAAAATAATCTAAACCTCAAGCTTGGATCCGTTTAACAAGTTTCAACAAACTTCTCACCTTGCACTTGATAGAGGGAAGTATCAAACATCAATGATGAAAATCAAACTTCACAATTTGAAGTCCTAACAATCGTAAAAATAAATCAACATTTGGGAATTTCAATATAGCAGTTGGTCTCCTCAAATCAAAAGAATGGGAATTTACAGACATGGAAACTATTCAGTTCCAGATGAACTATTCAACATCTAGATATTGGCATTTTTTCAGGTGAATCTTTATCGAAGCTCAGTTCAACAGTTTCATATTGAAGATGATCCCAGTTATTGTTTCCTTACTGGTACAATTATTCATACTTGTGATTGAGGGGGGAAAATTTATACTGTGAGTCCCTAGACAATGAAAAATTCCGATACCACATTGATATGAGTTGTAAACCTTATCTATTTATGAGGCATTTTCATGATCCATTCCTGAGTTTTCAATGAGATATAGATATAGAAGTGGTCAAATCCATGTACTATAAATTCATATCATGAGATCAATACAATGCACAACAGAATGGATTAAAGCCTTTTTCCACTAATTCTTGTCTTGTCTTGATTGCACTCTAATTCTTATCATTTTATATATCGTCATTATGTTAACTAAGGTTTCATATAGATAATTAATGTGTTTAAAATTAATTGATCTCATATTTGTCCTTGGAAATAACTCCCCAAGAAATTCCCAAGCACTTCCTCTTGATTGGGGGATGGTACCAAGTGTAAATAAGGTGATATAGAATCTATGCTCCTACCCCATAGGAATTGAATCGACAACCTACACAACATGTTAGATTACATCCAAATTCCTCGCAATAGTGGAAAGAACCGACTGAGCTAATGTGGTGTTCCTTATTAGTAAATTGGAAGATGCAATGTAGAAATAATAGAACTTTTCCTAGATTAATTGCATACTTGGCATATTACAATAACAGTTTGCAATAAAAGAACCAGAATCCGACAAAATTTCATTCTTTTATCGATGAGAGAAATGTTCACTTTCCTCTTTGATGGGGAAACCTCGAATGAGAAGAGATTTGATTCATTATTCACAAGGCATCTCATTACATATTTTCTACTTCTTTATATAGTTATATCTACCACCTAGGAATAATCTAGAGAAGAAAATTTCTAGTAGGTGAAACCTTCTAGTAATCCTTTTTAAAATTATTTCTTTTAGACTACTACATGGGATTATTTACTATATACGACATCCATACATAACAATCTATATATCTACTTATGGGGTTAGGGTAGGACCCTAACATGTGTTAGATTTTTCTTATTTACAGAGCATTAGAGTTACTAGTGTTATTTTACTTCATTACCACACACACACACACACACACACACAC
>JZKD02S1130158.1:490525-505743 GCA_000966675.3 Picea glauca | reverse complement strand
AACAACATTGTCCTCAAGGCTAAATATGAGGAAATTTGTAAAAGGATCTTAGTTGGTTCCCACGTGGCATCCTCAGATGATGTATCCTTCCATTGTATTAGGACCTCCTGGATAGTGCATCGATGGAGATGAAACTCTCTTTTGTCAAGGATGGGCTCTGGTTGCAGCCGAATGGAGTCTTCATCATCTAATTTTGGAAGTCTAGCTTGAATACAACAATTATATCTAACCACCTTATTTAAGAAGGAGACATGAAAGTTTGGATGGATTTATAGTGGTTCTAAAATTCCAATATGTAAGCCACGACACCAATAATTTTGAGGACCTTATAGGGGACATAAAACTTGGGAGAAATATTTTGGTGGTGGCTATCTTTGGGGGAAATCTACTTATAAGGATGTAGATGAAGGAACACTTGATTCCATTTTTCAAACTTACATTCAACATGATGCTAATCAACATACTATTTCATCCTATTTTGAGCCATGAATGGATTACCCTTGAGAGTGTAGAGGATGTCGACTTGAGCTATGTTGGCTTTGTTTATTCCCTATGCCTTAGACACTATGGGTAAGTAATATAACATTGATAGGGTCTATTGGCCTTAAAAATTGTCAAAGATAGTCATTCCAGTGGCACCGTGATAAGTTGTATTGTATCGCCATTTTGCTAGAGGTAAACACTAAACCTATTAGGATTTTTGTTACGAGGTAAAACACCTCAAATATCCTTACAAGCATTTGTTGACAACTTCATTTTGACCCATAATTATGGGGTTGATAGGAAGCCATAAGATTCAATTTAGTTCCCTGGAGATGAAACAACTCTTGCCATAAATTGCTATTCAAAGTGGGGTCATGGTCTGTCACAATAGATTGTGGCATACCATGGATTTTAAAGATATTATCCATGAATATTGAGCGACCGTGGAGGCTTTGAAGGGGTGTTGGAGAGAACAAAAATGAGAATATATAGAAAGGTGATGAGCCACAACCATGATGAAAAATTTATTTCCAAATTTGGGTAACCTCACAATGAAGTCCATACAATTGGTGGAATGGGTAAAGGTTGTAGTTCACTTGGAGGTTTCACTATTTATCCCTTGTGTTGTTGGAAAAAGGTCACATTCTACCACAAAGGTGTGTATTTTCTTCATTCCTTCCCATAAAAAGGAATGTTTGATCCTTCCATATGTTTTATGAAATCTTGAATGACTTCTTGTTGTAGAGGCATGGAGTTCAAATAACATCATGGATTTAAAGGTTGAGTCCTTATTCAAATAAATACACCCTTTGTAGTGAAGCTCATCATTTTTCCAAGTGTATCTCTGATATGCATGTGGTTCCATTTGAAGTTGTTGTATTAGGGGAGCGACCTTGGGATTTTTTAACCACTCTTTGTGGGCGTCATACAACCCATCTGGTACTATGAAGGAGAGTGAAAAGAGGGACCTGTCCTATTCATACTTTCAAGAGAAAACCTTTGCTAACAAATTCTCCTTTACCTTCTTATAAATTATCTCATAGTCATATCCCAACATTTTTGTGACCCATGTTTTTTCTACAAGGAAAAAATCCTTTGCTCCAAGAAGTATTTCAGGGTACGATGATATGCTTTAATCTAGAAATGTTGCTTAAGAAGGTATGGATGCCAAATATCCACAACATGTAGTATATCCATCATTTGTTTTTCATAAGTTGATTTTCCCAAGTGCCTCTCACAAATTTGTTTGTTGGTAAAGGCCAATGCATGTCCCTCTTGCATGAGTACTACATTGATCCCTTTACCATACACATAACATTCTAAGACAAAGGTCTTATTGAAATCTAGTAGGGAGATTACTAGGGTTATACACATAACATTCTTCAAATCCTTCAATGCTTGTTCGACGATGTTATTCCAACTAAAATCCTTTTTTTTAAGAAAGGCTATGAGGGGAGTTGCAATATTACCATAGTTCCTTATGAAATTTCGATGGTAACCAATGAGACAAAGAAAACCTCTTAAAATTTTAAGAGTTTTGTGATGGGGCCAATCCTTCATCACTTCAATTTTCTTCGAATCCACACATACATCATCATGACCAACAATATGGCACAAATATTCCACTTTAGAGACACCAAAGGTACATTTGGACCTCTTGAGAAAGAGTTGATGATTAACAAGAAATTGTAAGACTTGATCCACATGGGTGACATGGGAATGCCAAGTTTAACTGTAGATCAAGATGTCATAAAAAAACAAGGAAAAATGACATAGAAAGGTTCGAAAGATTTTGTTCGTAAGACTTTTGAAGGTGGAAGGTGCATTTCAAAGGCCAAAGAGAATCTCTGAGAACTCATAATAGCCTGCATGAGTATGAAAAATAGTTTTGGGAATATTTCCCTCCTTCATGTGAATTTGGTGATAGCCTAAGTAGAGATCAAGTTTGGTGAATAATTGATCACCTTTGAGCTCATCCAAAAGGTCATTAATGACTAGAATGGGGGACTTAGCCATCACTGTTATTTTTTTGAGAGCTTGAAAGTAAGGATGCATGCACCGATTTTATTCTTTCTTTAGGACCATGACAACTAGTAACCAATGAGAGTTAGTACTAGGGAGGATGTCATCAACAACTAACTCTTGAACTATCTTTTCTATTTAATTTTTTTGGGAAAATGGATGGAGATATAGAATTACATTGGGCGGGAGACTACTTGGAATGAGTGGAATAGAATGATCATGCTCACCTATGGAGGGTGGTATGCCTCGGGGAGTTTCAAAGATGGAGTGGTTCTTGGACAAGACTAATTGCATGATAGGATGAATGGGTTTAGAAGGTGTCTCAAAGGCTTGAATGGCATAGAATTGATCTACAATGTTTGAATTCCCTTTAAGAAGATTTTACATACGAAGGGAGATGATGATCTCAGGAGAACTGATTGTGATTCCTTTGAATGTGTAGCGATGCCCCTCTTTCTAGAAATTCATGTATAACTCACAAAAATCCATAGTGATGGGATATGATGTCCTTAACCATTAAACACCCAAGACAATGTCACAACCACCCATTTCAATAGATAACATGTGGGTTTCAAGGAATAATAATCCATTTAAAGCCAAATATTTTCACAATGAACACTGCATTTCATGGAACCTACATTAGCAATCATGATCTGGAATTGTTCACAGTATGGATGTAGCATTGTGTTTCTTGACCTACACGTCGATGACTAAAGCTATGGGTGATACTATTGTCAATTAAGACAAAAATTTGTGACATTTTATGTAGCCAATCGATTTGTGGGTTTGGGGAACATAAATACCAATCAAGGTATGCAGGGAAATCTATGGTTCCACATCCCGTGGAGTATATGGGGGAATGTATTCAACGAGCGAAGGAAAACACTCTTGAGGTATATATTCAACTTAATCATTTGAAATATTCTTTGAAATGGACACAAAGAGTTTTTGTTCCTTACATTATGGTGAGGGAAATACTTCTCATCATAATTGTAGCATAGACCTTTAAGTTGGTGGTTTGCAATTTTAGCGTGGGTTAGCTTGTGGATTTTGAGGGGTGGGGAGGATGGAGATGGATTGGTAGGGGGAGAGATAGTGGGATAGGGACATGAAATAATGGGTGTCTTTTTAATTTGAGAATTTACCACCTTTTGGGATTCCCAAATTCTTTGAGAGGCTTCCAACCAAGTAGTAGGTCAAGCCATTGAGACTTGTACATGTATCTCTTCTTTTAGACCACTGAAAAAACATATATGTTAAAAAGTATTAGACATGCCTTAAATGAATATGGAAAGTTGCTTAAAATTAGAGATGAATTCTTCGATTGTACCAGATTGTTTAAGCTTGGTCAGTGGTCCCAAATAAAAAGTTTTAGTTTTAAAGCATTCATAGAGGTATGAGACAAATTGTGTCCAAGAAATATAACCTTAGTGGGAGTTATTATGCCATTGCCATTGTTACCAACATTTATGATTTAAATATAAGACACCCACATGAAGTTTCATTAAGTCATCTATGATTCTATGTAGGGAAAAACAATTTTCCATTTGAGTGGCCTATCCCATGGGGTCAGATCCATCAAATATTTTGAAATCCAATTTAGGGAGTCTGCGCCACATTCGAGTCATAGGGTCACAAACAAGTGGAGTAGAGTGAGGCCCCATGGGATTGGATGATTAATCTCCTTCCTTTTGGGACAATTGTTCCAACCACTAATAACTCATGGATTGATTTTTCATTGCCATGAATTTGGACAACAAGTCTGGGAGTGACTCTAGTTTGGCGAGATTGTTATTGATATCATCAAGATTTCGCTGGGTAGATTCCTGCAACATTATCCTTCCACCTGTTAATATTTCATTGACATAATTCTCAAATTCTCAATACTGCAATTTATGTAAGAATTTCATGGACCAGTAACATGAAGTAGGGTTTCCAGTGAAAAAATGCACAAATTATCAATATAGTCATCTACATAGGATTTTTTTGGACTGGTAGCAGGAAGTAGGGTTTCAAGGATCCCGAGGAAAAAGGAGTTCCAGGTGTTATATCTATTTGTTACATGTGCGGGGTCCAACAATAGTACTTAGCCTAATTTCATAGGGCACTAACTAAGGAGGCTCAACTATACCATTAGCTAATTACCTAGGTAATAGAGAGTAATATTCTTGAGTGATGTTCTTGGTGCACTATAGTAGCAAGACGATCGATTGAATTATCTAACATTAGTTTCACGTAACCTAGGGGACTTCCGATATACTACCCAATTACCCAGGTACTAGAGAGTAATATTTTCGAGTGATGTTCTTGGTGCACTATAGCAACAAGATGATCGATTGACTTCTCTAATGATGGTTTCACGTAACCTAGGGTACTTTTGATATACCCTAGGGTATGTGGAAGTGAAATTTTGTATACAAGTGTTGTCTGATGTTGTACTACTCGAAGGGGTACCAACAAGGGTTAAACAATTGTCCAACCACGATGAAACCAATTATGATTCTTTCTTGTACTCTTCCCCTACCACATATTTACTCATTGAATGACATATCATTGTGATATTTATAAACGTTGTAATATATCACTAGCCTAAAATATGCTCTTAAATATTGTCTTAGGAAAGTGCTATGATACCACTTGTGGTGTTCATTATTAATAAATTGGAAGATGTAGAGAAGAAATAATATAATTTTACCTAGATTAATTATAGGATTGGTATATTACAACAACAATATGCAACAAAAGAACCATCACACCACATAATATTATACCTTTATTGATGAGAACAATGTTAATGTACCTCTTCGAGGGAGAAACCTCCAATGAGCATAGCTCTAATTACAATATACTTCACAAGAAATCTCATTACATTTCTTTTACTTTTTTATATAGTTATATCCACCTCCTATAAACATTTTAGAAAAGGAACTTTCTAGTTGTTAGAATCTTCTAGTAAGCTTTCTTACAATTATTGCTTTCAGACTACTGCATGGACCTTATTTACTATAGATGGCCTCCATACATAGAAACCTATATTTCTACTTAGGGGGTCAGGGTAGGACCCTAACAACTAACCCTTGAGGCTACATGTGTGTGTACATACATCTATATATAAAATCTCTGACACTTCTCCTTGATCCGAGGATGGCACCTAGTGCAAAGTGGGAAATACAAACCCAATGCTCCTAACCCCATGGGAATTGAATTGAGAAATTTCACAACATGTTGGATTGCAAACAATATACTAGAAAAAGTGACACCAAATGATTGAGATAACATATATAGACATAAAAATGTACATTTTTTGAATATTTAAAAAAAATTCAAATAGACTTTCATGAATCATTGATGATCAAACACATAAGTGTCAAAAGTAAATTGTACACTATAGATTCAAAAGTAACCATAAATTATAGTTTCTTCATTTGATGCCATCAAAATGTATTACATAGATAATAAGATATATAAGAATTCCAATGGAAAAATACACAAGAGGGAAGTAGATGAGTCTCATGGCTTGTCCCCCTATAGGATCATTCCATAATCAAACTCATCATCACTACCACTGATCATCACTGCCACTACCACTGTCATTCTCCTCTCCTCCATCCTCCTTATCATTTGGAACTACTAGTAATGATGTGGAATATGACCCTTGAAGAGTATCATCATCATCAAAAGTGATCAGCCCTAGGACTGATGCATTAATATCTAAGTTTCCAATGACAACTCAAATTTGTAGTCCAAACCTATATCATCATGAAGTACATCCCATGTCTTTATCCTCCCTTTAAAATACTCTTCCCACATCCTATATATAATATGGAGGTTGATGTGCACATACACCAATGTCTCTACTATGCACTACGTAACCTTGATCTTCTTCAGATTCTACACATTTCCATATGTTCTCCAATTCCTCTCACAATAATAGGATGAAGTAACTCGAGAGACGAGCCTCATGGATAACTAATGAAGAATAGTGCATGTTTCCCCATGTATTTCTCACCAAACATAGGGATTCTTAAGCCCCGTCTCTAACCACATAATAGCCTTTGAGTCTCTCCCACATGTAGTGGAAATATCTATGAATCCCTCCACCTCATTAAAGGTGGCCCTATCTTGATATAATATGCCCAATGTGATCTTCCTCCCCTTTGAAATATCCCTGTCCATGTGAGGAGGGAATTTGTGTGTAGTCCTAGCATTGAGCTAGTCATGGTTGTGTACTCGAGATTCAACAAGTGAACACACAACGCCGAGGCTTAAAATTTTTCTTCCACCCGCTAACAAGAATATCCTATATGGTGGTGAACAAGATATCTATCGACATCCCACACTTAAAGCACTCATTCTGAAAAATAATTTCCTTCACAAACTCTATAGTGGAGTCCCACCCCTCATAAACATCTCCCAATATGGCCTAGTTTGTATCCACAAACTATAACAAATAAATGATAGTTTCCATGATCTTGATGGTAATATCTCACTACTCCCACCAACAATCACACAACAACATATCCTTCACCTTATTTGAAGCATTTACATCTTGTTTTTTTTACAATGGATGCAAGTGCAGGTTTTGACCTCCCTTAATCTCTTAAGAATGATGATGAGGTGGTAAATTGAGTATTTTCAATCTTCAACAATGATAAATGTGTGAATTATTTATATATTATGAAGGCATAGGTATGGTTATATACATAATTGTGGATTTGGCATGCATACTTAATTAACTCTCTCATCTGTTTCACATTAGAAGAAATAGATTCAAGTGATAAATTCAAAGAATGCATAATGAAAGGTGTCCAAAATACTTGTGGATATTTAGTTTCCACAATCAAGCCAACAACCTTGCAAACAAGGTTGAACATAACTATCAAGACCAATTTCTTCAATGACTTTAATGAATAACTCACCCATATATGTTGCATCCTTATATTTTTCTAGAGAATCCACAACTCTCAAGAAGTCGACTCCCCTCTTTCATGACACCATGAAATAGATGAGGATATGACAATTTGGATCCATCCATACATCCATCATAACAATACTAACATCATATGAGACTCATTCTAATTTAATAGGTGTTGGGAGTTTATCCACCTCCTCCTTTTCCTTAACCAACAATGTGGTTTTAAGATTCTATGAACTAGGGGCACATACCCAACTAGAGAAGATAAGATACAATAGTTTTATTAATGTCCAAAAAATGGCCAAAAATAGGTCAATGGGACTACTAAGTACAACAATTTGAAATACAAAGCGGGAGAACAAAGGCCACTCTAAATCTCGTTCACCTAAAGCTAGACACATCTCAATAAAGAAAGGATATTTTTCAACATCAGATGAAAGGAAATTGAGATAGAAAAGAACCTAAATGTAGGATCGGTAAAATCTTGTAACCCTTGTTGAAATATCTTGTCCATTGGATCGTTGGGAGCATGCCTCTTCCTTACCGCTATTACTAGTCAACTGTCAAAAACAACATTGCTTCCACTTTTTCTAGATGAGATTTTCAAGAATGGAAGAGAACCATCATTTTTGGTTGTTAGACATGTTGCTGCTACTTTCCCTTATTCAATAGAATCCTCTTTTTCCATACTACTTTGGCTCGAAGACACATTTAGAGTCCCATGGATGATTTTAGGGGCTAAATTTTGCTCGTGGGCTAATTTTCCAAGGTTTTTCCCCAAAAAAGATTAGTTATTCTAAAAATGATTTTCCCAAATTCTATAAGATAAAATTATTTTACCTTAAAAATCGCCAAAATTTTATACAAACTATATAAAATCCTTAGAAATTTGAATATTTTTACAAAAATATAGCCAAACAGTTTATAGTTGGCATATGAATGATTAGTAATATTCGCCAAGGTTTCTACATTTTAAAATAAATTTTCATGCTTAAAATCATCCCTAATTTAGACATGCTCCAATTCTATAATCCTTGAGGGCCAACAAATGTCCCTTCACTCAGGAGTAGCTACACTTTAATTCGACCTTGAAATAGTTGCACATTCAATAATACTTTCCTCCAACAAGTGACTTATCCCTAAAGCTTTTTATTTTGGTGACATATTTCCATAGTGGGTAGATACTCTCTTAAATTTGTCTTCTTGCAATTGAAATTATATTTCCACTTCCAAGCTCAGTGATTTCATCTCCACTTCCAATAAAAGGCATAATGATCACCACAATGTCATTATCAATTGGATCTAGAGGAGGAGAAACACTGCCAGTGACAATCTTCCCCTTCATTGAGCTTGAGTAGTAGCCCTTAAAAATTATGCCATAATTTTAGTAAGATGAGTGTAAATGAACACCACTATTCCAAAATGATAGCGAAATAATGGTAACCAAAAGATGCAATCTAGTTCTTTGTTCACCAAAATCCTTCTTTGCTAGGGTTTCTACAAAAATTGTGATTGAAATGGGACAAAACACCCCTTTAAATAAATGTTGGTCTTATCCCGTTGAGTTTGAATCACTACGAGTCAAACTCACATGGGACATGTGTCTTGCGCCACACCTTTAAATCAGTTCTAGCAACCTTTTTATCATCTCCATGAAAGTGACATGTTCTTCTAGCTAGTTGGTCTTGAGTGGGACACATGCCCCACACGAGTATGATTCATGGGAAGTACGAATCGACATGTACGTGATTTTTATTTATTGAAATCATGACATGTTGATGAGTTTAATTCATCAAATTCTTGACGCGCTAGGGTGGGGGGACGTATCAAGTAGGTATCTAGCAAAATGATCCAAAAATACTTAGATACCAAACATAATATTTAAAAACCCATTTTAGCATCTAACTTGATTCAAAATAATTATTGATCGTATTGAGGTGATTTGGAGAAAAATGATTATGTTGTTATTATAAAAAATCTAATAAAATAATGATTAATTTGAAGAATTATGAGATAACACAACATAAAATAGAATAACTCAAGATATAAAATATTGATGACATAGTTTACTTCATCTCCAAGTTCTCTTCAAATGGTGAGACTACTCTTCATCATCTCAAAATGTCAAATTACAATACAAAATGGACTCACAAAGACAAATTTGAAGTAACTCTTCAATTCCACTGCTCAAACTCAAACATAGAGTTTACCATTGAATTCCTTGTGAAATTCTGAGACAAATGAGTATAAAGTTGACCATATTTTGAACTGGCTCAATTTTACCCTCTTTACACACCAAACGATGCACTATGGTGCTCATTAATGACAATTCATACTAAGACTTTCATAGATAACATATTATCACAAAAATAATATCACCATCATACTCCTCTCGAGAAAATGAGAAAAATGAGTGTAAACAAGCCTATGTTTGGACAAAGTACCTCATGGGACACAAATCTATGCAACACATAAACTTGGATTTCTATTGGCATGCAAATATATGCATCTATATTGTACCTTCTCCTTAGGATTCATGCAGCCTAAGGATTTGTGTTCGCATCTGGATGTGTGCCTAGTCTTAAATAGTCCATAGGCTCGGCTAGGCCCTGTACCTTGGGTAATTGTGGCATCCACATTAAATACAATTTGTTTGACATCCCGTAATGTGTGGCGCCTTTGGCACAACGGTTAAAACATTGGCATAATATATGGTAGGTCGGGGGTTCGAGACCCATTGACCACTGGTTGTTGCATTGTTTTGTTATAAACCATATCATATAAATAGTATGTTAGTTGGCATATAATTTTAATGCCCTCACGGGTATGGGTTATGGTTACATTGTATTCAAATAAAACCATGGGTTGAGGGCTTATCCCTTGAACCTTTTTTCGCCAATTTAAACACTTCAACAAACTTAAATATAAGTCGTCACATATATGGTTAATAAAAAAACACAGTGTATTGGTGAGGTCGTTAGATTGTTTGGTGGGAGACCTAGGTTCGATCCTCCAAGCTCCAAATAAAATTTTAAACAACCCTATCCATAAATGGCCAGTCAGAGGTTGCCACGTGGTAGCCTCTCATTGGTCTAACATTGTCGCATGTCAACATACAATTAGTTCACTTGTGTCATATAGATTTCCTAGTCACCTGCTTAGTCAAATGTACGGTGTGCCATGCGACACTTCATGGTGTTGCCATGTCAGAATTGTATGGATGTACGGTCATGCCACGTATCACCCTTCCAGTGGTGACACATGTCACCCTTTGAATTTGACTTTTTCTTTGACTTTTGCCTAGTTTGACCTGAACTTTGACCGATCATAACTTTTGCATACAAACTTCGTTTGAGGCGATTTTTGTGTCTTTGCAAAGATATTTTCGTTATCTACGCAACGATGTAGTTTTCAAGAGCATATGAGATAGTAGAATTTTGAGATTTTATGGATGCTCCTGGACCTATGTGAGTGTTCTGGATCCTCCTGGACCTCTGTGAGCATTCTCGGATCCTCCTGGATCACACCTTCCCACTGAAGAACTTTTGGTCCTCCAAAAGTATGAATATTTAAACAACTTAGTGATGATAAATCTTACTCACTCTTCCACCTTACTGATATGCTCTTACTTAGTAACTTAGTGACGATGAAGCTTCTTCATTATTCCACCTTGTTGAATATTATGGGACTAATTATTCATATTGGATCTTGGATACTAAATATGTTGATTAAGGTTGGTTGTCATTGATGTCAACCCTTGAAGGAAGTTGGAGAACCCAGGTTTGGGTAATGGACCCAAGTTTGTTTGATGGATAACAATATGAGTTTTGATATATTTGCAGGTAATACTATTCTATATGGATAGTACATGTCATGCCATTTCCAATGGTATGTGGAAAGTCACATAACTCCTCACGGTTAGAGAGTTATGGCCATGTGAACTTGGAGAACCCTCATGAGTCATCTAGAAGCCCCAAAAGGTCAAAGTCGTCAAAGTAGTTTAAGAGATTTTTAGAAGGTAAATAATAAAGTGAAGTGATGAGTGTATTATAATTCAAAGTGAATACAAAATAAATTATTTAAATAATAAAGTTAATGGAGAAATTACTAAGTTTACAAGTGGTTAGAAGTGGGTTAGCCCTAAAATAAGGAAAGTGGTTTAAGATGGTTAGAAGGTAACCCCTTGAGGTAAAGTTAAGTGATGCCTGTACTATAAGTCAAAGTGGATACAAAATGTATTATTTAAATAATAAAGTTAATGGATAAATTACTAAGATGGTTAAAAGGTAACCCTTCAAAATAAGAGGCAAGGCTCTCTCATTTTATATCACACTTGAGCATATTGAATATCTACAGGTGACTGAGGTAACCAAAGGATATCTAAGCCTAATTTCAGAGAGAAGGTGAATTAAATAAGGTCGAAATTCAAGGGAGGATAAATTCTTTTGATGATGCTTTCTAATGTATGTTATTTACAGGTCATCTCACCATTTTTTCTGTAACTCTTTTTCTGAGAGGTTCCAATTAGTGACACCTGGAGGAATTGCATAAAACACACTGAAGAACAATGTGTATTTTTTTTCAGATCTTTATTCATTACAGGTACATAGTTATGATTATTTCAAGTTAGGGTTGTTGACTAATCCAAAACTAGTCATGTGAGACTAAAGAAAAATTTGATGAAAATTCTAGTCTCTTGTTGTTAAAGTTAAGCGAGGTTTTTAGGTATGTGATCATATACACCAGGGCTATTATAGAGTTACAAATCAGATTTGGATGATGAAATTGATGAGGGATTTTGGTTGAGGTACATGTTGGGTACATGGTTGAGACAAGTAGTTGATGAGTTGGCACATACATGAGGTGTATAGTTGATGATGTTGGTACATATTGATGAGTCATAGTTGATGAGTAGTTGATACATTATTGATACATACTTAGTACATGGTTGGGTGCACTTGTTTATGGTATAGGTTGATTACAAGTTGTTTGGTACAGGTTGGTGCATGGTTGATGCACTTGTTTATGGTACATATTGATTACAGGTTGAGGTACAGGTTGATGCATGGTTGATGCATGGTTCAGGTTTATTGGTACAGGTTTACATCGATATATCTCACAGTGATAGTGTGACAATGGTTCCATCATTCTACTTTTACTTCAGGGCGGTTGGACGAGGCAAGGACAGGTGGTTGTAGCCACCTTCTGATTGTATCTGGAGATCATATGGGGTTGTAGTTTCCTTCTGGTTGTATCCAAAGAATTGGGGAGTTGGAGCTTCCCTCAGGTTGTAGCCTGAGAAACTAGGGGGTTGGAGCCTCCTTTGAGTTGCAACTGGTAAACAAAGGAATTTGGTGCTTCCAATGAATGTAATTCTTCAAGACATATAAGAAAAAACATTATGTGGTTTTCTCCTGCTTTGGGTTTCCACGTAAAACACTGGTGTACTCTGTATGTGTATGATTTTTCATTTGTTCATTGCTTATTTACTTTGTAGTTATTGGATGATAATGCTACATTGATATAACACTTGGATTATATGGTTAAAAAGGATTAAATTGCTTTATTATTGATTCACCCCCCTCTAAGTAATCCAACAATTGGTATCAGAGCCGGTTCCTTTAGAAACTAGTTTAACCACTAAAAGGTAGATCATGGAGAGAAACAACTTGTATAAAAATGGAATACCACAGTTTGATGGACAAAAGTATGCATTTTGGAGCATAAGGATGAAGACATATATACAGAAATAGGGATTTGAAATTTGGCAATCAATTGTAGATGGATACACAGTACAAGTAGTTCCTCCAACAAATGACAAAACAATGAAACTCAGTCGGAATAATTCCAAAGCCACAAATGCACTTCTGAATGGTCTTGGTGAAACAATATTCACCAAAGTTTCACATTGTAAATCCACTAAAGAGATTTGGGACAAACTTAGAAATATTTATGAAGGATATTCAAAAGTCAAAGTAGCAAAGCTTCAAACTTACAGAGGTCAGTTTGAACAACTAATGATGAAGGAAGATGAGAATATTGCAACTTACTACTTACGAGTCGATGAAACAGTAAATGCAGTCATAGGATTGGGAGAAGAAATTCAAGAATCTTTAATTGTTCAAAAGGTACTAAGATCTCTTCCTATGAGATTTGAACCTAAGATATCAACACTAGATGAAAGAGCAGATCTAAAATCAATAAGCATGGACGAACTACATGGAATCCTCACAACATATGAAATGAGAACTGAACAGGAAAATCCAGATGTAAAAGAACAACCTTCTAAGTATCCAAAAGATCAAAGAAAAAGGGAAAGCAACAAGAAAAATAACATAGCAACAATAGTGACGTCTCGAAAGATGATGAAGAAGTGGCCAACTTTGTCAGAATACCGAACAAGGGAACCAACGATAGCTATAGAGGTAAGATTCCTTTAATTTGTTTTAATTGTGATGGTATTGGTCATTTTGATAACAAATGTCCTCATAAGAAAAAGAGAAATGATGAAGGTGACTAAAAAAGAAGACAAACATATAAAGGAAAAATGACCACAAAGAAAGTTTTCAAGAAAAACTTATGCACCAACGAATACATCTCATCATCACATGAAGATGAAGTCAATGACAGTGAGACAGAAAGGGTTCTATTCATGGCAGTAGAAGACTTTGATAAAGAAGACTCCGAAGTAGAATATGAATAAGCTGAAGAAGAAATTGAAGAGACATAAGTTGGATATCGAGAGGAATTGATGAGTGCCATAGAAGTTATCAGAAGAGAAAAGAGGAAAAACAAGAAGCTACAAGTGGAACTAGACAAGAAATAAGACACTCGAGAATTAGAACAAATGATCACAAATTTGAAGGTTCAAATTGAAGAAGATAAAAGAATTGAAGAAACAAATGCTACATCAAAAGAGAAGATGGCAGAATGGGAAAGTTTGATTCTCGTGTGGACAAAGGAGTACTTGTTGGTTACTCAAGTACAAGAAAATTATACAAGTGTTACATCCTGAGATTGAACAAAGTTGTGGAAAGCATCAATGTAACAATTGATGAAATAGGTAGACAAGAATTGAAGGAAGAAGAAAATGAATCAATGGAACAACTTTACGAAGAAGAAACAAAAGATGAAAAAGAAGGGGAAGATGAAGAGGATCCAATAAAAGTAGAAGAGCAATTTCAAAAATTGACTTCAAAGACACCTAGCAGACAAGTACAGAAGAATCATCCTTCATATCATATTATCGGAAACAAAGATGCAGGAGTTGAGACTAGAAGAAGAATATGTTCACTAGAACAAACACACCTAGCACTCACATCTACGATTGAACCAACCTATTTTGAAGAGGAAAACAATGATGCATTTTGGAATAAGTCCATGGATGAAGAATTGGATCAAATAGAGAAAAATGACACTTAGGAATTGGTTCCAAGACCAAAGGATAAGAATGTGATTGACACAAAGTGGGTTTACAGGAATAAACTGAATGAAGATTGACAGGTTACAAGGAAAAAAGATAGATTGGTATGTAAAGGATATGCACAGGTTGAAGGAATCCACTTTGAAGAGACATTTGGCCCAGTTGCCAGAATTGAATAAATTTGATTGCTTTTAGCTTATGCATGCTCCAAAAATATTAAAGTGTATCAGAGGGATGTAAAATCATTTTTTCTGAATAGGGAACTTGAAGAAGAAGTCTACATTGAACAACTATAAGGATTTCATTTGTCAGAGAATGCACATTATGTGTGTAAATAAAATAATCCCTTGTATGGTCTAAAATAGGCTCTTAGAG
>JZKD02S1130158.1:472330-487608 GCA_000966675.3 Picea glauca | reverse complement strand
TTGGTACATGGTTGGATGCACTTGTTTATGGTACAGGTTGATTACAAGTTGTTTGGTACAGGTTGGTGCATGGTTGATGCACTTGTTTATGGTACATGTTGATTACATGTTGAGGTAGATGTTGATGCATGGTTCATGTTTATTGGTATAGGTTTACAACAATATATATCACAGTGATAGTGTGACGGTGGTTCCATCATTCTATTTCTACTTCAGGGCGGTTGGACGGGGCAAGGATAGGTGGTTATAGCCACCTTCTGGTTGTATCCGGAGATCATAGGGGGTTGTAGCCTCCTTCTGGTTGTAGCCAGATAATTGGGGATTTGGAGCTTCCCTCAGGTTGTAGCCTGAGAAAATAAGGGTTTGGAGCCTCCTTCCAGTTGCAGTTGGAGAAAAAAGGAAGTTGGTGCTTCCAATGAATGTAATTCTTCAATACATATAAGAAAAATCATTTTGTGGTTTTCTCCCACTTTGGGTTTCCATGTAAAACACTGGTGTACTGTGTATGTGTATGATTGTTGATTTTTTCATTGCTTATTTACTCTGCAGTTATTGGATGATAATGCTACAATGATATAACACTTGGATTATATGGTTAAAAATGATTAAATTGATCTATTACTGATTCACCCCCCCTGTCAGTAATCCAACAAGATAAATTTACTTCTATCTTCTTTTTCTGGAATATGGATCTGAATTTGGCTCTTTGGCATCTAGCACTAGTTCAAATCTAGTTTCTGTTCTAGCTCATAGATTCCTTCTCAACAATTCTTCTCACTGAATCTCTACAATATTTGAATCTGAATATTGTACTCAATATCCTCCCCATCTCCTTCTCTGCTGAAGATAGTCTATCTCTACCAATCCGAAACCAAGTCGAATGTTGATCTATGTCTTGCCCATTTGGACTCTTTGTTCATGTACTGTTGATGTGTATGTAGGAGTCTCTAAATGAATTCCCTGCCCATTTCTTCTCTCCTTCCGTGAAAAAAATTCCAAACATATTATCTGTATACATTTGTACTATCTAAACTATTTATGATCAAGGTATACATCTACACGAACATGACATTGTATCTTGAAGATGTTTATAACATGCATCTTTACAATTATATACCTCTTATCTCTTGCAAATAAGATTATTTCTCCTTTAAGATCTCTAGGAATATTTACATTACTTCTATGCTCCTCCCGCTTTCTGATCTAAATGCTCCATCTATTTGCATCCCTTTGTTCCTTCTCCTTCGGTACTTTAGAATAAGAATGTTAACTTAGACAATTTGATCCATATATAGTCCTTATCTTACAACAAGACAATTACTATTGTCTACACTATTGTCAAAAGGCTTAGAAATCTTTATAAGATCCCTCTCACTCCTATAACAAAGAGGCTATATATAAACCCTTTAAAAGATTGCTCTCACTTCAAACAATATGTAAGGTGGCTATATAGAAACCCCTTTACAAAATTCATCTCACTCTTAACATCTACCATGAGTGGTTTACAAGCTTTCTAATACACCAATAGAAATATAAGGTATATACATATGCATATTAGCTTGCATTTTACAAATATACATATTTACAAATGAATCTTTTGATGGATGGTTTATTCATGGACTCATCCTTCCCTTAGTATTGGAAGGAGTTTCACAAATTCCTATCTCTGACAATTCCTCTGACGCTGATATTGAATCTGACGTAGAATCTGTTGATGAATCCAAGAAAACGTTAGACCAAATTATAGGTCTTCCTAGTAACCTATATAACCTCTCCTTGCGAACAACAAGCACTATTGTTGTGTCTTGATTAGATTCCCTTGAATACAAAATTACCCCACCATTATAGAATGCAACTGCATATCCTTCATCTTCAAAAGCTGCAACAGAGAGTAGGTTTACTTTCAAGTCTGAAACATATAAGATATGTTCTATTCCCAGAAATCCTCCCGATGTGAGCTGGAATGTTACACATCCAAACCCTCTTATTGCTTGTCTAGTGTTAGGTCCATATCCTACATAACGATCTATGTTGATCTACGAAACATTTAGGAAAACTGATCTCATTCTTGTCATGTGGCAAGATGAGCCACTGTCCATGAACCATACCTCAATGTATTCATATGTCACTCTATTAAGACCAAGCATTAGGAAGTATTGTTTCTCAAATATTTAAACAAGACTATTAACTTCACTTAGGGATGCTACCTGTCTTCTTGCAAGTGCCCTTACATATTTCTGGTTCTGCTTCAAACATAAGTGTGGATAAAGTGTCCAACACTTCTCTATCTGATGTCCACTCTTACTAAAATCAGAGCATAGTGTCTTGTTCCCATCTTGGAACTACGATACATTCTTGTCATTCCCCCTTTTCCTCTGTTTTGAGAAATGAGCTTTACCTTTAGCCTTCTTGTTGGATGAATTTTCTTGCACGAATTTTCATCTTCGACATTTCTCCATATTATGGTTACTAGTTCCATATGAAGCACATGGATACATAGAACATATATCCTTATCTATCTTACTAGTGGGAAATATCTTCATTCCCTCTTTAGAATGCACATCTCTTTCTGGAGATGTCTTACATCTGTTACCTTTCCCTGGGATGGAAGGTAAATCTAATTGCTTATGAAGGACCTCGTCGTATGAATTTCTCCTTGCTTTAGACATCCTTGAGCATTCTCCATCTTGAAGGGAAAAATAAGAATACGAGGAATCATCTTTCTCGATCATTCCTTTTGAAGGAGTTAGTTTCTCTTGCATCAAAGACTTTACATTCTCTACTTTCCAATATTCATGGAATGGGGATAGTGATGCCTGATCCGTAGTCTCCAACTTCCTTTCCAACTCATGAAAAATACCTCTATGGAATTCCTCATGACATATCAATCGATCTTGTAGCTTCTTCTTCTCTTCCTTGAGAGATTGTAACCACATCCTTAATTCATAATTCTCCTTCTAAATTTGTCGATTAATGTCCTTCTGGAGCCTTAACTTCATGAGAGCTTTACTCATGTTGTCTTCTCAACAAGATCTATATTAAGAGCCTTCAAAACCTTCACCAACTTAAGTATTGGACCTCATCAAATCAACAACTTGAAAATGCATGTAAAAAACTAGCTCAGATACCACTTGATCCAAAAATCCTTAGACACTAATATTAATCTTTAAAAACCCATTTTATCATCTAACTTGATTCAAAATAATACTTGATTGTATTGGGGTGATTTGTAGAAAAATGATGATGTGCTTATTATTCAAAATATCATAAAATAATAATTAATTTGAAGAATTATGAGATAACACATCAGAAAATAAAATAACTCAAGTTATACAATATTGATGACATAGTTTACTTCATCTCTAAGTTCTCTTCAAATAGTGAGACTACTCTTCATCATCTCAAAATGTCAAATTACAATGCAAAATGGACTCACAAAACCAAATTTGAAGTCACTCTTCAATTTCGCTGCTCAAACTCAGATATAGAGTTTACCATTGAATTCCTTGCGAAATGATGAGAAAAATGAGTATAAAGTCAACCATATTCTGAACTAGCTCAATTTTACCCTCTTTACACACCAAACGATGCACTATGGTGCTCATTAATGGAAAGATGGACTAATACTTTGATAGACAACATCTTAGCACAAAAATAACATCACCATCATACTCCTCTCGAGAAAATGAGAAAAATGAGTATAAACAAGCCTATGTTTGGATAAAGTACCTCATGGCATGCAAATCTATGCAACACAAACTTGGCTTTCTCTTGGCACACAAATCTATGCATCTGTACTATACCTCCTCATTGGGATCTGTCCAACCTCGGGATCTGTGTCTTCATTGGGATGTGTGCCTAGTATTAAATAGGCCATGAGCTTGACCAAGCCTCGTACCTTGGGTAACCATTTCATCCACGTTAAATAAAAATTGCTTGGCATCCCATAATGTGTGGCACCTTTGGCACAATGGTTAAAACGTTGGCATTATACACAGTAGGTCAGGGGTACGAGCCCCACCGACCACTGTTTGTTGGGTTTTTTTTGTTATAAACCATATCGTATAACATTATGTTGGTTGGCGTATAGTTTTAATTCCCCCACGAGGTATGGGTTATGGTTACATTGTATTAGAATACAACCATGGGTCGAGGGCTTATCCCTTGGCCCTTTTTCTGCCCATTTAAACACTTGAAAAAACTTAAATACAAGTCGTCACATGTATGGTTAATAAAAAAACGCATGGTATATTGATGAGATTGTTAGGTTGTTTGGAGGAAGACCCGGGTTCAATCCTTCGGGCTCCAACTAAAATTTTAAACAACCCTATCTATAAATGGCCAATGGGAGTCTGCCATGTGGAAACCTCTCATTGGTCTAACATTTCCATGTGTCAACTGTTGAAATAATGTAACTACAAAGAGTATTCTATCTATTAAAGTGGTAAAATATATTAAAGTGGTCGGTCTAATATATTAAAGTGGTTATAACCACCCAGAAGTGAAGTCGGCCCTGCCAGTGAAAAGACACCTCAGTTCAACACCTGCCAGATTGTATAAATAAGAGAGTCCAACACCTCATTTGTTCACTCACTCACTTGTTCATCAGAGCACAATTTTGGAGCTGTAGTTGGAGAAGAAGGAAGAGAGAGAGAGGCACATACTTGGGAGAGGACTTTCTTTATTGTTTGGTTTATTCTCTTGGCATTGTATTGGCTATCTTATTAAGGAAGTTTTTGTTGGGTTTTCTGCCCCATGAGGGTTTCCCAGGATAAATGATGTGTCTCTTGTGATTGTGTATTTCTTAGTGATCCTATCTATGCTATGGTTATCTATTGAATTGAAAAGAAACCTAATATTAGCTTAAACCTTAACATGGTGTCAGAGCTAAGTTGAAGAGAGAATCTTTCACAAGAAGAAGAAAAACGTCATTGTTGTCATACATGAAAATTAGGGATTTTTATTGAAGAATATTTCCATCCTCAAAACCATCTAGAAAAGTGTGCCCTAACCCAAGGAATTCTTTGGCACTTTCAGCGCACCTTTTCAGTGGGTAGATCTCTCAGAAAGTGAAACCCTAGTTTTCACAAAGTACCAGAAGTACTAGAAGTACCAGAAAACCAGAAGTACCAGAGTACCATAAGTACCAGAGTACCAGAAGTACTAGAAAACCAGAAGTACCAGAGTACCATAAGTACTAGAAAACTAGAATTACCAGAGTATCAGAAGTACCAGAAGTACCAGAAAACTAGAAGCACCAGTCCAGAAATCCGTTGGTCAAGTTTGAGGGGGTAAAATTTGGATTTTCAGAAATATGGCTGCACAATCTTACTCGCCTCAGCTCATTGCATCTATACCCTAGATCATAATTTCAAAATTTGAAGTTTGAAAAATTAGGGTTTCCTCATGAAACCCTAAGTTGCAGTTGAAGTTGTAGTCTCATAATCAGTTGCAGTATCAATTGCAGTTGCAATATTAGTAGAAGTATCAGCTGTAGTACTAGTTGCAGTCACCCTTGAAGTTTTAAAAGGGTTGGTAATTATTACCGTTGCTACTAGATGGTGCCACTACCTGAAAATTCTATCAAAGGTATGTACTCACATATGTTTAAATGGTTAAGCTTTAGAAGGGTATTTGCAGGAGAAGGGATCTCTTGCCATAGATTCAGAAAGATCTCAAGATCCAACACATTCAGAGGAATTATGCAACCCAGGTGTGATTATTCGGATTTGCATCTATTCGTTATGGCATTATTTTGATCAGTGTTGCATGTTGTAGCTATGACCATCATACTAACCTTTGATCAAAATTAAAGTCAAGGTATTAGATGGATTAAAGTTGAGATCATAGAGTTTATTCTCTAACCAAATGTTCTGTCAAGATAACATATTGTCTTAGTACAATAAGACAGGTTGAAGAAAGCACTTGTCATCTTGAGTGAAGAAGACTTGGAAGAAAAACAACACACTCATTCTTGAGGACAAGGCTCCAGGTTCCAGGTTTGATTAATTAAGTTGATAAGATTCAAAGTTGCACATGAAAAGTTGATAACTAGTCTTTGAAAAGTACTATACCTGGTAGCATGTGAGCATATTGAGATAAATGCTTAATGTAATCATTTTCCTGATACAAAATAACATCTCCTCTAGGAGAAATATCTTGTGTTATTTCCAGGTTACCATGGAGGAATGTTTGACCACAACACTATAAGAGTGTGGACCTTATTTTGTATTGTATTTCTTACTTTTGATCTTTACTTCAGACAGGTCACAAGTGATAGCTCTAAAGGAGCTACTATGATGATTATTCGTGCTATTGTTTTATCTACTATTATCAAAAGAGTATTATTCTTTCTTGTTGACCTTGTTTTAGGTCATAGGTGAAAACCATGAGGAAGCTATAGTGAAGGTTGTTGAAGGAAACATATTATATGAGACATGAAGTAGACTATGTACATGACCATATACACTCATGTACCAAATAAGATCAAGAAGAAGCTATCTCTTGAGATTCAGATTATCTCATATGAAGATTGATTGAAAGGAGCATAAGGATCCAAAGATGACCGAACATTAGAATGGAAAGCAAATCTCGTTTGAAGCCTGACTTTGTCTTTCATATTTAGACTTGGTATTCAACACCAAGTATACCCTGTAAGAGATAATGAAGTCCTTGTAGACTCATAAGAAATCGAGAGTAAGCCTGATCTTAGAAAGGATTACATGAAGAGACAACTTACAGGATTGGGAGACAAATGCCGTGAGAAAACTAGATCGTAGCTTCAGAAACTTCTATGAGATATGAAATCTCCTGGGAAGATACCCTTGTTTCAGTAACAGAGAAGGAAGCCAGTCAGAAAGACTAGGATATGGATTCTTCCGTGAGACTAGTAGAGAAGTCAGTATTGACTTCCAAGATTGATCTATACATATCAAGCATGTTACAGATGTACAAAGCCTGATGTGTGTCTAGAGGATTATCTCAACAAGAGGGAGAAGACTATGACGGAGAACCATGTGTTCGATGATGAGTCGAAGAACATAGAGATCCGGTATCACTTCACCCATGATATGATGCAAAGAGGAACTATAAAACTCCAATATGTTGGCTCAAATGAGAAGGTTGCAGACCAAGCCTCTGTCTCGTGTAAAGTTTAAATACTTTCGAGACAAGCTTGATATAGTCCGAAAGGACCTTCCTAGAAAGGGGGAGTAGTGTTGATGATACTATGGTATCCTGATCAATAGTGGTAGCTCCATTAGGATTTTTATAATCCTAGGGAATCTTATGATTCCTGGGCAGATCCCGAAGGTCCGGTAAGGATGATTTTTTAGAGTACCACGTGGTAGCTTTGTTAGGATTTTATATCCTAGGGAATCTTATGATTCCTGGGCAACTCCTTAGGTATTGTCAGAGTACCACAAAATGATGATGTGCTAGCTTAATTGCTGTGATGATGTTCTAGCTTAATTGTTGTGATGATGTGCCAACTTAATTGCTGTGATGACGTGCCAACTTATTTGTTGTGATGATGTGCCAGCTTAAGTGTTGTGATGATGTTCCAGCCTCGTGCTGTGATGATGTGCCAACTTAAGTGTTGTGATTCCATCCTTGTGCTGATGACATGCCAACCTCATGCTGTGATAATGTGCCAGCCTCATGTTGTGATGATGTGCCAACCTCATGCTGTGATGCCAGCTTCATGCTGATGATATTGTGTATCCAAATTCATGCTGAAGACTCTCAGCCTAGTGTTGATGTTGATGATGCTCCAACCTTCGTGCTGTGATGTTGTTATTGTTTATGATGCTCTAGCCTTTGTGCTGTGATATTGTTTTTTTTGATGTTGTATCAACCTTGTGTTGTTATTGATGATGATGATGTATTAGTGTTATACTAATCCATGTTGATGCAATTGATGATGATGATGCCACTTCAACTTCTTGCTGAAGTTGATGATGATGATGCCACTTCAGCTTCTTACTGAAGTTGATGATGATGATGCCACTTCAGTTTCTTGTTGAAGATGATGATGATGATGCCACTTCATCTCCTTGCTAAAGATGATTATGATGATGATTATGTTATTTCATCTTTCATGCCGAAGATGATGATGTTACTTTAGCCTCACACTGAAGATGATGATGATGTTACCTTAGCCTCATGATAATGAGGATGATAATGCCAATCTAGCTCCCTGCTATAAATGATGATATTGATGATGAAAAAAACTTCCAATGATTTATAGATATGCCAGTCAGTGTTCCAAGATGATGTTGATGATGCTTCCCTCTCTCTCGCCTGATGTTGTTGTAGAATACCCTTCTTTTTAAGGGGGAGTGTTGAAATAAAGTAACTACAAAGAGTATTCAATTTATTATTGATGTATTATTCATTAGATCAATCCCCTTTTGTGGATTGATCACGTCGGATGTTGTAAAGGAAAAAATCCCCTTTTGTGGATTGGTCAAACCCTAATTGTAATAGGATAAATGAGAAGTCGAACCCCAGAATATATTAAAGTGGTTATAACCAACCAGAAGTGAAGTCGTCCCTGCTAGTGAAAAGACACCTCAGTTCAACACCTGCCAGATTGTATAAATAAGAGAGGCCAATGCATCATTTGTTTACTCACTCGCTTGTTCATCAAAGTGAAAGTTTGGAGCTGTAGTTGGAGAAGAAGGAAGAGAGAGAGAGGTGCATACTTGGTGTTGGAGCCACCCTTGTTTTTCTAGCCCGTCACAATTTTCATTTTTTAAAAGCCTTAAATCTAAAAATGGTTTTCTTTGTCTCTCCGAGATATTGAGATCTCGGAAGATTTATCACGCGAGCAACGATGATTATTGTACTCTCGAAATGAGTACTACCTTTCATAGAAATGTTTCCTCCTTTTTGTTCTCCTTCGGAATCTCGCATGTCAGATTTTATAACACATGTGTTCACACGTCCCGAGTCACGAAACAACGAAGTCGTTTTAAATCTTCACTCAAGACAGTAACCAAGGTAAATTTTTTCTTAACTCATGATTAGACGTTGTTGGGGTTTCGCACCTCGGTGTTCGCCAAACTCAAAAATTTATTATCACAGCCCCGATAGCCGAGAACACGAGGTCCTTTTTTTGGATAACCCATGTCAAGGATTAAAGGTAAAAGCTAACCGTGGTAAAGTTGTTCTCGGCGTTTCGCCACTCGGCGATATCTTTTTCGAAGGTTACAACATCTAAACCCCGACTCGTGAATTCACGATGCAATTATAACTTGATTAATTAATCACTTAATCCAAGATTATCTCCCCTTTTAATTAAGTCATGATTATCACGATCTCGCGGTTTCGCAGCTCGGCATGTAATTCTCCCAGAAACTTATCTTCGAAGTTCCGAGTTGCGATATGGCGAATATAATAATTATAAAATTAATCAAGCCCCAAATCGTGATTACCTTTAAATTGAACCAAAATCGATCTTCGCAGTCTCGGGAGTTGGAAACTCAAAATGTTAAAGGAAAATCCCCGATATAACAAGTAGCGAGATATTGATTAACGTTGGTGAGATTGGATTAATTAAGCTAAATTAAGACACATCCCGCGTTTCAATGCTTGCATGATTCACGAGGAAGCCTTTTCTCTCCATACGCCAACAAACTTTTAAACCGCCAAAATTTATGACATTAATGAGGAAATAGGTTAAATCTATGAATATAAGATTGGATTTATACGACATAAATTTATTTCTAATTATGATTTGACAGGCTTGTTTTGAAAGGTACCAAGTTTTCAAATATATGTAAGAGCTGTGCTTCATTATAATGAATGTATTTTCATAGCGCGCAGAGCTCATCACTTCTGAGTAAACTGACTTCTGTATGTATACGCAGTTCTATCGTAGAAGAGCTAAAACACAAGCTTCAGCCATGGCTCCGCGGAAAGAAGCAAAGGAAAATGTTGAGGTTTCAGGACAAGGCTCAGACAATGTCTCTGATACTTCACCTCGAAGTATCGATTCGGTCCCGAACTGGTCACATGTTTCAGATATTCTGCAAGAAGAATTGGTGGATTATTCCGATGACTCCGACAACAACAAAATAGATGATTTAAACACCAAGTAAAAAATAGTCGTCCAATCCGGAATGCACAGAGTAGCATCCAGACCGCGGTTGCTTCCATATTATGACATGGTCCGATGGGCGTTGGATCATGTGGACATACCGACCAGGACTATCATGAACAAGCAGAAAGTCACCATCGGGACTTTCAGGCCGGAGCACCTAAAATCCATGTATAAGCTGCCTGTGACGTCCGACCATGTATATGGTGCTGAGTTCTTGGAGGAGTTCAAGGAGAAATAATGCGTACAATATGATAAAACCATGGCCAATTTGATAAAGGATTGGGTTTCAAACATAGCGAAGTTCAGAGCTGATAACCACGACATATATTCAATCGCTTCTTTAGAGCCACAGTACAAATATGTGGCCATGATGACATGCCGGTTATATGGGAAAGAAGACACTGCACACTTTTTCCTGGCGTGGGTGCCTTTAATATTTCGGGTCACAGAAGGCGTTTCCTTTAACTGGGCAAGGATGCTTTCGGATAGCTTGACTAACCGGGTCACAGAGTATCGAGAGTAGAAGGAAAATGGAAGGTCGTCCTCATTCTTCATGTCCGCATATATTATGGACACAATTTGTTCTATGAAACCATTTCCATTAATGAGATGGGGGTGGACTCTGGCCGAAGACAAACCCATACATGTATATCATGAAAAACTATGGGAAAACAAAGCGGAAAATTTTGCCTATGAAATTTTTAACTGGGTGATGGTGCCCTTGCATGTCACCATTTTTGGTCACCCGCCACCCCGTATCTCGGACAACATAGTGAAAAATCTGAGCAGCATAGCGGACTGGTACGTGGAGGAAGAATTTTCATACCTCAGAGTTTTCGGGGCTTCAGTTCCCCCGCATGTGCTGCCATTGTTCATTCCTGACAAGCTGGCTTGTCGCAAGGTCACCTGGCAGACGATAATTGACGGTGTAAGCAAAGAGCTCAAAGGGTACTCAAAGAAGGTATGGACGTCTTTTCCCATTCGTTTGAATTCTTATTCTTTATTAGATTTCGGGCATGCCAAAGCTGAGGCTGCAGCCCTGGAAGACCTAAATTTGGTCTCCATTGAATACAAGAAGCACGATCCACAGAGGGTCATGAGAAATCATTTGGCTAATTGCGGGCTCAAAAGATTTGAACATGAGAATTCACCCTCGGATGACATTTTCCGAGGAGCGAGGTCCTATGAAGAAATTCTAGACCAGATTCAATCCTTGGCACCCGCAGAAAGAGAAGATGTGTTGAAGTTCCAGGAACACCGATTTAGCTGTCTTCCAGCTGCGTTGCGAGGTGAGGGTCCAAGTGTTTCAGAGACAAAACAGAAGGATGCCGAAGGTTCTAAGGATGCAACTCCTGACCAGGGAAAACACAAGGACGAGGGGGAACACACAAAGAATCCGGAAGCAGAGAAAAAGACTCCGGACCCGCCAAAGAAACAGAACCCGGAGACAGAGATAAAGACTCCAGAGCCGCCAAAGAAGCAGAATCCGGAGACAGAGATAGATACTCCAGGAAAATCTGCAAAGCAGATCAAAGAACCCATCACGTCAGTCACCCCCTTGCAGTTGACGTAGGGAAACATCGATGCAAGATGGATTTTCAATGAAGAGGTGAGGCCCATAAGAGTAGAAGAACTCCCTCCAAATGAGTTTTTCTTTGATAAAAAGAGGAAAGTAGTAGTAAAAAGGGAATTCTACCAGGAAGGAGAGTCGACTGCCAAGAAGTATAAAATTATGACCGAGGGAAAGGATAAAAAGAATGAGAAATTCGCCATTGAAATATCAGGCACACTAGGAGCATACGCCTCGGTGAATCAATTCTCAGTCGGGTTCCTAAAAAACCAACTCAAAATAAAAAATCACATAATTAAGACCCTTGAAGCTAGACTGGACACAGCGGCAGAGAATGCTAGAGATCAGGCGAGCGTGGGAATGGAGCAGGCAATATTGGCCGATAAAAATGAAATAGAGATGCTCAAGACTAAGCTTGAGCAAGTACAGTTGGTGTTCCAAGATGGTCGGATGCAAGCGAGCCAGCAGAGGAATTTAATTGAGCAGTTGCAGGCTAGGGTGAAGATCGCCGAGAACAAAATGATAGACATCGGGATGTTCAAATCCTAGGTGATCGAGATTCGGAGCATAATCTCTTCGGCACAACAAAATTTGCTCGCTAAGGTGGGAGCGATCCGGGAAAACTGTCTGCTGGTCAATCAGGTTTCCGAGAACTTATCGGCCAGAGAAAGGGATGCAGGAGCGGCTCGGGTCACCTTCCAGGAGGTAGTAATAGCCACGAACAACAGGGTTTCGGTAGGTGCTCCCAGGCTCACCATTTCAGAACAAACCAGAGGAAATATTCTGTTAAAGGAATGGGAGCATAACATTTCCGAAGGCAAGTAGCAAGCCCAAAGGATAACCAATTCCTTGGAGGAGGCCTTAAATTCTATAAACGACGAGCTACTGGGCATTGACAACGGAGGCGACACCGAGGCGTTGATGCAAATGAATGTGGAATAGATCTCACTTGATCTGAAGGAAAATGAAGAAAGATATTCAACCGATATCTCTCATATGACTACGGTGGACATAGTCCAAGTTGATAAATGCATGATCAAGCCCAGCGCGCAATTATGCGCCATCAACATCACCAACAGACAGATGGAGGACAGGCTGCAGAAGTTAGCCCGAGAATGTTACTTCTTCGAAGCTAACTGTCAAGAAGAACCATCGCGGATAATATCTTAGCTGGTGGAAAGATGTATCGCCTATACCGAGCTCGCGCAATGACAAACATCTGGCACCAAGTGAAGACAGAGTAGGAGAAATAGAGCGATTGCTCTCTTCTCTGTCATAACCGAAATTTTGTGACTATTGAGATTCTACCTGCTTTGTAAAATTGTATAAATATATCACCGAAAGAAATAAACAAGGCTGGACCTTTTTGTGTTGTTTGTAACAAAGTTTTTTACATTTGAGAAGTTAATACAAGCAAATCTGAAGATTCTCAATTCTGTCACGACTGTGTTACAAGTTTGTTTCTTTGTATTTCATATTTCATTTCATTTCATATTCATAATTGATGTGCTTCATTATACTTTAGTATGACCACTACTATAGTGAATGAATTTTGGTTTTCTGTAATTGTTTATTGTCTTTCCTCTGCACCAGCTATCAGCGGGTGTAAGACCAATCTGCATTTTCAGAATTCTACATATATTCTCTGCTACATCGGTTATCTCCTTACCTTTTCCTCTTCTGTTTATTTGTGAGATTCTCCCATGGTAGAACCCTTACACTATAGACAACTAAATGTTTTTCTCCCACCTCACACCTTTTATTAAAATATAATACAGTTACGGGAAAGAGCCTTTGATTTGCATCCCTATTTTATTCCTAACACCGTAAAAATCTCTTTTATACGACCAATTTGAGACAACACTTAATCTCTCTCTGAAGTTTTTCTCACTTTTACTGTTCCTCCATGATTGTCCTTGTACCAACACAACCTAATATCGAACCCAGACTATCAGACCAAACGCATATCGCTTTAAACTTATTCGACACAATTCTTAAAATTGCTACTAACCGGGTCGAACTTGAACGTTCATGGGCGGCCATTGAACAAGATATAGTTATACAGGAACAGTTGGAAGCTAGACAACACCAACGTAGAAATCTTCCTTAGTTTCCTTTACCGAAGGTTGACGTTTCTCACTTCTCCATCTTTTACCCACTTTTGGATGCCTTGACACTGTACTTCTAAGCCTTAAGTACAGACTCAGGAACAACACTTGGGAGAGGACTTTATGTATTGTTTGGTTTATTCTCTTTGCATTGTATTGGCTATCTATATTAAGGAAGTTTTTGTTGGGTTTTCTCCCCCATTAGGGTTTCCAGGGATAAATGATGTGTCTCTTGTGATTGTGTATTTCTCAGTGATCCTATATATGATATGGTTATCTAGTGAATTTAAATAAACCTAATAATAGCTTAAACCTTAACATCAACATATAATTAGTTCACCTGTGCCATATGAATTTCCCAGTCACTTGCTCAGTCAAAAGTAAGATGTGCCATGTGGCACTTCATGGTGTGGACATGTCAACACCGTATGGATGTACAGTCATTCCACATGCCACCCTACCAGTGGTGACATGTGTCACCCTTTGACTTTGACTTTTTTTTTTGGTTTGACCTGAACTTTGACCAATCATAACTTTTGCATGCGAACTCCATTTGAGGCAATTTTTGCATCGTTGGAAAGATATCGCCGAGATCTATGCAATGATGTCGTATTAAATATAATTTGAGACGGTTATACTTTGATATTTTCTAGATCATCCTGGACCTCTATGAGCATTCTAGATCCTCCTATACATTTGTGAGCATTGTTGGATCCTCCTGGATCACAAAACATATGTAACACCCCCCTTTCTAAACCTACGATTTTATGTAATTAATCATGATTTACGGTTGCCATGCAGTGGCATGAAAACATTGTAAATGTATTATTGTAAATGCCAACAATTGACTGTGGGGTTGAAGCCTTAAATTACTGGCCATGATACCACTAGGGGAAAGAGTAAAGGAACCTAGAGAGGGGTTCATCATGCTAAAGAGGATCCAAGTCTCCTTGCTGATAATATTTAATTTTGAGATATGAATATTTATTTCTTCATCCCATATTTCAAGACAAATCAATTAATGAGGAATGATTGGTGGTTGAGAAACTAACCACCCTTAATGAATACATGTATGGGAAGACCTGTCTAGGATAGATGAACTGTCAGCCAAATGTACCACAAAGTACCATCCCTGCAACAAATATTGACCACACAGGTTCCTTCTGATAGAAGGAGGACAAGTACAGAACCTTCCTGGGTGGAGGCATGCAAGAGAAGGCAAGAGACATAGAGGAGATTTCACGCCAGTGTATCGACGTATCAACTCTCAGGATATTGAAAGTTTCCAAGTGAAAGAACTCATCAAAGCACCCGCTTGCTGCAACCTAGTGGTTAGGGTTCCCATGTGGGGTTCCAAACCCTTTATTAAATATATACAAGCATTAACTAACCAATTAATGCTTTATTGTTGATACTGAGAGGGGGGTGAATCAATATCAAGTACAATTTAAAAACCTTTTTCAAATTATACTTAAACCATTCAATTATATCCAAT
>JZKD02S1130158.1:457020-470122 GCA_000966675.3 Picea glauca | reverse complement strand
TCAACTTATACTTAAACCATTCAATTATATCCAATGAGCAATGAAAAATAGTATAAGAGTTACACCAATACACCACAATACACCATGCACAATATATGAGAAATGATCAATAGTTTTTGTTCAAGGGAAGTAATGAATTCCAAAGGTGGATACAGATTCCAAATGTAGAGGGAGGGATACAAATCCAAGAGGAAGATACAATCCTCCAATATCAAGAGAGAGTTGAACTCTCCATCCTTGCTCCTTCCTTCCACCCAAGAATATATGAGAGACAATAAAAATTTACATTAAATCATCACCATCAACCAATCATCACATAGAACCTGATAATGCTTCCTGAGACTTCTTCAATTTCTGAAATTATTAAATTCTTGGAGTACTCTGATCCTGTAGATAATATTACTCAATGTATTCTCTGAAACTCCTCCAATTTTCACTCCTTGAATCCTCCCCAAAAAGAGGTTATAGAAAGAATGGTAGACTTTATTCAATTCTAGTCTATTCAGAATACCCAACTTGTACATCATGCCCCACGCTCAATATTTAACATCCTATTCTAAAACTAATACAAAAGACACTATAGTCTGTACTGTTTCCAATGGAAGTGGTCCCACTTCATTTGGATTATGTATGAAGAATTTATGATTGTTTTACCCGGAACACCTGTTTATTGACTAGCTTCAGGACTAGTCACAAACCCTATCTTCCAAAGAGTGTATCTCCATAATTATAGTGAATCAAGAGCTGAATTTTTTACCAAAGGTACCTTGATATGTCTTCTAAATACCATAGTGATTTCACCATATGAATCGTTCTAGAATTTTTTTTTATAGAAAAAATGGTAAGATGACCTGAAAATAACATACCTTAGAACACATCACCAAAATACTTCATCCTCCCTTGAAATCCAACCTTATTTTACTTCTTATTTCCTCTGAAATTAAAATTGTATCAAATGAATGTATAATGATGTTTATTTATACCATTTATGTCACTTCCTTTTAACATTAGGGTCATCTTGACACTTTCTTATTTTGTAATTCTTTTCTTTAATTATCTTCAGGGCCTACATGTACTTCCTTCTTCAATTCACTTTGTCATCTTCAAAAATTCATTTCTCCTCAACCATGAGGATACACATGACCTTCCACATACCACCGGAAACAACATGATGTATACTATCCATTCATGGGTGTTGTATATGCATGTGCATTTTCCTTCATGTCCAAATACCTTTATCAATCTTGCGGTCAAAAACCCATGACTAGGGTTGACATCAATGACAACAACCAATCTTCCAACAAATAACCACCCTTAATTAAACATGTATGGGAAGACATGTCTAGGACAACTGAACTGTCAGCCAAATGTACCACAAAGTACCATCCCTGCAACAAAGATTTACCACACAGGTTCCTTCTGATAGAAGGAGGACAAGTACAAAACCTTCCTGGGTGGAGGCATGCAAGAGAAGGCAAGATACATAGAGGATATTTCACGCCGGTGTATCGACGTATAAACTCTCAGGATATTGAAAGTTTCCAAGTGAAAGAACTCATCAAATCACCTGCTTCCTGGAACCTAGTGGTCAGGGTTCCCATGCGGGGTTTCAAACCCTTTATTAAATATATACAAGCATTAACAGAGATTTGTAGTCACGCGTGACGGGGGTGACACGTATGAAAACATAGTGGCTAAGGTTTCTATGTGGTGGAGGTTAATTTTTCAAAGGGTCAAGAATGGGCCATGTTGGGCTCAATCCTTTGAACGAGTGACTTAAACCATGACCATCATATCTATGGTTTAAGAAATCTTGGTCGTCAATCTAATAGTTAATATTAGGAGGGGTTCAACGTCCCCTGGCACTGGAGCACTAGACCTCGAGATAATTCTAAGTATAAATCCCTATGGAAGTCTCAATATGTGATATCCGAGGACCAAGGTTCCATCCCCCAATTCCATGCCTTGCTACTTAACCCCGAGAGGGAGAGAGAGGGTGACGTCATAATGATGCACTTTGCCAACTTGGTAACCATGGTGTCATGGAAGTGACACTTGTAAATATCTGGTTGCAAGCAAGTGGAGTGTGGGACCCTCATAAAGAATAGGCTTTGTAGTGAGCCCCATAAATCTGATCAATTGGATTTGGGAGTGGACTAATCTCCACCATAGATATTGGTGGAGAAAATTCAATCTGACACTAGACCGTGGGGATTTTTAGTGTACATGAGTCTGGTAAAGATTCACGGTCTTGACATCCATGGTCGTCTAGTGGTGACACGTGTCCTCACGAGGGACATGTCTCCACTGTAGACCTTGTGGTGAAGGCCAAGAATCGTAATCCTAGGAATTAAATTAATTAAGTACCCCATAATCATTTGTATTAACTTAGTTAATCATCTCATAATTCTCATGCACCAGAGGTGTTTTGTAGTTATACTATGTCAATAAAATCCCGACATTCGATGCACGGTGGTGATGTGTCACCCGATGAATGGCCCACATGTTGTGACGTGGGAGGGCCATGTGTCACGTTGTTTTGGCATATTTGGATGAAGATCTAGGTGGAAAAAGAGTGCCATGTGTCGAGTGGTACAGATGCCACATGTCATACCAAGTGGTATGACTATATAGGGCCACATGCCCCATGATGTTAGTTGTATCTCGGATCTCAAACATCGAGAGGTTTTGGGAAAATAGGCCTTACGAAAAAATTCCAATAATCGATGCCCAATAGATCCGAGGTGACATTGGGTGATGTCACTCGACCAATGCATAATGTACAAGTGTCATATTTTGGTTGGATAAGCCAAGCATTCTGTGGTGACATGTGTACCACATTAGCCCATGTGGATGCCCACGTGTCACATGGTGATTGTGCCACGTGTCAAGTGGTTTTAGTATTTTTAGACAGAGCTTTGTGGGAAAAAATTGTGCCACGTGTCAGTGGTTTTAGTATTTTTAGACAGAGCTCCGTGGGAAAAAAATGTTCCACATGTCATGAGATGATGGTGGCCACATGTCATGCCATGGTTAGGATAGGTTTGTGTATCCTAGGTGCCATCTCATCTCGGATTGGGTGTTTTGGGCTGTGCGAATAATGAAAAGGGATAAGGTCATGAGATTCGATATTTTGAGGTCCTGTGGTCCGATGACCCATTGGAAAGGTGTCATTATCTGGTGAGAGTGGATCTTGGGAGAAAGTAGAGCTCCTCGTAAAGCATGGAATAGGTCGAAGGCCAATGTTTTGAATTTCTAGTGGCCTGGTGGAATGCACCATGCTAGTGCCACACCGACGCATAATGAGAAACCACAACCTGTAGACAAGGCACGTCAGTGCGACATTGAATGGGAACAATGACATGGAGCCACATGGAATTATGTAGACATTTGTCCAATAAAACCTTAAAACTTCAAAGCACCATAAATTTTGATCTAGAGCTCTGCTTTGAGAAAACTTATAGTTGTTGGAAAGCTCTTGGCGAGTAGAAGATGATGGTTTCCTTATTAAATATATTTGAGGAGGTTTAGGAAAAGAGAAAATTTAATACCCCATCCCTCAAAAGGGTACTTAGGGGGTTGGGTGTGTTACAAGTGGTATCAGATCAGATTACAACACAAGGCCTGGATGGGCCAGAAATTAGTATCAGGGATAATATATTAAGGCTATAAATGATCCTATTTAAAAGAGTTCTTTATGTTTGAAAGATTGTTTAATATATGTACAAGTTCCTTGAGGAGGAGGACAAAAAATTGAAAATGTACCTTGGAAGCTGTTCCTTTGTCAAACATATAGCTACTCTTACAGGAGTAGGAATTGCTGGTAGGCGTTATGGTGAGACCTAAATGCAAAATGGGGAAGTGAATGAACTAGTGATTTTGATGTTGTCTATCCATCTAGGTTGACATAGCCTCCTGTAGTAGGATAGTTTTTTTTATAAGGCCTAAGACCCTTATGAATAATTCCTTTGTGGTTAAGGGAATTTGATATGGAATGATAGGATCCTTAGCAATTATAATTACTTCTTTAATAAAAGACTAAAACCTGCATATATAACTCCTCATGATCAGAGGAATGATTAAAATGTGTAAGGTTAATTTAATTGACCTCTAGTGGTTGAAACCTACAACAAGGATAATCTATTTAAGCAAGATAAAGAGGTAAGGTGATATGGACATATGAGCCAATTTATGAGGTCATGATTGTACAAAGATATGTACATACCTATTGACTAAGTAGTGAATGTTTTCATGAAAATGCAAGATATGGATATGTTGCAATGCATATGGCAATAAGTAAGCATGTAGGTAACATGTAGATATATATGTTATAACCTGTGGTGGGTTGTAAAATACGGTATTTTGATGGATCAATTTGGTCAATAATGACCTGATGACAATAGGAAAATTAACAACATGAATAAAATATTGATGATGCTATTGTTATTTCCTTATAAGGATAAGGATGTAATTATTAGTGGAGGACTGATATAAAGACTAACAAGGGTAGTGTTGGAGAATTACTAGATGACCAATGGGTCAGATTAACATTCAAAGATAGATGATGGACATATAGGTGTGGCTTAGTATGCTTAAGCAACAATTAAAGGAAAAAATACGAAAGGATTTCCTTGATAAGGGTCTATTGACCAAGAATAGTTTGAAGCATGAAAGGAAGTTGGATTTGGGCATTTTACTACCCTAGGTAATGTAGTAAAATAATTTATTGTATTTCTGAATCTTAAATTCTTTCGTAGCAGTTGGACAAGAGAAATTTTTGTTAATTGTTGCCATGAGAGAGGGAAACATAAATAGGATTATGTCTAAGAAACTAGTCATGTGGATGGCTATAAGATATCTTCAAAGAAGTTTATATTAAGATCAAATAAATATGAGTGAATAATATAAAATGTACAAGTAATCCCCCCCCCCCCCCACTCACACACATATATGCTTATATGTTTGAAGGCATGGTATGGCTACTTGAGTAAGAGGGAAATAAGGGAACACGTGTGCTTGCTTGGACCGAATAAGGCCATGAATACATGGATGACCCTAGATTAAAGGGGTTGAATTGTCTTGATTGAGTAATGATTGGAAAAGGATGTGTTCTACTCGTTAGAAAGAGCTAGTATGAATGTTGAAGGAGAAATGAGAAAGGATGCTCTGTTATTATGAGTACAAGGAACAATGATTTTTTCCTTTGAAAATTGTGTGTAAACGATTATGAACGATCATGACTAGAATGATTTAAATAGATATGCAAGAAAAACTATTAAGTGTGCCTATGGTGGACACACATGGCATGCTGATGCATGTGATTAAGTGCATGGAAACACATACTGAAAGCAAGATGATAACATAGAGATACATGTTTGAATGTGTATTTGGAATGCAACATAAGAATGCATGCCGATATTCCTTATGGAATATTGGCTAAATCCATGGAATAAGGAAGCTGAGGATGACTCGAGGTTGATTTCATCTTAGATAATGGTGAATATGTAACAAGGAACATTGCATGATGAAGAAGTTCCATCTTAAGGAACTGTGTAAAAAACGTTTTTAGAAGAACAAAGTTATAACCTTAAATGGTTGCTGGAAAAACATGAAGTAGGCTACAAAACTCATTTTCATAAGGATCCTGGATTACATTTTAAAACATAATGCACGAATGGAGAATCGACATGTGATAGGACCTTGATATTCCAAAAATTTTCTTTTGGTAAACTGCACTGACTCAAAATTCAAATTCTGAAATATGGTTGATACAATAGGATGTTTTTAACATTTAGGAAAAATGGGTCAAGAGAGACTTGGCTGAGGCTACTCAAGAAAAGGAGAAGGTAGGCCCAGGAATGGGGAAAAGAACACAAATAATGTGGAGAGAGGGAGGCACCCTTGTCACTTTGAAATTTTGACTTGGCTTAGCCAAGTTCTATGATCGTGTAACTTCATTAGAATCCTATACATAGGAACTGGAAAGGAGAGAATCCCTTGACTTATTTCTGGCTTCTTATTGCATTTACCTAGAATGAGAAAATGAATGGGATGTTATGTGTAAATATTCTGGGCATAAAAATGATGGTGGATGTATAACCACAAAACAATGGAAACATGTTTGTGTTGCACCTAATGACCAGACCGAGGGCAATGTAAAAGAGTACATATATATATGTTGGGGCATATCTGATAGATATATGTGAATTTAGAAAATTCTATGGTATATACATTTTGAATTGACATGATAGATGATTTGATTATAAGTGTTATATGTAGGAAATGATTGGAGTTGTTGGAGAAGGACAACTTCCAATGGTGGACAACCTTAGGTAGAGGACACTTGCAAGAAATATGATAATTGAAATAATGAGGAGGGGAATTTAGAAGTTCCTGTAAAGCACCACTGATGAGGTAATATCATAGAGGATGTTGGCATCCAAAACATGTATAAAATTCTTCATGCCCATGTGGCATAGGGCATGAGGGGATTGGGTAAGAATCCCTTCTAAAATATTTTAGTATTCTAATGATATGTAAGAAAATCTGAGTGACTGATCTATGCCTTTGATACTTGAGCAAGGTGTGATTCATGAAATAAGATAGCTTGAACTATGGAGGTATGAGCCTCTAGCAGCCAAAGATGAGTGAAATACTAGCAAGGAAAATTCATGAACAAATATGTCATGAATACATTGGCCAATCAGGGAATGATTGGGAACATAAGTGCTTGAAAAACAACATGTTAAATTATTTCATTAAGGAAATGCATGTTTATAGGAGAGGGAAGGAAATGGACTACCCATTATGGAAGGAGGATTTTCCAATATTCTACCAGAGTTGTAGAATGGTAAAGAGAGGAAACTTGGGTGGCCATGAACATTGAAACCCTTATTGTTAACAAAGAAAGAATGCTCGACTCTATTCATATGAAGTTTTAATTTCATATAATGGGTGTAGATTTTAAGCCATGATAAACCCAAGACAAGAAACATACTCATGTTGTAATAACGAATACTAGTAAAGAAACCATGAGGTGAGAAGTTGGCTGAGATCCAACTCACTATGATAAGGTACCCAACATGAAATGTGGTAGTCTAAAATGAATGCAAGGCTGTGTTATATGTGAATATGACCATGGACATGAACTCATGGATTGAATTCTTATGAAAATTGAATGCATTTAGAAAAGCTTGGTATGTTGAAAGAATGCATATGTAAGGATTGATAAACTTCTTCTACTTCGTATTATAGAATAGATAAAAGTGATTAAATTATTAATATGCCCCATTTTAAATTGTTTGGAGCCATTGAAAGTGTTCAATGAAAATATATGTGCATGAGAGACTAACAATTTGCTTGGTTGTGTGAAGATCAAAGTTGTAGGAAAGATGGTCTTGGATATGGAAACAATGTAAGACCATAAGGAAGACCAATTCCTATTGGTTATAAAAGAACCAAATTGTTATGAGAATGAAGTATCATACATATGGAATCTGGTTCTTGATGGAATAGATATGAAAATAGAAATATGCAATGGAAATATGTGAGTAAAATATTTGAAGAGAGGTATGATTGAAAATTAATGAAAACATCTCACGAATTTATGTATGTATGTGATACAGGTGGCATGAAAACATTGTAAATGTATTATTGTAAATGCCAAAAACTGACTGTGGGGGTGAAGTCTTAAAGTCTTGTCCATGATACCACTAGGGGAAAGAGTAAAGGAACCTAGAGAGGGGTTCATCTTGCTAAAGAGGACCCAAGCCTCCATGCTGATAATATTTGATTTTGAGATATGCAGATTTATTTCCTCATCCCATATTTCAAGACAAATTAGTTAATGAGGAAGGGATGGTGGTTGAGAAACTAACCACCCTCAATGAATACATGTATGGGAAGACTTGGATAGGACAATTGAACTGTCAACCAACGACACCACATAGTAACATCTCTGTAACAAAGATTGACCACATAGGTTCTTTCTGACACAAGGAGGAGGATAGGTCTAGAACCTTCATGGGTGGAGGTTTGCAAGGGAAGGCATGAGACAGAGAAGAGGGTTCACACCTTTGTATATGCATATCAGGATATCAAAATTTTTTGAGTGAACGACCTCATCAAAGCACCTGCTTTTCGGCACCCGATGGGTAGGGTTCCCACGTGGGGTTCCAACCCTTTATTAAATATATACAAGCATTAACATAGATTTTTCATCACGTGTGTTGAGGGTTCCATGTAGGTAGACATAGTGGCTAAGGTTGTGTTGATGGGTCCTAAATCCCTTTAAATCAACAGTAAGAACCAAACCCACCATCGAGGCCCGATTAGAATCTGCAACATTTAATGGTAGAATGGTTCTCCAGATATTGCGATCCAACCAATTAATCAATGGTATTTACATAGTGATTAACATGATGTCTTCTTGTGAAATCTTCTCCTTCAGTTTGAACGTTCTGCTTTTTTTTTATTTTCTGTTATAGATGGGACCAATACAAAATAAATGATGGTGTAAACTAGTTGGGTAACAAAAGGGGAAATTGATTAACTATTGAAGAAGGATGAGCTTGGGATAACCCTTGTTCTCAAGCATGCAAACAATGATTCTTACACCTATGACAAGCCTAGTACTAATATATCAACTTGTTGGCATTTCGATTACTGACTGAGATACAATTTATCAGAAGAGAACATACATGCAATAAAATGATGACAAGAAAAATAGTTTCCTTAGCTCTGATCACCAATCACATATTAACACAACGATTTGTTTACATCATTAGAGGCAAGGGTTATAAAAATATTGCATCATATAACTTATCAACAGATTTAGAAACTCTTACTCATTACATCATCCATTCATGAGATAAATTCAGAAGTAATTCCTCCTTATGATCCAATCACACACGCTTTTGATGGAAACAAAAACTTGTCTCAGATCCTAAACAAGACTTCTCAATTAAGGTAGATCAGAAATAGTTCTTTACAATTCCAAAAATGAGGGTCTTTGCCCAAAACCATCAACCCCTTCTAACAGGTCGATCCTCTTATTTATAACATATTATTAACTAAAAATAACTATCAAAAGTGCAAACTAAGTAAAACAAAACATCGCCAGATGGAACTTTCATCTCTCAGTCTCCTAAGAGTAATCAAATGGTTTCACTTGAGTGGATGACTCTTCTCATACTCTGACCATTTGACGAAGAGTTCCTCACATGTGTTGGCATACGGAAATCTGTGTTGGTCCATCGGGGCCGAAAGGATCTCCTTTATCTCCACTGCCCGTGCCCGATACTTGACTACTTTAGCACTTAACTGCTGTAATAATGTCTGAGACTTGATTGGGTGTTCCATGAACTGTTGTACTTGACTTGGCACCATGTTTTCCACCTTTTCTATCTTCGCAACCCAAGATGAGTCTTGTTTGGTATGTAGTTTTACTATGTCATGCAAGTCGATGAAGTCATCGAGTATGCCAAATTTTGGAAGGTCGATGTCTCTCATCACCCGATTGATCTTGGTCCATCTCCTTTCACACTCGACCCATTTCTCTTGGATTTTCTGATGAGGTTCTTGGGCCATTTTCACCCAGTATTCGACCGACTTCTTTATGTGGTCGATGTTGCTATCCCTTAGTACCCGAATGTTGTGCTCTTCGATGTCTCGACCCTGTTGGACAACGTTGATGTAATCGATCCTTTCCACTGCTTGGTGTTCTTTCTCATACCATCTTTCCATATCCTTGCACATCGCCAACGCCATAAGGGTGTCTTCTTGGAAAGCGACTATCCCTACAGTGAAAAGGTGCCGCTCATTTTTGAATTTACTATAGGCATCCTGGAATTCGCTTCTCAAGAACACTGTGGCCTGCGTGGAGTCCTGAAAATATTTCGCCAAGTGGCACAAATGCTCCAACTCCTTCAACGCAGTGGCCAAATCCTCTTCATCTTTCCTCCCTCTATCCAGGGTGGCATCTATGATTTCCATTCTTGCGCTGATAAGCTCAGACGTCTTGGCATGCTCTGTGATGATTATTTTCTCCTCTGTGGTGATGAGGATGGAGCTGTCCAAAGTAAGCCTCCTCTTCTTGGTGGTTGTCTTCATGATGGCTTTACTCTTTCGATCGTAGGCGATGGATTGTGTATTAGTGATCTAATCCACGGGTTCAGGTATTTGCTGCTCTCCCTAAGTAAGTATGTTTCCTAGGCTCCCGATGGTGTATACCTGTTCAAGACTGGGCTGTTGAACCTCTTCTGTGTGTCCCGAAAGTTTGGACTCTATTTTTTGCTCATTAGGAGATAACGTACTGACCAAAATTGATGCATTAGGAGCAGGCTCGGTACTTACTTGATAATCAACTGTTGAGGTATTGATTTCCTGCTGTGGAATTTCTTCTTCTTGTTCGCCTGATCCTAGCTTGTCCTTGGGGCTGTCCACTTGGGTCCCCAACGCATTGAGTGGCTCGGTGTCTAAGACACTTTCATCCTCCTGGTCACTCTGGGGAAGGATTTAAATTTGAGCATCGAGAGCTAGGGAAGATACTTTCTCAGGTTCCTTTTCCTCTATGATCTGTACCAGAGTCACCAAGGAAACCTATGAACTCTCCTCATCATCATAGATTGTTATTAATTCATGTAGGGGGTTTGGTGCACTTGCTCTCCCTAATTTCCTTGCTATCTTGGGATGAGCTGAAACCATGTGATCTCTTCAATTTGTATTGGCTCTGGATCACTTGGAACTTCTTGGATTTCAATTGGATTTCGGCAGGAACCCTCGTCATCTCTATGAGATGATCAATTAATTTTTGTGCCTATTCCATTAGGAGAAATCCCATTTTATGTGCCTCAAGTGTAATAAACAATCCCATGTTCTGCACCTCTACTGCCTCTACCACTATGATTTTTTCTATGGCTCTGAGGGCCTCTTGATGAATGCTATATCGTTTCTTCCTGTTCATCCATGCTCATAGCCTTGAACCTTGTCATTTTTGGGTCAGCCATCCTTTGTACAACATCTTCCCAGTCCTGTGTGTTCTTTGTGAAGACTTCATCCCCGAACTTATCGTAAACATATGACCAACAGGATGACACCTGTGAAGAATGTTGAAGGAATAGGCCCTTTGGATCGTGCTTGCAGAAATGGCCTGTCGAAAACCTGAATTCAAGTTGGCTCAACCCTTCTTGTTTGTCTTGAGTGATATCCTTTACCAAATAGAACCCTACATGGAAACTGTAGGGTATGAAAGCCCATTTCTTGTATTTGACCAGGGTGGCATTGTAGCCCTGTAAGATGGTATGATAACATATTTCTCCTATGACGAGACGGTCTGGGACATGAGATGGTAGGATATGTGGCACTCTGGTGTCCTTGAACACCCTGATGTAGGTAGCGCACTCGTCCAAATACCAATGACCTACATTGGATATCATTTTCTTGGTTGTCGTCAATAGCCTTGGGCATTCCTTCTTAAAAATAATAAAATAAATTTGGGCGATGAATTCATCATAGATGAGGGAGTAATATTTCTTATACATGTTTTCCCATAACACGTTGACTTAGATGTGGATCGGGAGCTCTGCAACATGCCATCTTAGATTCATGTCGGCGAAGACGTTCCTAGCGTACATGACATCGAATAGGTACGAGTCCATGTAAAAGGTTGGTGCCTCTCCTTCCTTTGACATTTGAACCTACTGCACACAGGTGCTTAGTTGTTTGGAGATTATTTATCCCTAGTTGAATTTGCACCTGATGATTGCGACTGTGTATGCCAAAGGCATCCAAGCTTCTGAAAACTTGGAGCAATCCTTTTACCTGTATAGCCGACAAATGAGAGCCATCAAATAGATGTATGGATCCCTCAGGTTAACTATCTCGTACCATCCATTGCTCCGATTTGTGAATTTCTTGTCTTCCCTCTACCATGAGGCCATCAATCAACTAGTGTCATGGAGTTCATAGAACTTCACCATGAAGTCCGTGTTGAGCCGCTCCTTTGGGTCCTTGAGCTTGTAGTATTTCTAGACCTCTGTCGAGAGGAAAACTCCGACGCACCCTCCATTCTCATCATTAATCAAACATTTTTTCACATCCGTGTGGTCGATGAGCCACTTCAGGACTTCTATGTAGGGGAAAATGGGGGTTCTGCTCACCACCATGTGCAGATATGACTGTCCGATGTTGGGGAACACCTGATCGTCGAGCGCCCTTATGTCTGGGTCTTGTTTTGTGGGATATACTCCATGTATTATTATCTACTAATCCAATTGAAAATATCCCTCATTGTGGGATTGGATCCGATACTCGCCTCTATATCGCCAAAGGCTGGAGGTTGGAAGAAAACTTTTTTTGTCGTTGTCTTGACGACAGGCTCTAGCCTAGGGACGCACTCCAATTTCCTCGCGGTCCCTGGAGAGGAACCTTAACATGTCTTTGGTTCTTTTATATTTGGTTCTCTCGATGAGCGTCTGGTGGTTGGATTTCTTGGTGGAATTGTTCCTGCAACTTAAACAGAGTTTTAGAGACTGTGTAAAAACTGCACAAACATATATAAATCATATCTAGCGAATTGACAGACTTGGATACATACCTCCGAAGCTTGTTAAAACTTGGTTTTTTGATAAATACGAGGTTGATACTACCTTCGCATTGATTGTTTTACTTATTTGGACGCTTTGGAATTTTCTTACGTGGAAAATGAATTTTTTCACCACGGTTCAAGAGATTTTAAACAAGAAATATCTTACCGTGTCGCATCAGCCATTCAATTCAGGTTATGAATGAAAAATCAATAAATCTTCCGCCAAATCTTTAGAACTTAAATTCATTATGTGTTAGAAAAATAGGACTGCGGAGCAATAAAATAAAACAAATGCAGGAACAAAACACAGAAGAGACACAATACAAGAGAGACATAGATTTACGTGGTTCACCCAGTGTGGGCTACGTCCACTAGAGAAATTTCCAGGTCCTTCCTTTATCATTATCCAGCAAATGAAGGGATACAACCTACAACAAAACCCATTGTAACTTCCTCTTCTTTCTCTCACAGTCTCCTCTCTCAGAATACAATATTCACCATCATCCATAGCCGCAA
>JZKD02S1130158.1:431851-452982 GCA_000966675.3 Picea glauca | reverse complement strand
TCCCCGAACCCCTACTGGGGGCCTGCTTTCCCCCAGACCCCCCAGCCGGGGGGATAGCCCCCTCAAACCTCGCAGAGCGGGTACCCCCCCTCTGCACTCCCCCGCGTGGAAGAGTGTACATACTTCTGGGGTGTAAATACTTCATGGGGTACAAACACGACTGAAAGCAAGGACCTCTGAATCAGGAAGATAATTAGGCTCCACAACCAACATTGTGGGTTGACGACGGAGGCATGGGTGGTGATGTGGTCTATCAACGATTTCAAACATGTTGTTTTGATTGGCTCACGAGGTAGAAACTAATGCATGATCAAGTATTAATTAGCTCCTTAAATACCCAAAATCTGATTGTATCTAATGTTGAAAACCTCCTGTCGTGTTTCTCTTTCAGCGGGTGGATCAGGGTTCAGGGTTGTGCTATGGATGTTTTCATTGATATCCTCCTACAAAATATCCGACCCTGATCGATCTTACCATACCATGATGATGCGGGAAAGTTGACTCAGAGGTGTGACTTAGACCTAGGGAACCAAGAATGACTCTAGATAGAACTAGACCGTACGCCCCTCTTACCCGGTAAAGACACATGGCATTGAAGACCCGTGACTTAATTCACTCGTATTAGTCAGAGTCGGGGAATTTCCTTAAGATATTCGTTCTAAAACCAAATCCTAGCTTTTCGGGGCTGGAAAGTGTTAAGAATTGGTGATCGGAGATAAGCCTACCAAAGCGCTCTTGGATCGGCGATCAGGGATAACTTTATCCTAGTCAAATTTTTTTTTGTAATCCTTATAGGTTTTACCCAATTCCAATAAAGCGCATCGGGCATCGGCTATGGACAATATCTTTTCATTCTTCATTAACATATGTCCTCCCCGTATTTTACCGATGTCGAAGGGGAAACAACTATTGGCGATATCTCTATGTGAAAAACTTAATGCAAACAAAAACTTCCTTCTGCCGATGTCGATGAATATTGACACTCGATGAATATTATTTCTGAGTGGTTCCTATACTTACTTGAATTCTTTCTGACGTCGAACCTGGGTGCGTTGGGTGCAGTTTTTGGCTGTCAATTCTTAATTTAGGTGTTAAAGTCTTTTAGTCATGGGGTTTCACAGGTTCAAATAAACCTGGATAGGTGACTAGAGTCATGAAAATAAACAAGGACAACACATTTCCCAAAATGAAATCAAGTCAGACAGTTCAGAAGACCAAGTGGTACCCAAAAAGTGAGAAAAAATTGATAAGGATATTTAGGGTGTGTTGAGTGCTCAAAAAATGGTGACTTACTGGGAGAAAGAAAAATCTTTGTTTCTACCTCAGGCTCAGCTGATGCAAAAGCTGGTTACGAACTCAACTAGTTTTTTTCAGAGCCTCTTTTATCCTTGCATTTGAAATTTCCTGGTTGGTGCATCTAGGCCTATCTGTGGGGTTTCAACCTTTATTCCACCTTCGTTTCCTGTAACCCTGGCCCACGAACTCTTTGAAAAGAGTCGAGTAAATAATTCACTGACACCAGGTGTTTTGGTTATCATCATTCACTTACTACAGTGTTTATTCGCTGCGAGCGAGAGTCCATAGCCCCGATGGAGTCACCCCGACATCATAGACCTTGCTCCATTGTCGGCAAGTGTCCATAGCCCCGACAAAGTTATCTACATACCCTCTCCTACTTTGCGCTCATTTGATATAATTGATTTTATTTTGGTAGAATGCCCTGAGCGAGTGGGAGAGGAGGACGTCTGTTATTTGCAAAAATGAGATGGTTAAGGTGATTTTTTTTCTAGCTTTATCTTGAGGTACATGTAGTCCTTTCCATCTTACCACCTTTCGCTTCAGGTTTTACTAGACCACTAGGCAGACACTCCATCACTTTTCCAAGGTTTTTCATCAACACAGGTTACATAGAAAACTCCTTTAAAACAACCGTAGGTCTCCCAACGCTTCTTGTGTTGTCATAAGTGATGAGTCAGGAACATAGTTCGTCATATCACACGAATTGAGGTCAACCAATGTATTTCTAAACACAATATTCAAAATCATAGAAGTACTATAGGAATAAACACAAACAAACATGCACTCTGCAGTCTACCTACATAAAAACAAAACATCATGAAAACACACACATCTTTTTTTAATGAAAATATTGTTTTAGGGCTTGGACATTCACTGGGAGGGCGTCAGGTTTCCACCTCAGATTTTGAAACCGATACATGCCTACCCCAATTTTCTCGGCTACCTGAAAAGGTCTGAGCCATAGATTCTGAAACTTTGAATGTTTTCCCCTCGGCTCATTTGCTTTGTCCCATTTTAGGACTAAGTATCCTACCTCAAAATTATTCTCTTTGGATTTATGCTTATCAAACCACCTTTTAACTATCTGTTGATGAGCTATGAACTTTGATTTTTGTTTCTCCCTTTCTTATTCAAGCATGAGGAGGGTATCAATTATTTGATGTATAACTGATGAGGGTTGTCCTCTAGAATCCTAAGCAAGCTAAAGGGATGGAATATATAGTCCGTTCGGGAGAAGGATTCCTATCAATATACCAAAAAGTATGGGGAATTCCCTATAGCTTCCTTGGGTGTTACTCTATCAACCCATAAGGCATTGTGTAGTGAACTATGCCAATTCCTTTAGTTGTCTGCAATTGTTTTCTTTAATATCCTCACTAGGTTTTTATTGGTTGTTTCTGCCACTCCGTTCCCTTGTGGGTAGTAGTTTGCAGAGTATCTGATTATGATCCCTTTATCTAAAGAAAGCTTTGTTAATAGGGTGGAAGAAAAGTAAGCGACATTATAAAAAACAAGGACGGAAGGCATATTGAACCTCATAATTAGTTGTTGTTCTATGAATTGGATCACCACCTTTTCGTTTACATGATTTAGAAGGATGGCCTCTGCCCATTTTGTGAAACAATCTATGGCAGTTAGTATGTATCTATGTTGTTTTGAAGAACTCGGTGTAATTTCTCCTATGATATCTAAACCCCCATTTCTCAAATGGCCTAGAGATAGCCACAGGTTGGAGTGGTACAAATGCTCTCTTTTCCCTCCCCATGCTTATTTGACAAGTTTTACAGTTCCTAGCTTATGTGTGAGAATACATGAACAAAGTAGGCCAATAATAACTAGATCTCAGTATTTTGTGAGCAGTGGTGTTCCCTATGAAATGTCCACGTACAGAACCATCATGGAGCTCCTTCAAAGCCTTTTATGCATCTACACGTTCGAGACATATTAAAAGTACCCCATCATAATTAACACGAAAGAGCACCAAATTTATGAGGTGATATTGTGTTGATTTTAATCTGAGGGCTCTCCTTTCCCTAGGATTTAGGTTTTCTAGGCAAGTCCCATGATGTAGAATATAAGTCAGTTTCCCATACCAAGACACTTTCCATGGGGAGACGTATGAATCTTCCCCACACCATAATTCCAATTCATTCTCCCATCCGGGGTCTTCATTTACTTGGTCATAGGCTTCAACTACCATCTTGCATAATCCTTGTCCCTTAACCAGTTTAGCAGGTTTTATGTCTAGATCAAATTCTTGGACTACTGCCATCCAATTTCCTCTTCTTTCCCCCATTTCCTGTTGAGTGAATAGGGATCGGACCGCAGGGTGAGGCACGATGACTTTGGTATGGTTCTTTAGGATGTAATATATGAAGTGTTTCACTTCCTTGTATACTACATAAGCCTGCTTGTCTATAATAGGGTAATTTAATTTGGCCCCTTGGAGATTAGTGCTCATGAATGAGATCGGGGCCTCATTGTCATCATCATCCTTCTGAGTCAATACTGCAGCTAGCGATTTGTCAAAGGAAAAATTATAGAGGAATAAATCTTGGCTAAATTCGGGGCTTCACAACATTGGAGCTTGATATATTGCAGCCTTAATATTGCGAAAATCACTTTTTCGTTCATCATCCCACTTAAATTCAGTGTCTTTGCGGATCATTTTTTGTAAGGGTTTGATAGTTTAAGAAAAATCGGGGGTGAAATTCCTCACAAAATTGATTTTCCCAAAGAAGGATTGCATAGCCTTTTTGTTGTGGGGTAATGGGAGATGAGTTATAGCCCTAATTCATTCCGAGTCTATGTGAATTCCTTCTTGAGATATAATATGACTTGGTAGTTTACCTTCCTCGACACCAAAGATAGTCTTCTTAGGTTTTAAGGATATACCATATTTCCTACACCTTTCGAAAATGTAGGTTAAGTGTCGGATGTGATTCTCCCTATTCTTTGAATACACAGTCACGTCGTCCAAATAAACTACTACACATTTGTTGATTAGTCCCCGAAACGCTAAGTCCACTGCTCTTTGGAAAGTTTCCATTGCATTGATTAACCCAAAGGGCATGCGTTTATAAGCAAATGTTCCCCACTTGGTTTGGAAGGTAGTTTTCAAACGATCTTCCTCTGAAACTAGAACTTGGTTGTAACTTAAAAACCCATCTAGTAGGGAGAAAATATCAGAACCAGACATGGTCTGCAAGAGTTTCTCCATTGGTGGGAATGGGTAGTTGTCCTTTTATGAATATTTGTTGAGGTTTCTGAAATCTACACATACGCGGATCTCCCCTGAATTTTTCCTCACAGGAACCAAATTTTCTACCCATGAAGAGTGTCTAAACTAGAAGATAATCTTAGAATCTAGTAATTTATTTAACTCCCGACACATGAGAGGCTCCAGGGATGGGTGGTACTTCTAGATCTTCTGTTTGAAGGGTTTCACTCTAGTCTTTAACGGGATTGTGTGTTGAATGATATGAGTGTTATAAGTTTTCAGATCTCGATAGGACCATGCGAAAAAATATTGATATTGTATGAAAAGTTTGAGATAAGCGTTTCTTTATTCCTTAGATACTTTCTTACTGAGATTTATATTCTTGGGGTTTTCCAGGGTTCCTAGATTTATAGTCTCATACTTGGGACAAGAGCTTCCTGCTTTTGCGTTCGTTGACCCTTTGAATGTTTCCCTTAAGTCAAAAAGTTTTTCTAAATTGGCCACTCCCTTTGGTATCGTGTGAGACCTTGGTTTGTAAGTCGATCGATCTATTTTAGGTTTTTGTACATGAGGGTCAGATTCTACTAATTTCTCCTGAAATACCTCATTGTTAATAGCCAGATCTTTAAAATTATCCTGATTGGTTAAAAAGTTTATGATATGTTCATCTCCTTCAAATAACTTCCAATTGGAAATATTTTTGGGCACCGACGGTTTGTAGAGTAGCTCTATAGTGAATCGAGAGGCTTCATAGTCTTATAGAGGGGATAAACTTGAGGCAAAAGTGGCCAGAGAATAAGCAAGAGTGTTCTTTGTCCTAGGGATCGTTGTAATATTGAAGGCTTCAAAATGTTCTATTAGTCTGTGCACTTCTTGTTGATAATTACTCAAGTGGGGAGATTTTCAATGTATAATGTTCTTTACTTGTCTGGCGATGATTTTAGAATCTCCAAAAACCTTCAATTCTTTAACATTCAAGTCTATGGATTTCTTTAGCCCTTGTACTAGAGCTTCATATTCGACGGTGTTGTTTGTGCATTCAAATTCTAGTCTGCAGGACATGAAATTTCATTTACCTTTTGGATCAATGAGGATGCACCCTACCCCTAACCCTTCTTTTCATTTAGATCCATCAAAGTATAAGCTCCAAATTTGTGAGAAAAAACCATCAGTTTCCTTTTTTCTACCACTTTCCTCTGCCGTTGTTGGAAAATTTTCTTGAAAAATCATTTCGGAGTTTTGGGTAAGAGGAACATCAGATGAGAGAGGGAAGAAATTCCCGAAATTAGAGTCATTGGAATAATTTCCTAGCACAAGGAAATTTGCTGAAGAAGGTTCGTTGAGGGTTTCTAGGTCAGTGACCATATGTTTCAGATATCTTTCCCCGTCGATCCTGATCATATTTGGGTGTCCCTTTAATGGAAACCAAAGGTGATCCCAGTCCATACTAAATTATCCATTTAACTTCTCAGACCAATCTTGACTAAGTATCAATCCATAATGTTATGGGATATCTACCACAATGATGCCAATTACCTGAACAAATTTCGTGTGTGTCGCCATCCTAATCATGACATCCTTGAGTTCTCCCATAAATTTCACCCGAGAATTGTCTAGTTGTATCGCATGTTTATCACTTTTGAGAGAGGTTGTGTTTAGTTTCTTCCATATAGATAGTGACATAACATTAGAGGATACTCCTGAGTCAACGAGACAGTTATGGAGGTTTTTTTTGAAGACTTCAAATGTCAAAAGGAACGGTGGGACAAAATACTTTCCTTTCTTATCTTCAGAGAAAGCGTTTATAGTTGGTTTATTTCTTAGATATGTGGGAGCTAGATTTTCTCCCTGGTCAATGTTTTATATAGGATTTTATACTGACTTCAAGGCTTGTAATAGAAATTCCTTTTGTTGAGGGATTCTACACATGTCCATGACCGATATATTTGCCTTCAAGTTTTTCAAATCTTCTACTATGTTGTAGTCTAGCTTGGGTGATTCTCGTGTATGGATGTTTATAGGAATTATTTGGGAGACAAAAGGTGTTTTTGGGTGATCGAGTGTTGGTTTTCCTCCCAAATTTTGGGTCATAGTAAGGTCGTTTGAGACAATTTGATCCCTACTTCGTGTTTGCACAACCAAGACCTCTACGGGTTGTTCTTGAACCTCAAATAGGTCATCGGAAGGCATTGGAAGGTCAGGGTCTCATATCAACATGGTTGTTTCTTTTGGAGGATCAACTTATTCCTGATCAACAATATTCATAGCTGATTCGCTTGATTGTTTGGTAAGGGAAACCTCATCTAGAAACTAGTTAGCCATCAAATTCATGGCATGCACCCATTGTGGGCAGTCTATTTCAGAATGTTCCTCTTGGTGATAGGTACAAAAAGAGTGAGATGCTACATTTTCTAGGTCGATGTTGAAGTTGGCTGGAGGGGGGTTCAATCGCTTTGAATGGTGGATTTCTTTTAAAAAAGGTTTATAGGGCCCCTTCACTTCTTTTCATGTCTATGATTTTGTTTGACAACTTCTTTACCATGTGTTGTAGATCTTCTATGTCTCCACTTCCCTTTTCGAGACCTTGTTTTGTTTGCTTCCTCGGGGGCCTAGTTAACAAGAGTCCTCTTCTGGGAGGAGGTTGAACTTCCTTATTTCCTAGTGAGACCTGGCCTTCTTTACATCCCTTCATTTGGAATTCTATTGTATTGGCTTCTTCAAAATTCCTAGTTAAGGTTGTTTTGGAATACCTCTTCAAAAACATGGAAATGGAAGTTGGGAGAGCACTATCGTATACTTCGATTTGCAACTCCTGAGTGGGTTTAGCTTCGGGTTGAAATTTTTTTAGGATAGTGGTGAACCATTGATTAAATTATTTAACCTTATCCTTTGAATTCATGGTGGCGGTGAACAACTCAGCCATCAAATCTCCTGTAGTGGTTTCTTCTGCAAATTTATCTAGAAAATCCTTTTGAAACTTCGTCCAACTAGTTATGGGCCCTACAACTAAGTTAAAATACCACGTGGAGGATGAATTATCAAAATTATAGGGGAAAATCCTACATACTACATATTCATGTTGGACATTCATCAATCTAATAGCTAGTATGAATTTTTTGATATGGTCTTTAGGCAATCCTGAGGTTTCAGGGTTGAATTTAGGCAGTAGCTTTTCTGGATATTGGGGAAGGTTATGTACTCATATGGGGATAGACAGAGAATATCTGGAAAACCATGGTTGATTATTCTAAGGTGGGTTTCCCCTTTCTTCATTATGATCATTGTTATCTTCCATGTCATCCGACTCCGAAACTGAGCGTTCCGAGTTAAGCCCTTCCTCGTTAGAAAAATCATCGGGCTCAAAACAGTTACTAGATGGTGTTTCGGGGATTAGATTAAGAGGATGTTTTATTTCAGTGAGGGTGAAATATATCAGGTCTTTTACTATGTGAACGAAAACCTGATCAGGGGTGTCGACTACTAGTTTGCTTGTTTTCTATGAGGAAGTAACGGATCTAAGGGCAGTGCTCCGATTTTTCGGGCGTAATCTCTTATGCTTCTTCTCAACTGGTTCAACTCCTCGTGAGGAAGAGCGTAAGGTATTTCAAGGATGAGATGTTCTTCCTCTTGCTGGGGTGAGTTACTCGTTTTAGGAGTACTCAGTGTGTGTGGGTTGTCTTGAGAATGACTAGTCATGCATGTGGGGTGTTTTGAATCTACAGGCTATGTGAAATATTATATCAAAAATATAGTTATCCATTCATTCTTCAACCCTCCTTCTAGCGCCAGTTCTGTTGAGGGGTCCTAAATCCCTTTAACTCAACAGTAGAAACCAAACCCACCATCGAGGCCCAATTAGACTCTACAACGTTTAATGGTGGAATGGTTCTCCAGATTGTGTGATCCGACAAATTAATCAAAGGGATTTACATAGTGATTAACAAGATGTCTTCTTGTGAAAGCTTCTCCTTTAGTTTGAACGTTCTTTTTTTTTTTGTATTTTATCTTATAGGTGGGACCGGTACAAGATAAATGCTGGTGTAAACCAGTTGGGTAACAAAAGGGGAAATTTCTTAATTACTGAAGAAGGATGAGCTTGGGATAACCCTTGTGCTCAAGCATCCAGACAATGATTCTTACACCTATGACACGGCTACTACTAATACATCAACTTGTTGGCATTTCAATTACTGACTGAGATACAATTTATCAGAAGAGAACATACATGCAATAAAATGATGGCAAGAAAAATAGTTTCCTTAGCTATGATCACCAATCAAATATTAACACAATGATTTGTTTACATCATTAGAGGCAAGAGTTATAAAAATATTGCATCAGATAACTTATCAACAGATTCAAAAACTCCTACTCATTACAACATCCATTCATGAGATAAAGTCAGAAGTAATTCCTCATTATGATCCAATCACACACGCTTTTGATGGAAACAAAAACTTGTCTCAGGTCCTAAACATGACTTCTCAATTAAGGTAGCTCCGAAATAGTTCTTTACAATTCCAAAAATGAGGGTCTTTGCCCAAACACATCAACCCCTTCTAACAGGTCGATCCTCTTATTTATAACATATTATTAACTAAAAATTACTATCAAAAGTGCAAGGTAAGTAAAACAAAACATCACCACATGGTGCTTTCATCTCTCATTCTCCTAAGAGTCATCAAATGGTTTCACTTGAGTGGATGACTCTTCTCATACTCTGACCATTTACAAAGAGTTCCTCGTATGTGTTGGCATACAAGAATTTGTGTTGGTCCATCGGGGCCAAAAGGATCTCCTTTATCTCCATTGCACGTGCCCGATACTTGACTACTTTATCACTTAACTGTTGTAACATTGTCTGAGCGTTGATCGGGTGTTCCATGAACTGTTGTACTTGAACTGGCACCATGTTTGTCACCTTTGCTATCTCCATAGCCTATGATGAGTCTTGTTCGATATGTAGTTTGACTATGTCATGCAAGTCGATGAAGTCATCGGGAGTGTTGAATTCTGGGAGGTTGATGTCTCTCATCACCTAATTTATCTTGGTCCAACTCCTTTTTCACTCGACCCATTTCTATTGAATTTCCTGATGAGGTTCTTGGGCCATTTTCACCCAGTATTTGGTGTCTATGTGGTCGATGATGCTATCCATTAGTACCCGAATATCGTGCTCTTCGGCGTCTCAGACCTGTTGGACCGCACTGATGTAATCAATCCTTTCCACCACTTGGTGTGATTTATCATACCATATTTCCATATTCTTGCACGCCACCAATGCCATAAGGGTGTCTTTTTGGAAATTAGCTATCCCTGCAGTGAAAAGGTGTCGCTCATCCGTGAATTGACTGTAGGCATCCTGGAATTCGATTCTCATGAACATTGTGGCTTGCGTGGATTCTTAATAATATTTCTCCAAGTGGCATAGATGCTCCAAATCCTTCAGTGCATTGGCCAACTCATCCTCATCTTTCCTTGCTCTATCCAGGGTGGCATCTGTGATTTCCATCCCTACGTTGATAAGCTTGGACGTCTTGGCATGCTCCGTGATGATCAATTTCTCCTCTGTGGTGATGAGGATGGAGTTGTCCAGAGTAATCCTCCTCTTCTTGGTGGTTCTCTTCATTATGTATTTCCTCTTTCGGTCATAGGCGATGGATTGTATATAAGAGATCTCATCCATGGGTTTGGGGATTTCTTTCTCTCTCCAGGTAAGCATATTTCCCAGGCTCCCGACGGTGTATATCTGGGTTCTTGAACCTATTTTGTGTGTCCCAAAATTTTGGCCTTTGTTTGTTTCTCATCGAGAGATAAAGTACCGTCCAAAATTGATGCATCAGGGGAAGGCTCGATACTTACTTGATAATCAACCGTTGAGGTGTCAATTTCCTACTGTGTAAATTCTTCTTCTTGTTAGCCCGATCCTAACTTGTCCTTCAGGCTATCCACTTGGGTCCCCGATGCATCTAGTAGCTCAGTGTCTAAGACACTTTCATCCTCCTGGTCACTCTGGGGAAGACTTTGAATTTGAGCATTAGGCGCTGGGGAAGATACTTTCTCGGGTTCCTTTTCCTCTGTGATATGTACTGGAGTCACTAGGGAAACCTCCAAACTCTCCTCATCATCATATATCGTTATTAATTCTTGTAGGGGGTTTGGTGCACTTGCTCTCCTTGATGTCCTTGCTATCTCAGGCTGAGCCGAAACGCCCCCGGGTGATCCGACCAGTGGTGTTGAAACTTCAGGGTTATCCGACCGTGTGATCTCTTCAATTTGTATTGGATCTAGGTCACTTGGACCTACCCAAATTTCGATTGGGTTTTCGATATGAACCCTCATCATATCTACGAGGTCTGGGTTGTTCTGAAGCTGATCAATTAATCTTTGTGCATGTTCCATTAGGAGAAATCCCCTTGTTTGTGCCTCAGATGTTAAAAACAATCCCCTACTTTGCACCTCTGCTGCCTCTGTCGCTCTGATTTCTTCCTTGAATTTGAGGACCTCTTGATCTGACTACTCTATCATTTCCGCTTGTTCATCTATGCTCATGGAATTGAACCTAGTCATTTTCGGGTTGACCATCCTTTGTACCACCTCGTCCCAGTCCTAGGCGTTCTCTGTGAAGACTTCGTCCTTGAACTTAACGTGAGCATACAACTAGCAAGATGACCCCAGTGAAGCATGTTGCAGGACTAGACCCATTGGATCGTGCTTGCAGAAATGACCTATCAGGAACCTGCATTCGAGTTGGCTCAACCCTTCTTGTTTTTCTTGAGCGGTATCCTTTACCAAATAGAACCCTACATGGAAACTGTAGGGTTTGAAAGATCATTTCTTGCCTTTGACCAGGGTGGTGTTGTAGCTCTGTAAGATGGTCTGATAACATATTTCTCCTACGATGAGCCAATATGGGACATGAGCTGGTAGGAGATGCGGTGCTTAGGTGGCCCTGAAGACATTGATGTAGGTGGCACGCTCGTCCAAATACCAATGGCCTACCTTGGATATCATGTTCTTAGTTGTCGTCGATAGCCTTGGGCATTCATTCTTAAAAAGAATAAAACAAATTCAGGGGATGAATTCATCACAGATGATGGGGTAAGATTTATTATACATGTTTTCCCATAACACTCTGAAGTAGACGTGGATCGGGAGCTTTGAAACATGCCAACTCATATTCATGGCGATGAACACGTTCCTAGCGCACATGACATCGAGCAAGTATGAGGCCATGTAAAAGGTTGGTGCTTCTCCTTCCTTTGGCGTCTGAGCCTGCTGCACACATGTGCTTAGTTGTTTGGAGATTATTTCTCCCTAATTAAAGCTACACTCGATGATTGCAACTGTGTATTCTGAAGGAATCCAATCTTCTGAAAACTTGGAGCAATAATTTTCCCTGTATAGCCGACAGATGAGAGCCATCAAATAGATGTATGGATCCCTCTGGTTAACTGTCATATACCACCCATTGCTTTGATTTGTGAATTTATTGTATTCCTCCACCATGAGGCCATCAATCTACTGGTGCCATGGAGTTCATATAACTTCACCACGAAGTCCGTGTTGAGCCACTCCTTTGGGTCCCTGAGCATGTAGTATTTCTGGACCTCCATCGGGAAGAAAAATCCGACGCACCTTCCATTCTCATCGTTAATCAAACATTTATGTCTGTCTGTGTGGTCTATGAGACACTTCAGAACTTCTATGCATGGAAAAAAAGAGGTTCTTCTCACCACCATGTGCAAATATGACCGTCGAATGTTGGGGAACACCTAGTCATTGAGCGCCCTTACGTCTGGGTCGTTGTGTGGGATATAATACGGGTATTCTCTCTGCTAATCCTGTTGAAAAGATCCCCCCATTGTTGGAGTGCCATCTTGGATCCGATACTCACCTCTGTATCACCAAATTCTGGAGGCTAGATAAAAAAAATTCTTTGTTGTTGTCTTGACGGCAGGCTTCGACTTAAGTACGTACTCCAATTGCCTCGCGATCCCTGGAGAGGAACCTTCACCTATCTCTGGTTCTTTTAGATTTGGTTCTCTCGACGAGCATCTGGTGGTTGGATTTCTTAGAGGCATTATTCCTACAACTTAAACAAAGTTTTAGAGATTGTGTAAAAACCAAACAAACATATATAAATCATAGCCAGGGAATTGACAAACTTGGATACATACCTCTGAAGCTTGTTAAAACCTAGTTTTTTTATAAACAAAGAGTTGATACTTCCTTCGCGTTGCTCATTTTAATTCTTCGGATGCTCTGGAATTTTCTTACGTGTAGAATGAATTTGTTCACAACGGTTCAAGAGATTTTAAACAGGAAATATCTTATCGTGTCACATCATCCATTTAATTCAGGTTATGAGTGAAAAATCAATAAATATGCCATTGAATCTTTAGAACTTAAATTCATCATGGGTTGATGAGAGAGGCATGAGTGGTGATGTGGTCTGTTGATGATTTCAAACATCTTTTTTTGATTGGTGCATGAGGTAGAAACTAATGCAGGATCAAGTATTAATTAGCTCCTTAAATACCCAAAATTTGATCGTATCTAATGCTAAAAACATATCGCCTTGTCGCTCTTTCAACGGGTGGATTGGGGATTGGGGTTGTGCTACGAACGTTTTCATTGATATCCTCCTAAAAAATCTCCAACGCCGATCGATCTTACCATACTATGCTGACACRAAAATGCTGACTCAAAAGTGTGACTCGGACCTAGGGAACCAAGAATGACTCGAGATAGAACTAGACCATATGACCCTCTTACCTGGTAAAAACACATGGCRTTGAAGACCCATGAATTAATTCTCTTGTACTATTCGGAGTCGAGGACTTTCCTTAAKATATTCATTCTAAAACCAAATCCTAGATTTCCGATGTCCAAAATTGTCAAGAATTGGTGATCAGAGATAAGCCTACCAAAGTKCTCTCGGATCGACTCCCTTGAAAAGTCATGATGTAGAAAACACATTGGGGAACGACGATTGGGGATAAATTTATCATGGTCAAAATGTTTGTTGTGATCCTTCTAGGTTTTCCCTKATTTCGATAAAGCGCGTCAGGCATCGACCATCAGAGATAACTTTTCATTYTTCGTTAACGTTTTTCCTCCCTGTATTTTACCGATGCTGAAGCGGAAACAACTATCAGCGATATCTCTACRTGAAAAAATTAATGCAAACCAAAACTTCCTTCTGTCGATGCCGATGAATATCGACGCTCAATGACTATTGTTTCTGAGTGGTTCCTATACTTACTTGAATTCTTTCCGATGTCGAACCTGAGCGCATTGGGTGTAGTGTTTGGCTGTCGATTCTTAATTTAGGTGTTAAAGTATTTTAGTCATGGGGTTTCATAGGTTCAAATAAACAAGGACAAAACATTTCCCAAAATGAAATTGAGTCAGATAGTGCAGAAGACCAAGTGGTACCCAAAAAGTGAGAAAAAATTGATAAGGCATTTTAGGGTGTGTTGAGTGCTCAACAGGTTGCTACATGGTGGAGGTTGATTTGTCAAAGGGTCGAGAATGGGACCTCTCTAGCTCAAGCCTTTAAAATAGCGCCTTAAACCATGACCATCAAACTTGCGGTTCGATAAATCTCGATCGTCAATATAATAGGGAAGATCAGGAGGGGTTCAACATCTCGGGGCACCAAAGCACCAGACCTCAAGAGAATTCTAAGTATAAACCCCTATGGAAGTCTCGATATCTGATATCTTGGGACCAAGGTTCCAGTCCCTGGTTCCATACCTCACTACATAAGCTCGAGAGGAAGAGAGAGGGTGGTGTCATAATGATGCACTGTGAAAACTTGGAAATCTTGGTGTCGTGGAAGTGACACTTGTCAATATCTGGTTGGATCTAGGAGTATAATGATCTCCACCATAGATCTCAGTGCAAAAAATCCGTGGGGAGTTTTAGTGTACATGAGACTAGTGAAGAGTCGTGGTTTGGATGTCCGCAATCATCTAGTGGCGACACGTGTCCTCATGAGGGAAAAATATCCACTGTAGACCTTGTGGTGAAGGCCATGAGTTGTAATCTTGGGGATTAACTTAACTAAGTACCTCGTAATCACTAGGATTAACTTGGCTAATCATCTTGTAATTCTTGGGCACTAGAGGTGTTTCATGGTTATACTATGTCGAGAAAGTCCCGACATCCGATGCCTAGTGGTGACATGTCGCCCGATGAATGGCCCACATGTTGTGATGTGGGAGGGCCACGTGTCATACAATGGTGGTGTCACATGTCACGCCGTTTTGACATGTTTGGATGAAGGTCCAGGTGGAAAATGAGTGCCACATGTCAAGTGGTACAGATTCCATGTGTCATGCCAAGTGGCATGACTAGATAGGGCCACGTGCCCCAGGATGCCAAATGTATCTCGGATCTTGAACATCGAGATGCTTTGGGAAAATAGGCCTTAGAAAGAAGGTTGATAACTGATTCCTTATAGATTGAAGGTGATGCCGGGTGATGCCACTCAACCAATGTGCAATGTACAAGTGTTAGAGCCTAGTTGGACAAGCCTAGTGAGACATCCTCCACGACACACAATGAGTAATTTGGCATGTGAGAGAGCCCATGAGTTGGGTGTTCCCATGAGATGGATGTGTCATTCCTCTCTGAGGCGAAGATGGAGTGTTGTGTGCCCCTGTGTGGGGAATATGCCCATGATATGGGTGTATCGTTTCTCTCTGATATAGAGATGTAACATTGTGTTCCCTTTTGTGGGGAATATTCCCATGAGATGGGTGTGTCGTTTGGGATGAAATGATGTGTACCCATGTGAGGGGTGAAGGAGCCCATGTGATGGGTTTTCTTTTCTCCTCTATGTAGAGAGTTGAGATGATGTGGTACTCCATATGATTCTCCTATGAGACTCAATGAGATGGAGATCTTTTGAATAGAATTTCCTTGTGGTTGAGCACAGGTGGACGTGATCCTAGTGGCTAAGCACTAGTGAGTGTGTGTCCAAATGATTCTCCTATGAGACTTAATGAGATAAATATCTATTGAGTTGGATGTCCTTGTGGCTGAGCATAGGTGGACGTGCCCCTAGTGGCTGAGTAATAGTGGGTGTGTGAGATCCTTGCTATATTTTCTAAGAGTTAGATTTCCCTGTAACCCTAATTGTGATGTAAAGGGTAGAGGTCGGCCCCACCATAAAGTGAAAGATAATTATTGTAATAGATAATTAATATGGTAATTATTAATTATATTCTGAGTTATTGAGGTCGGCCCTGTTATGCCAATAGACACCACTTTTGATGTGTCCAGTCTAGTATAAATAAAGGTGATTTCCTCATTGAGGAAACACAACACACATGTGGTTTTGGAAATTTCAGCAAGTACATGTTATAGGGTTGAAGTGTGCAACTCTCTTGGGTGCTAGCCTTCTTGGTTTTTGAGAGCACCCTTTTGTGTGCTAGGTCTATGGTGTGGGAGGTCTTTCTCTTGAGAATATAGAAAATGATTGTTGGGTTTTCTTCCCTTGTTGAGAAGGGTTTCCCAACATATTTCTTGTGTTCTTTTGCATGGTATTTCTTCTTGTGATCTTGGTTATTGCAACAGTTATTAATGGTGTAGATGCATTTGTCTATGGTTCAAGTAAATGCTAAAAATGAATTAAACCTCATGCTTGAGCCTAGCATAGTGAAAATTCAACATGGTATCAGATCATAGGTCTTGAAGAAGCCATTGAAAAATCCTTCAAAGCAAGTCATCCTCTTTCTACAGAACCGTACAACCCTCCTGAGGTTTCCAGAAAATCCATACGACCCTCTCTTTTTGGGTGATCCAACACTTAATACTTGGACGTTGGGGATAAAAATTTCATAGGAGTGTACGACCTCATTCAACGCATCTCCAACAACCTTCATATCACATTTTCGAGCATTTTAATTTTTTGACCCTAGGGTTTCACAATTTTCTGCAAAAATTTTAGAATTAGGGTTTCTGTAGCTCATTGAAGGAGATTTTTAGCTCACTAGTGTTCTTCTGGCTTTCAAGGATTATTTTTGGCAGTCATAAGACCAACAAAACCTAAGGTTGCTAGCCTAGCCTAGCCGTTAGGTTTTCTGGCCCAGTTGGCAAGGCTTTGTGAAGAATCTGAAAAATATGATGAACAAAACCTTGGTGGAAGATAGGATTGATGGATCAAGAAACTTTAGTTCCTGGAAGTCAAGACATCAAGTCACCTTTGAAGAGGAAGACTTATTATGGGTGATATAAAAAGGTTTACTAGAGACATCTACTGATGAAGAGAAGAAAGAAAGGAAGGAATATGACGTCAAGGCAAAGAATATAATCTTCTACTCAAGCTCTTACATTGAAGGGCCAACTTCAAAATATCAAGATGAAAAAAGGTGATACCGTTGATATCTTATTCCTGAAAATGTCAGAGATCATAGATCAGCTAGGTGCCATTAGAGAATTCATATCAACACTCTCAAGTATGCACTTGTATATATTATTTGTATCATTGTCATGAGGGTACTTGCAAGAGGAAGGAACCTTTGCTGCAATCATGGATCCAGAGGGATCTCAGTGCATTCTGAGAAACAACACACTGGAAGTGAAGACTCCAGGTTTGATTGTTTTAATTATCATGCCTCTAACCTACATTTCTAATTTTTTTACATTACAAGTATTCGTTTTCGTTGTGACAACAATCCTTAAATTGTTTTGATTCTAGAGATGTACTCATTATTCTCCTCTAGGAGATATTTTTGTCTTATTTCCTTTTGTTTGTTTTCTTGTTCCAGGAAGGTTAACAACAAAGGAAGATGTTTATCATTCATACTTTAGAGGGAGTCACTTGTCTTAGAGGGATTCAAAACTATTTTAGGAGGAAGAATGAAACCATCATTGAAGCAACCAAAGCAATGATACATGATCAATGTCTACCTATGATTATGTGGGAAGAAGCATGCTTGACAACAATATATGTTCAAAACATAAGTCCTCACCAGATTTTGAAGAACATTAACTCCCGAAGAATACTTCACCGGAGTGAAGCCTAATATTGGACACTTCAAGAAATTTGGGTGTCCTGTATACTTTCATGTAACTAAAGAGAAGAGGTCCAAGCTAGAGCCTTCATGCAGGAAAGGTACATTTGTGGGATACAATGAATCTTCGAAGGCATATCATATCTACATCCCTGGTCAGAGACAGATTGAGGTAAGCAGATATTTTATCCTTGAAGAAGAGATATCCTTTCAAAGATCCAGAGAATCTCAGATGGATATTGACAGTGAGAAAGTACCTTCTCCCCCTTCAACAGGTCACATGGAGACATCCATTATTCCAGTTGATCTAGTTTTTCCAGTTGATCCAGTTGCTCCAGTTGATATCCCCAGAGATATTGTAGTAGGACATAAAAAACATATATGGGATTAGAAAATCTTCAAGAGATAGAGGGACATACATCTCCTTAAGGCACATTCTGAGAGAGAAAGAGACCAAAGAGACTTTTGAGATGTTTTTAAACCATGAGTCACATCATTGATTCTAATCCTTCTTGTCATGGATAAGTGATAGGTGAGAAGATATGGAAAGATTCCATGACAAAAGAATATCAATCCATCTTAAAGAGTGATGTGTGGGATATTGTTCCGAGACCATAAGGGAATTTTGTAGTGACTTCCAACTAGATATATAAGATCAAGCATGTAGCTGATGAAAGTGTCGAGAAATACAAAGTGATATTTGTAGCCAGAGGAATCTCACAAGTAGAGGGAGTTGACTATGATGAGACATTTTCTCCATTAGCTCGATACACTTCCATCCGTACCATCATTACACTAGCTACATCCATGAGTTGGAAACTACATTAGATTGATGTAAAGATAGCCTTTATCAATGATGAGATTGAGGAAGAAGTTTATATCGAGCATCCAGAAGGATTCTTGATACACAACGATAAATCTCATGTGTGTAGGTTGAAGAAAGCTTGTATGGACTAAAGCAAGCACTTCGTGCTTGGTATGAGAAAATGGTTGGATTCTTGATGATTTTGGGATTCAACAAGAGTGTTGCTAATCCAAAACCTATATTATCATATTGTTGGTAATGAGTGCTTAATATTGGTCCTATATGTGGATGAATTATTCCTCACTGGTTGATAAAGAATATTGTTGAATGCAAGCAATAATTGACTTCTAAATTCGAGATGAAGGATTTAGGTATGATGCACTACTTCTTGGGACTATAAGTATGGAAGAGAACCGATGATATTTTCCTGAGTCAAGGAAAATATGCAATGGAGATATTGAAGAAGTTCGGTATGAAAGAGTGCAAATCCATGCCTACACCGATGGTAATGGATTTGAAGAAAATGAATGATGATTCTACTGATTCAAGAGAGATTGGTCCACATTTGTACCGAAAACTGATTGGATCACTGATGTATCTGGTTAACACCATACCTTATATATGCTATGCAGTGAATGTACTTATTCAATTCATGAGTCAGCCAAGACAGACTCAATGGATGAAGCATGTATTGAGATATCTACGAGGCACAGTTGGATATGGCATGAGATATGCCTCCAGTGTATACTTTAGCTTGCATGGATATGCCGATGCAGATTGGGCAAGGAGTGCAGTGGACCATAAGATAAAATTAGGTTGTTGTTTTACCTTGGGGTCTACCATGGTTTCCTGGTGCAATAGGAAACAAAGCTTTGTGGCCTTGAGTACCGTAGAAGCAAAGTATATAGCACTGAGTGTGGTAGTCTGTGACGCAGTGTGGCTTTGCAAGCTCCTGACATATTTATTTGATCATGAGATGGATCCTACCATTATTCATTGTGATAACTAGAGATATGTGAAGCTCTCTGAGAACCCTATGTTTCACGATACATCGAAACACATTGAGATAAAATATCATTATATCAGAGACATGGTGCAGAGGAAAACAATACATGTGCAATACCTTCCTACACATGAGAATATTGTAGATATCTTCACCAAACTGCTTGTCAAGATGAAGTTCGAGTACTTCTGTGAGAGACTTGGCCTAGTAGAGAATGCCTCCCTAGCTGAGAGGGAGTGTTGATGATTAAAACTACGTGATACATCCTCTAGGACACAGACTAAGTAATTCGGTATGTGAGAGATCCCATGATTTGGGTGTGCCCATGAGATGGGTGTTTCGTTCCTCTCTGAGAATGAGATGGAACGTTGTGTTCCCCTGTGTGGGGAAGATGCCCATGATATGGGTGTGTTGTTTCTATATGATACGAAGATGGAATGATATGTGCCCCTGTGTGGGGAAGATTCCCATGAGATGGGTGTGTTGTTTGAGATGAAAAAATGTATACCTTTTGAGGGGTGAAGGAACCCATGTGATGGGTTTACTGTTCTCCTCTGTGTAGAGAGTTGAGACAATGTGGTATCTAGATTATTCTCCCGTGAGACTCAGTGAGATAGATATCTGTTGAGTAGAACGTCCATGTGGCTGAGCACAGCTGGACATGGTCCTAATGGTTGAGAACTAGTGAGTGTGTGTCCAGATGATTCTCCCGTGAGACTCAGTGAGATAGAGATCTATTGACTCGGACGTCCCTGTGGTTGAGCACAGGTGGGAATGCCCCTAGTGGTTGAGCACTAGTGGGTGTGTGAGATCCCTTGCTATATTTTCTAAGAGTTAGATTTACCTGTAACCCTAATTGTGATGTAAAGGGTACAGGTCGACCCACCATAAAGTGAAAGATAATTAATGTAAAAGATAATTAATATGGTAATTATTAATTATATTTTGAGTTATTGAGGTCGACCCTGTTGCGCCAATAGACACCACTTTTTATGTGTCCAGTCTAGTATAAATAAAGGTGATTTCCCCATTGAGGAAACACAACACACATGTGATTTTGGAAATTTCAGCAAGTACATGTTCTAGGGATCAAGTGCACACCTCTCTTGGGTGCTAGCTTTCTTGGTTTTTGAGAGCACCCTTTTGTGTTCTAGGTCTATGGTGTGGGAGGTTTTTCTCTTGAGAATATAGCAAGGATTTATGGGTTTTCTTCCCTTGTTGAGAAGGGTTTCATATATTTCTTGTGTTCTTGTGCATGGTATTTCTTCTTGTGATCTTGGTTATTACAACAATTATTAATGGTGTAGTTTCATTTGTCTATGGTTCAATTAAATGCTAAAAATGAATTAAACCTCATTCTTGAGCCTATCATAGTGAAAATTCAACATTAAGAACTTCTTCCAATAGTAGAAAACTAGGATCTTGTAGCAGACCTTGTTTGGATAATGTGTTAGCTGCAACTTTGTGTTCACTGTATATGTGAGTAAAAATGATCGATTCAATATGTGATTTATTCTCTTTTAATTGTATAGCTAGATTCTGAAGAGTAATATCTCGAATATGGAAATTCTCATTCACCCACTTAACCATGAGCATTGAATCACCATAAATTTGTAACCTATTGAGCCATTTCACACTTTTCAATTGTTGGATTACTGGGAGGGGGGGTGAATTAGTAATAACGTAATTATAATCCTTTTTCTTCAAATGTTATATCAATGTAGAATTATTATCCAATAATGAGCAGTAATAAATAAACAATCACACACATGCACA
>JZKD02S1130158.1:407229-419554 GCA_000966675.3 Picea glauca | reverse complement strand
TGGTTATATTACTGTTATTCTGCCATTTCTAGCATTTTATTTATGTTCTGCATACTTTTTATATCTGGTATATTACAACCCTCCTATCATGTTACAAGATGACCACTTTAGAGTCCAATATGATGAACACCCACCTTTCTTCATGACCTTGTTGATGAATAACAAGAGCCTCAACAACTGCATGCTGGATTTAGGGGTAGGTGCCAACATGATGTCCCTCAAGGTCATGCAACAATTGGGCCTAAAAGTCACATGACCTTATAGGAATGTGTGTGGATTTGAGTCTAGAGCCATACCCACACATGGGGTAATTGAAAATGTGGAAGTATGCATTGGGAAATACCCTAAGAGAGTGATCCATATCGACATAGTGGTAGTTGATGTCCCGGATGTGTGGGGGATTTTATTGTCTAGGAAATTTGCTTCAACGCTGGGAGGCACTCTTGAGATGGACCTCACCTACATCAATGTACCTATGAACGATGGAACAATAATCTGTCTCATGAATGTGCCAATGACTAGAATCCATGTGCAATAAATTAGTAACCCCATCAAAGTTGACAAGGCACATGAGCAAATCATGGAAAGTCTTCCTAAATTTTCCCCTGATGATATGTCTTTTGCTACATAGGAATACTTTGATCAAATACACTGGTCGAAAAGAGAATATTACCAGCCACTCCTGGACAAGTATAATGGTAAGGAATTTAGGGTTTTCAAGATATTAAAGAAAGGAGAAGACAGTGTGTTGATTCAACCATCCCAACAAGAAGTTTTCACAACAGAGTCTCACCCTCCTCCCTCTGCACAATATATTAGGGTTCTCCAAGAAACAACCAAGTTCAGAATGAGAGAATACAGAGAAGGAGACATAGGATGGATGTGGGACACCACGAAAGGAAATCCTAGTAATGTCAAAGGGGATACACAATTTTGGTATGGACCTTTCAAAATCAGAAGGAAGTCGGTGAATGACACCTATTATTTATCCACATTGGAAAGAAGAAGGCGCCCGTTACCAGTTATCAGGAACCTCCTCAAACCCCATCAGGGGGTGGAGACTTGACTTCACAGGTAAGTACATGTAAGTAGGAATTTTCATTCATTGTATATACCATTTGCATTTCATGCTAGAGTAGTTTGTATTCACATTTGTACATATTCTTGTTTTCACATGTACTATATATATATCAAGTAGGTCACAAGTTATGCCAAATATTTTGAGGTTCTCATGCACTTTACAATGAACACATGTCCCTGAGTTGGAGCCAAATGTTATCCCCTAACCTAGGGATAACTAAGGAGATTATGTCTCGAGGCCCATAGGTCCTAGACATGGAGTACCGAGAGCTATATTGAATTGAGCATGGCCCTAGAGGGCCCATCCTTTCATTCTTCAGTGCCTCCACTTTTTCAGCAACAACAACATCCATCACCTCGACCTAGTCCTGTAGCAGATATGGATCTTGATCCATTAGGTAATGAGTCCGGGTATCATGGTATGTGTCACTCTAATCCTCAAAACCTTTGAATATGTACATTTAATTATTTTTGCTTCTAACAGGTGCTTGGATATTATGATTTTCCACTTGACCACATTTGGGGGAATGACAGGATGCCCTAGTAAGATGGTACCCATAGGGTTTGAGTTTTCACTGGGGGGATTCATGAAAGGCCATCGTCCGCTCCCACCATACTTACCACTTTTCATCTTTTTCCTGCTCATCCATCCCATTACACTGGTTCGGGAATTGGGTTGGCCAAATATCTAAGGGTTGTACCTTACCTTGTGGGAAGAAGGGGCTAAAGTCCCAGAGGGTAAAATTAGATGGAAAAAGATAAAATCCAAATGAATGAAACCTTGAGATGCTTCGCCCAGGGATCCCCGAGAAAGAAATAAAAATTCTTCTCAACAAGAAACATAGGGGCCCATAAAAAATAATAAAACAAGACCTAGTTAGAGGATAGGGGGTCTCATCACGAGCCAGCCTATTAGGTCCATGGGAATGTAGCGGTATGACACTACCAACATTTGGTCACCATGCCAAGGTAGTGGCTCTTGGTGGAATAACCAAGAGAAAGGGGGTATCATCACGATTCAACCTTCTCATTTCCATGAAATTCTTGTGGGTAACATTGCCACCACTGGTCACCACACCAGAGCAGTGTCCCCTAACTAGCCTCTTGAAAGAAAAAACAATAAGAATAAATATAAAAGGCATGAATGGGATTGGAAACATTTTGATCCATGACAGGTGCAACTCACCCTCTTCAGAGGCACCCACATGTAAGCCATACATTTCCCTCCTATCACTGCACCCCTTGCCCAGACATCCCTTACCAACTCATCCACTCACATGGCCTAGGTTTGACTTCTCTCGGAAACATCCCATCCAATGAGCATTAGCCCAATAGGACATCCTAGTGTTTCCTCCAAAATTGGCTTGTAGATTAGTATAATGTCTTTGATCACTTCTCCGGGTAAAGGGGGTTTTATGCACATGTTTAATAAACTTGATGATTATATGTGATTGACATTGCTATGGTCCCTGTGACTTATGAGCGCATGGAGGGCGTATCTGTTGATGTTGCAGGGCCACACCTAATGGATAGGTACATGTGGGGAGATTATTAGTTCATACCTCCATGGGGATAAAATCCCACCAAATGGATGTTGAGACCCCAACATGGGGCAGAGACATATCATAGGATTTCATCAGAGAGAGAGGAGGACGTTTCACAAAGGGCATCCTGATAGGCATAGACCCAAGGAATTTGTTCCCTTTCCATCATGATGTAGGCCTTAGAAGGCCCATGACATCACCAAGGTCACCCATGACATCATCTAGCATTTTGGGAGGTTTTGGAGGCAGTCGTGTGCCAAGTGGCACGTGTGGCAGGCTCCTGAGGCCCAAGAATGCCTAACGTTTTGCTCCAGGAGGCCAGCTTTGCCCAAAAAGGGCCTAACGTCACCCTAAAGGGGCATGACGTCACCTTAGCAACTTGATTTAGGATTTAATTATGACATTTAATGTAAAAACTAGTTATTATTTGTAACTGGCCATGTCGACCTTTTTGACCTAATGTTGGTCTTTGGTATTGTATAAATAAGGGGAAATTGCCTCTTATTTTGGATCATCTTTCACTCACACTTGTGAGGTATTAAATTTGTGCCCTATTTAGGGTTTCATGACTGAAATTTAGTGCGCACTTGTTGAAGGAAGGATTTTCTTGGTTTTTTTTTTTGGCATTTTCTTGGTGGAAAGTTTACAACTAGGTGATGTGCTAGATTATTCTTGGTGAATGTAAGTAAAATTCTGAAATTCTTCTTGCTTTGAATGGTTATAATATATTTAATTTTCATTTTGCTAAAGATTATGAAATTTCTAGCTTAAAACCCTAGGAGATTAAGCACATGTTATTTTCCTTATCTCAATTGTTATCCACCTACTAGATTGTGCCAAGGAGCTGTTTTTCTTGAAGCCATTGCAACACCCTAACACTTGTTGTTTCATCTTAGCTATCACTTGCTTCATTCTTTGAGTTAAAGAGGGAGGAAAATCTACTAAGGCCTAGGGTTACCTACACATTAGTAGTCAATTTCCCCTAGGGTTTGGTGGTTGAAGCCTTGACTTACCAACACTTCATCCATCAAATCCTCTTGTCTTTCGCTCTCCCATTATCATCCTACTCCTTCAACATTTGCAACCACTTTATTGACTCCATTTTCCATTAGAAAGCACTAGTCTAAGACCTCCATTGACTTCTTGATCAAACAAACCTTCAAAACCTATTCTTCAAACAACCTACTAACACTTCCTAACCCTAAAATAGCTTGATATAATAACCTACTTGATGTTGTTATTAAAGTAAGTTACAACCATTTAATGCATCATTAAAATCTCATAAAGAAAATATAAAGGCTGAATTATAGCTTGTCTTATGTGCTTCTATCAAATTCTAGTGATATGACTTCAATGGTTAATGGTTTTTAGTCATTTGAAGCTTGTCTTAAGACATTTTATGTGAAGTATTGCTCTATAAACATTGTTGTTATAAGATTTATGTTTACTTCATTATTTTCAGAAAACTTGCTTTATTTAAGAAAGTCAATGGTTTTATGAAGTGCTAACCAACAAGTGCTCTTGCATATATATAGTTTTCTTGTTGCTTTGTTCTGGACAGGTACACTTCTGGCATGTTATATCTTAATTGGTTGTTTAACCGGACTTTCTGATCGATGGATACTTGTGAGAGGGGACCTTTTACCTAGCTACTTTCCCTTTTCCTTCTCAAAACCCAAGGTCATCGGGGACGTCTCCCCTGGGCCTACCACCCTAAATAGAAAGAGACTTCCTATTGAGGTGAAAGTGATAGGATTAGTCTCCCGTTTTTCCAATTTTCTTTCCATTTGCCTTTTCTTCTATCAAAGTACAAATTGTGTGATAACACACATATCACCAACAACAATATCCATCACACCAGCCTAGTCCTAAAGTATCAGTGAGTCTTGCTCCATGAGGTAATGAGTCTGGGTATCAAGGTATGCATCACTTTCATTTTTGAAGCACTTGAACATGTTGGATTGACTCCTTCTTCATTTCATGGCGTTTTCTTGGAAATTATGCTCTTTGTCCCATTCAAACTTGGAAGGGTAACATAGTGCCCTAGTAAGTTGATTTCCATTTAGGATGGGTTGCTACTGGGTGTATCCTTGAAGATTCATTGTTCGTTCCCTCCATACTTACGACTTTCCATGTTTATTCCTTCCATATCCCCTTTTCTTTTTGGGCATTGGGATTGGCTACACTAAGAAGGGTTGTACCTTACCTCGTGGGAAGAAGGGACTAAAGGCCCAGAGGGTGAAAGTAGTTGGCAAGAGTAAAAATCTAATTTTGAAACCTTTGAGATTCTTCGGCTAGGGATCCTTGATAAATAAGTGAAAGGATTCTTAGTAAGAAAAGGGGACCCACAAGATAACATAAACACTCAAGTTACTAGTTGATGGATAGAAGGTCTCATCACGAGTCGACCTATTATGACCATGGGCATGTAGCGGTATGACATTACCACTTATTTGGTCACCAAACCAGGGTAGTGGCTCTTGTTGGCATAGTCAAGAGAAAGTGGGTCTCATTGCGACCCATCCTTCCCATTTCCGTGAAATTTTTGTGGATAATGTTGTCACCTCTAGTCATCAAGCCAGGATAGTGGCCCTCAACTATTCCCTTGAAGCACAAGAGAAAAATATCAAAATAAATAAAGAATGGAAATGAATGGGATAGGAAACAATTGTATCCATGACAAAGTGCATCTTACCATCCACAAAGGCACACACATGTAAGACTCTACATTTCCCTATTATCACATGCACCCCATGCCCAAATATTTACCTCATTCCACCTCATACACTTACATGAATTGGACTAGGCTCCACCTGGGAAACACCCAAAACTTAAGAGAGGTTAGCCCAATAGGACATCCTAAGACCCTCTCCAAACCTAACTTGTCAAATTTCATAACATCTTTGAGCATTTGTTTGCGGTCAAGGGGGGTTTGATGCACATGTTTGGGTAATTTAATTATTGGATGTGATTTACATGCTATGATCCTTGTGACCTCTGAACCCCTGGAGGGTGTACTTGATGTTTATACAGGACCTTGCTCGGTGGATAGGTACACATGAGGGAATTAGTATCTCAGATCTTCATGGGGGATAAAATCACACATATGGATGTTGAAAACCCAACCAAGGGTAAGAAGATATTGAAGGCTTGCACTGGATGAAAGAAGGACGTTTCTTTTGGAGGCATTCTGGAAGACCTATACCTGAGGTCTCATTCTCCTCCCACTTAAAAATTGGCTTTGGGAGGCCTTGGACGTCACCTTTGCAGCCCTAGATGTCACCTGTCAGGTAGGGGTTGTCACCTTGGAGGAATTCATGAGGCTTTTTGCACATGTGGGAAAATTTTAGGCCTTTGGAGGCTCAATGCTTCATATCCTTTGCCCAACGTCCCACACTTGAGGCCCAAAATAACCCTAGAGGGGCATGATGTCACCTTTGGAGGCCTATTTAGATGATAATTGAATTTATTTGGGTAAAAATCAAATTTTGTTGTAAACTGGCCAGGTCGGCCCTGATATTTTGACCTAAAATAATTAAAGGTCAAATTTTGGTATAAATAAACATAAAGTGACATTCATTTTCGCAATAAATCATCACACACAAGTGGTGGACTTAAATTTTCTCCCTATTTAAGGGTGATTGGCTGAAATAACTAGTGCACATCTCTTGGGAGAGATTTATGGTGGTGTATTTTGGCATTTTTCATGGTGGAATGGTCTTCAACTAGGGTTTGACTTGATTATTCTTGGTGAAGTAAGTAGAAAATATGCATTTTTATTCATGTAATGGATGTTTGTGGTAAAATTTACTTGTTTCATGTCTAATATTATGAAATTGCTTGTTTAAACCCTAGGGGAGAAACAACAAATGCTTCTTTCTCCCTACAACTCTTCTACTAGCTTGATATTTCCAATTATACATTTTGGGGAGTGATTATTAGAGCTCTAAATTGATATCTCTCTAGTAACCTCACTCTAATCACCAATTACTTTTCTTTCAAAGAAGTCAATGAAGGAAGGTACGCTAGGGCCTATAAGTGCCTACTCTCTAACATGACCTCCCTTAAATAATTAGATGCTTGAGGCCTTGAAGTTCCAACACCTCTTGCATCTACCTCTTCCCTTAGATAAGTATTATCATTATTTTATTTCCCAAGTGATATTGTTACTATTATTGACTCCATAAAACTCTAAAGGCATTGTTTTCTATACTCTTGTGGGTGAATGAGATCAAAACAAACTTTCAAACTATCTTCTCGAAGCTCTTACTAACACTAAAAACCACAATGATACTACTATAATCGCATCTACAACCTTTATTTTTCAGCCCTAAAAATCATACTAACCTAAAAAACTACCTACGAATTTGTGCTAGCCTTCGTGCTATCACCCAAGGCACTAATATTCCCTTTGCTATCATTCCAAGTGAAAAATTATGAAGGTTTTTGAAGGTTGTTGTTGTTGTTGTAATTGATGTTACAACCATCATTACAACCCCTTAAAAACCCTTAACTTTCCATAAAACCACCCAACACTTGTACTAGGAAAACTACTATCATTATATGTTGAAGTGTTTGTTTAAGTGCCTAATTTAAGTACTTTTCTGAAGTGGTTTTGATGTTTACATCATTACTTAGTTTACTGTTGTTACAAGTATTTTTAACATCCCATTGAAGTTTCTTGTTAACTTGTTTTAAATCTTGGAATTGTAAGTGACAAAAGTGCCATCAAATTGAAAAAGTCTTTATATCATTCTTGTCATTATAACTTGCAATTTCCAGACATATTGTTGCTGCTATACATTTATCTTTTCATGCATAAAAGTGTTTTGGTAGCATATCTTCTATTTCGAAGTCATTAATTTGAAACATTGATATCATTGGTTATTTCTAATGTTTGTTGTTTCATTGGTAAGGGGAAAGTATCATTCACCTTGAATTTCTCCTTAACCCCAAACAATACCAAGTTACTTCTTCATTTTGAGTGACCTAGAGAGAGGGGTGGGTTTTACCTTTTTCTTATCTCCCTTCATCAACCAACTAGGTCTTGGGACGTCTCCCTTGGAGTGAGTTTATTCTCCTCCTAAATAGAAAGAGGTGTCATATTGGGGTGACAGTGATAGGACTACCTTCATGTTACGTCAATCTAGACCTACTTTCCTTTAGGATTTGGGCAAGTATAGATTGTGCGATAAAAATTTTGGCGTCATTTTTGGGGAACACCGAGTCAATTTTCCTCGAACGAAACTTTTTCGGTAAGACTTTATTCAAAGCCTTCATTTCACAAAGCTTACCTAGTGACTCCACTGAGGGTGATTCCCTCATCCCTTTGGTGATCTTGAAAATTTTATTTGGCGACTCCACAAAGTTCAGGGAGATACACCAATCCTTCCAAATATTACAGAAAAAATCCTTTCCGAAACTCTCTTGTAGTAAAATCACTCTTTGGAGGTAATATTCCCATAAGCACAATGTCTAACGCTCAAAATCAGACCCAGAATCCAAATTAGGCTAATAACCAAAAGCAATGGGCATCCAAAATTTTTAATCCATTAGACATGACATGCATTCTAGGATACCCTCAACAAATTCCCCCTAGGTATGAGAAATGGTTGCCTAAGTTCATTGCTAATGATGTAGTCAGCACTGAGGACCACATGAGCCATTTCTAGGCCTTTTTCCAACTTCATCCAATCAATTATGATGTTGAATACTTGGCAATAAAGTTGTTCTCTGCTACCTTCTATGATAGTGCTAGAATATGGTATAACGGTCTTCCTGGTGCTAGTATTACATCTATGGACAAATTAGAGGAATAATTCCTCAAAATATGGAGTGTCAAGGAAGACCCCAACATGTTACAAACAAGGCTTAACAACATCATAAAATTTGAGAATGAAACTGTTAGGGAATTCCATGATAAGTTTGAGAGGCTAGTACAATAGATCCCAACAAGCCACTACCCTTCAAACACCTTTCTTCTCTTTCTTTACACCAAGGCCTTTACATGAAAAATGGGTTTCCTTATCATAGATAAATCTCTTAAAACAATTCAAGAAGCCCATGAGATGGCTATGAAAATTTAAAATAACCTATCATCATCCAAGGTAGAACCCTTCTCCGCCCCAAGAGTCAAGATGGATGTTAAACCCAAAGTACTTCACAATGTAGAGGTTGCCTCAGATATTGGCTCTAGCTTGGAAAAGCTACAATTGATTGTAGATGGAATGGTAAAAACCCAAGAGCTAATGATGAATAGGATTTTCAACCTAGAAAGATCCCAACAACAAGCTCCTAGACCTCCTTATAAAGGGAAATTCCAAAGGGGTGGTCAAGGTTTCAAGCCCAAGAATGATAAAGAGGTCCCTAACACCTTAGCCCCCCATAAACATGGTAGAGGAGAAACCATAGTGTTTCCAATGCAGAGAATCACATTGGGAGCAGGAATGCCCTTTGAACAATGGGGATCATAATCAAGTCAACATTATCAACCATACTATTGTACAGCCACAATATTGCCTTAATATCACACCTGAAGAACATGAGGAAGGCATAAAGGAAGCATCTAGGAAGGCTAGGATGGAGGTTATCAATAGCCTTGATCAAGAGTGAAGAGAGAAGTTGAAAAAACAAGAATTCCAAGTGTAAACTTGAAAAAACAAGTGGTGGACTGAAATTTTCTCCTTCTTTAAGGGTCATTGGCTTAAATAACTAGTGCGCATCTCTTGGGAGAACTTTATGGTGGTGTATTTTGGAATTTTTCATGGTGGAATGGTCTTCAACTAGGGTTTGACTTGATTATTCTTGGTGAAGTATTTAGAAAAACTGCATTTGTATTCATGTAATGGATGTTTGTGGTAAAATTTACTTGTTTCATGTCTAAGATTATGAAATTGTTTGTTTAAACCCTAGGGGAGAAACATCAAATGTTTTTTTCTCCCTACGACTCTTCTACTAGCTTGATCTTGCCAATTATGCATTTTTGGGAGTGATTATTAGATCCCTAAAGTGATATCTCTCTAGTAACTTCATTCTAATCACCAATCACTTTTCTTTCAAAAAAGCTAAGGAAGGAAGGTACGCTAGGGCCTAGAAGTGCCTACTCTCTAGCAAGACCTCCCTTGAAGACTTATATGCATAAGGCCTTGAAGTGCCAACACCTCTTCCATCTACCTCTTCCCTTAGATAAGTATTATCATTATTTTATTTCCCAAGTGATATTTTTACTATTATTGACTCCATAAAACCTTAAAGGAACTTATTTCTATACTCTTGTGGGTGAATGAGATCAAAACAAACTTTCAAACTATATTCTCGAATATATTACTAACACTAACAACCACACTATTGTTGCTAGAATAATTGCTACAACCTTTATTTTTCATCCCTAACAAGCATACTAGCCTAAAATACTACCCAGGAATTTGTGCTAGCCTAGGTGTTATCACCCAAGGCACTAATCTTCCCTTTTCTATCATTCCAAGTGAAAATTTTTGAAGGTTGTTGAAGATTGTTGTTGGTGTAACTGTTGTTACAACCATCATTACAACCCCTTAACAACCCTTGACTATCCATAAAACCACCCAACACTTGTACTAGGTAAACTATTATCATTATATGCTAAAGTGTTTGTTTAATTTCCTAATTTAAGTACTTTTCTGAAGTGGTTTTGTTGTTGTCATCATTACTTAGTTTATTGTTGTTACAAGTATTTTTGAAATCCCATTGAAGTTACTTGTTAACTTTTTTTAAATCTTGGAATTGTATGTGACAAAAGTACCATCAAATTGCAAAAGTATTTATATCATTCTTGCCATTATAACTTGCAATTTTTGGACATATTGTTCCTGCTATACATTTATCTTTTCATGCATAAAAGTGTTTTGGTAGCATATCTTCTATTTTGAAGTCATTAATTTGAAAGATTGATATCATTGGTTATTGCTAACGTTTGTTGTTTCAATGGTAAGGGACATGTATCATTCACCTTGAATTTCTCCTTAACCCCAAACAATACCAAGTGACTTCTTCCTTTTGAGTGACCTAGAGAGAGGGGTGGGTTTTACCTTTGTCTTATCTCCCTTCATCAACCAACTAGGTCTTGGGATGTCTCCCTTGGAGTGAGTTTATTCTCCTCCTAAATAGCAAGAGGTATCATATTGGGGTGACAGTGATAGGACTTTTGATATTATGGTAGTTACGGGAGGTATTAACTTCCACGTGTAACCTTTGACAAGACTAGAATATTCCGGGAAGCAAGAGAAACCCTAAAACGTTGGATAATAACCCTAGAAGACAAGTCATCTCAAGAGAATATTTAATATTGAGTTATTAACCTCCAGAAAGAGAAGTTGGCCCAGTCAAGTGAGATAGAGCAGTATAAATAGAGGGTGCTAGAGCTCATTTGACACTCTTACTCTCACAATTGCGTAAGACTAGTGGTGCTCAAGTTTGGAGAGAGATTGCAGTTGCAGTTGCTCCAACTCATATTTTGGCTTTTGGTTGGAATTTTTCTTGGTTATGGTTTGGAATTTCTACTTCGTCTTTGGTTATTCTTTATTGGTGCGCTAGCCTTGGAGAAAGGTGTTCTACCTTGGTTGGATATCGATCTGCTTCCATAATTATTCTATCTGTCAAGGTTAAGGTGCTCAGGGGTGGCCTTTTTGCCTATGGTTGGGTGACAATATTGCTATATTTTCTATGGAAAAAATAACACATCTCTTTTATTCTAGCAGGTTATGGGCCCACACTATCTTCAGACAATATAACCACTCGAAGATAGCTTTGGAATTTATTTTTTAAGCTCGTTTTGGCACCAGTTACAACTACATCTAGGTTTTCTGATTATGCATCTCCAACAAACCCTAACCCTTATGTTCTGGCACTTAAGATGAAACATTTGACCTAATTCTTTGACATCCTAGTGCGCCCTATCCTAGCGCACCTCTTGGTACTCTCAACTAGCAAAAACATCAGGTTTGAATTTTGGTCAAAGTCAAAGGTTGAATGGTCAAATTCAAAGTCAATGGTTGACTTCTGGTCAAATTGATTTTGTGGTCAAAGTTGAAATTTTAGAGTTTCTAGCTTGTTCTAATCATTGAATATTCTGATTGAGTTTCTAATCTCTTCTTGTCAAGATGGTATCTAGTTTCACATTGGAAGACAATATGGGGGATTGATACAGGTGGATATCGGTGGCCACCCACCTTTTCTGACTGGCTCAAAACAATTTTCTGGCAATTTTGACAATTTACTATTTTTAGCAGTTTTAACTTCCGGGGCCATTTTGAGGGCCTAAATGAAGGTTTTTTGCGACCGAGATTCTCAATGATAGCTAAAGGCATGATTGAGCCCCCAAAATGAATCTCCTCGACAATCCCTTTCCAATGAGCTATCATACGCCTAAAACAGAGATTGTATGCAAAAGTTATGACCCCAGGAAGTTGATGTACTAACTTACCCAAACGGGGACCACATGACTTTTGGCGCTTCATCTCCTAGGGTTAGGTTTTTGGATGTCTAGGGTTTTTGGCATTCCTGTTTATTGTAAAATGGCCTTTATAGCCTCATTGTAATCATCTTCTTACAAATGCAAGTAGCCGTCACATCTCTTCTCAGAGATAAGCTGCCACCATTCTAGCGAGTCTTTCACTCTGTATTTTTACAGTCTCTGTACATTTCTTTCATTAATAGAAATCGTG
>JZKD02S1130158.1:320263-330781 GCA_000966675.3 Picea glauca | reverse complement strand
TAAGTCATCATCCTTCCAAAATCTTGTGCCCTTTACTTATCTGACTCCATATACCCTAAGGCACTGATATTTGACCTCCAACGTTGAAGCTTTAGTGTACAAAACTACTTTCAAACTAAATTTTGAAACCCTAACTAACATAACTAACCTAATTAGGGCTGACGTCATAGTTGAATATTTCATCTTGGCGCAGCAAAACTATAATATAAGCAATTAAATGATGATTTGAAGCTCTTATTGAGTAAATCATTGATTGGACATATTGTTGGCTTAATCATTTCTTTAGATATTGATGAATTGATGGTCTTTCATAGCTGATTTACAAAACGTTGAATTCATTTTACATCTATTGCAGTGCATTGCTTATTAATAATATTAGATAGTCAATGAAGTACTAACCCTTTGAGTTATAGCCTGCATATATATATATATATATATATTGTGTTGTTGTTGTCTTGTTCTGGGCAGGTGTTTTCAATAGGGCATACACTTCATCTATTGGCTGATTAGCCAGACCATCTGACATCGGTAGTAACCTGTGAGGAAGGAATTCTAAAACTTGACCTTATACTTTCTGCCTCTTCAAACCCCAGGTTGTCGGGGACGTCTCCCCTGGGCTAACCTCCCTAAACAGAAAGAACCTCCCCATCGAGGTGACATTGGGTGGGGAAGGTTCCTGTTACGCCARTTTGGTCTCTATCCTTTAGCCTATGACCTAAACTACAAACTGTGCGATAACAAGGCCAAGGAGAATGTAGGGGAGCCCAAGAGCCAGAACAGAGAGAGCAGGCCACCAGTCAGATTTGGAGCATATTTGGCACTAGTGACGAGTATCAGGGATACTGAGCCACAAAATTTTGCGCAGGCAGTGGACCATCAGATCTGGAGAGAGGCCATGGTAGAGGAGTATGACTCCATTGTGCGCAATGATGTCTGGGATGTGGTTCCGAGGCCAATGGGGAAGTCAGTTGTGACTTCCAGGTGGTTGTACAAGACCAAGATTGTTGCAGATGACAGCGTTGAGAAACACAAGGCCCGTTTTGTGGCACGACGCTTCTCACAGATTGAGGGAGTCAATTATGACGAGACTTTCACACCAGTTGCGAGATACACTTCTATCAGGACTATCATTGCCATAGCAGCAGAGATGGGTTGGAGCATTCACCAGATGGATGTGAAGACCGCATTTCTGAATGGCTTTATTGAGGAGGAGGTGTACATAGAGCAGCCACAGGAGTTTGAGGTGAGTGACGGGGAGACTCACGTGTGTCTTCTGAGGAAGGCACTATATGGTCTAAAGCAAACTCCCCGAGCTTGGTATTCACGCATTGATACTTATTTGCTTCAGATGGGCTTCGAGAAGAGCGATGTTGATCCGAACCTATATTTCATCATTAAGGGTGAGGACACGCTCATTCTCATTTTGTATGTGGATGATTTATTCATTACTGGAGCCGAGGATCTCACAGTTGAGTGCAAGTTGGGACTTGCATCAGAGTTTGAGATGAGTGATATCAGAATGATGCACTACTTTCTAGGTATGGAGGTATGGTAGGAGGATCACATATTTCTCGGGCAAGGGAAGTATGCAGCAGACATTTTGAGCAGGTTACAGATGGAAGACTGCAGACCCATGTCTACACCTATGATCACCAACTAGAAGAAGCTTAGTGCTTCAGATAGCCAGTTGGTGGATGCCACAGTATACAGGCAGTTGATCGTTTCACTCATGTATCTGGTTAACACCAGACCAGATATTTGTTTTGTCGTGAACACTCTCAGTCAATACATGGTTGAGCCGAGGAGTGTTCACATGATTGGGGAAAAACACGTCTTGAGATATATTGTTGGGACAGTGGACTATGGCCTAGAATATGGCAGAGGAGATGGAGTCAGTTTGGTTGGCTACACAAATTCAGACTAGGCAGGATGTGTTGCTGACAAGAAAAGCACCTCAGGGTGCTGCTTGAGTTTGGGGTCGGGACTTGTTTCCTGGTTCAGCCAGAAGCAGAAGTCAGTTGCTTTGAGTTCGGCCGAGGTAGAGTATATGGCGGCCAGTCAGGTCAGTTGCGAGGCCATTTGGCTTCATAAGATGCTGGTTGATTTGTTTGGTCAGGAGATGCCACCAACCGTCATTCACTGTGATAATCAGAGTTGCATAAAACTCTCTAAGAATCCAGTGTTTCATGACCGGTTGAAGCATATTGAGATCAAGTACCACTTCATTCGTGACTGGGTTCAGAGAGGGGCAGTTCAGTTGCAGTATGTATCAACAGATGACCCAGGTTGCAGATATTCTCACCAAGGCCCTGCCACGACACAAACATGTCTACTTCAGAGACAAGATGGGCTTGATGAGGAACACTTCCTCGGTAAGAGGGAGTGTTGAGTTTTGTACCTTGGGAGGTGTTCTCCATGTGCTTGTACTCTCCTTAGCACATGAGGGAAGGACTATACACTTTGTACCTTGTACTTTTGTCTAATTTCACTTTGACTTAGGAGTTTTAAGTCAAAAGTGAAATTTAGTCATTTATGTCTAAAATGACTATTAATTCACAAAGTGGGTGAATTAGAGGCATAAAGTAGCCTTAGGAAACTTAACCCAAAGTGGGTTATTGACTTAGATATTTTTGGGGAGATCTCAACCATTGATTAGATGGGAGATGAGATGATCTCCACCATTCATATCTTAGGTTTCCTTTCGGATGTCTAAGAAGGGCGCAAAGGGTGAAGGAGAGGATCATTCTTCATTTGTTCATTGTGAGAGGAAGACTTGGAGGATGAGGGTGAGGTTTGTTGCATGAGGTTGCTTGAGCTTGGGCGCTAGCTTTCATGGAGGGAGACTACCAACATCTAGCCTTGTTTATTTAGTGGAGAGGTTTCACACCTATGGAGGGTGCATTGCCAGATTGAGGTGCATCAATTGTGGGAGGACTTCTAGCCATCAGATTGCAATGAGATCAGTTGTAGAGGGAGGCCATCCAACAGAGCTTCATTCCTGTGGAGGGGTTTTCAGATCTGGGCTCACAGTTTGCTTCTGGAGCAGTTTCAGTGGTTTTTCCATCTTGTATGTGGGGCGCACTTTCCTAGGGTGCACTTGAAGGTTTTGGACTTGTATTTCAGCTCAAAACGGGTTGCTATTGTATCAGGTTCCACTATATTTTTTACTTGTTGTATTCCACCTTATGCTTTCCTCATATATACATATATATTCCAAACTGGTTTTCCCCGGGGGTGTTTTATCCAGGGTCATGTTGACCAAAAATACCTGTGTACAAAAATGCATGTGTTAGTCTCTTAGATCTGTTTATTTTCAGCTGTAAAGATCTTTAGGCGTGTTGTATTTATTTTGGAATGCATGTACTAATTTTTGGTTACTAAAACTACATGCAAAAGCACCCAAAATCGCAAATATAACCATAACAAATCGGCAAGAAGTTCTTGGACTGTTGGTTGTTATAAAACAACAGCATATACTTTACTTGACAGATGAAACTTAGAGCCTAACTGTGGTCAAAGACAAACCCAGTAGGCAAGCTTGATAGGACCTGAAAATCTTCAGAATAGTCATCAATAAATGACACATAGTATACATACCCACTAAGAGAGGTTGATGGCATTGGGCCACATACATCTGAGTGGATGAGCTCCAAGATTCCTTCTGCTTTACTGTCGCTCTTCGGGAAAGGATTCTTTATGTTCTTTCCTTGTGCACATCCCTTGCACACGCCTTCATGGTCAACGTTGAAATCTGGTAGACCAGTAAATGCTTTGTTGACATATGGTAAGGCTTTGTAGTTGATGTGAGCTAGTCTTCTATGCCAAATTTCACATGGAATCTCAGTGGAGTGAGTGAAGGATGCATCTGAGTGACCTTTTAACTTATACAGGCCACCTTCTTCTGTTCCAATAAGAATTGCATCTTCTATGGTTTTTCCTTTAGGCCACATAAGGACTTCACCATCTATGAATGAAACCCTGAAACCTTTCTTATCTAAAGCTGAGATAGAAAGCAAATTCTTTGTCAAACCTGGTACATATAGTACATCCTTCATCTTCATTGGGGTCCCTGAATCAAGTTTGTAGGTGGACTCTCCCACTCCTTTGATAGGGTACTGGTAATCATCTCCAAGTGTAACTTTCTGGCGAAAGTTCTTTTCTATAAGGCTAGAGAGAATGTGTCTCTGACCTGTCATGTGCTTAGAAGAACCACTATCTATGAGCCAAGTATCCTCTCCAGGTGACACTAATCCTGAGAGGGCAGAGAATAAGACATAGTCTTCAATCTTTTCTTTAATCATCTTTGTGGGTGGCTCATCATCTTCAATTGCATGGACATGGTGTCTTTTGTTATTTCTTCTTGTATTCTTCTCTTCTAGCTGGACAATTCTTAGCAATATGTCCCATCTTGTCACAATGGTAACATTGATAGGACTTGAAATCCTTTTCTCTTCTTTGACCTTTCTAAAACTTCTGGAATCTCGGAGGGTGAGATTCTTTATGGATGAATCTCTTTGGGGACCGAGATTCCTTATGTAGGTGGGTCTCCTTCTTGAAGTGAGACCTTCTCTTTCCTCCTTTAGTATGAGTAGCTAGAGCTTGATCTTCATCCCTTAATAGTACTGCTTCTCGGTTAGCTACTCTTTCTTCTTCTTGAACACAATCTTCCCAAAGACTGTCAAATTGTAGTTTCTCCTTTCTGGCACAAATAGTTTGGATGAATGCATCCCAAGGTTGAGATCATTAAGAATTGTCATTATAAGTTCATCTTCATCTAGGTTGTCTCCAATTGCTTCTAGTTGTTCCTTGAATTGAGAAACCTTAGAGAAATAGTCATGAACAATTTCTCCTTTTTGCATCTTTGTATTCTTGAGTTGGGTCCTCAAGTTCATCTTCCGGTTAATGTTCCTTCCTTCATACATTCTAGTTAAGGCATCAAACATTTATTTTGGAGTATTCTTAGAAGACATTTGAGGGATCAAGTGGTCTTTAATAGAGTCTGCAATGATTCCTTTTGGTACTTTGCTTTAGTTGTAGCATCTTCGGGTTCTGGTACATTTTCCTTGATGAATCTTGCAAGGTCATTCTCTTCAAGAATGAGTGCAATCCTATACTTCCAAGCACGGAAGTTATCCACACCTTCTAACTTGTCAACAAGCTTGGTGCTTGTAGACATCTTGACCTGGATCTAGGAAATGACCAAAAATTGAAAGTGCTCAGAAATTAGATCTAAGCAATGTGCCTCTCTCTTCTTCCGTCAACTGGCAACTGCAACTTCCTTCAAACATGCGCACTAGATGAGTGACTTGAGTGAGTGAGCTAATGAGGTGCCCTCCACTCTTATTTATATTGGTTGGCAGGCGCTAGGGTCATGTCTCTTCATCATGCAGGGCCGACTTCTTCACTTAGTGGCTAAAACCACTTTAATTAGGCCTGGGGGGCGAATTCTTAATTAGCACTGTAGCAACATAAAATTAGGGTTTGACCAATCCACAAAAGGGGATTTGGTCTTATACAAAGCCGGACATGATCGATCCACAAAAAGGGATTGATCTATAAGATAATAGCTCAATAATAAGTAGAATATTCTTTGCAGTTACAATATTTCAACAGTTTCCTCCAAAAATCCACAAAACATATGTCAAGGTCAACTTCCTCCTCTGAAACCTGTTTCTCAATTCACAAATCAACGATAATGAGGAATTAGGTCGAATTCCTTTTCTTATACCTCCACCGATCTAATTTGTCGTTGACATCACTTAAGCTAGGCACCCCTTTTCTCCTAAGTCGAATGTGAATAATTAATTAAGTCTCCCCCTTAACACCTTTTTCTTCTATTTCTCCGTTGACTTTAGCCTAAGTGACTTTTTCTATGCTTTTTGGCCTAATTCATCATTTATCCATTTATTCACCCTTATTTCTCCCTTTGCTCCCTGTTTGTGCTTGACTATAGTCTACGAGAATAGATAGACTACTAAGTCACTCCTTGTTGAGGCTATTCTTAGGAACGGGACGTCACAGTTCTTGCATCTCGATGGGGCAACTCATAGTTGAAGAAAGAGATGGATTGCTAAAAAACTTAGAGGGGATTTTAGTGATTTTGCAGATGCATTAACTCAAAGAGTGGGTCGTAGCTAGGACAACCCTTGTGAAATTCATCTCGTGCATTTTTTCTAGAGGGACATGCATATTGAAGAATTTACCGAGAAATTCCAAGTTATATAGTCCAAGGCCAAGCCCCTTGACCTGGGGAATGATCTACCCAATAGGTCACCATGACAACCCTCCCATATTTAAATTTGGCAAGTTGTATAAGGTCCTTGAGCATTTGTTTATTTTGAAAAGGGGGGATTTGATGCACATTTTTGGGTGGTTCTTTATTTAGATATGTCTTGCTTGGCATGATATGTGTGACTTGTGGATCCTTGGAGGGAGAATATGTTTCACAAGGTCACTTGGACCTTCATTGGGACATGAAGCCCACAAGTTGGATGATGTGCCCCCTGTTTGGACACATGGGAGAGGGAACGTTGCCTTTGGAGGCATTTAGAGTCCATGGAGAGATCACATTCCAACCCCTTGCACCCAAATGTTGGCCTTTGGAGGCCTAAGACATCATCTCCTAGGACCTAGTCATCACATGGGCTTAGGGTTTTTGATGGAGCTCTCATGGTTGATGGTGACGTGACATGGTTGATGGAGAGAGGGACACTTGCCTTGCACTAGATTGCTTGATGACAGGACATGAGGCCTTTGGAGGCCCAAAGAATTCACTTGAGAGGCAAAACGTCTCATTTTGGACTCTGGAGGCTAACGTCACCCTTTTAGGGCATGACGTCACCCCTAAAAAGGGATTTACTTCATGTATTTTCTATTTTGAAGTTGTAAAGGCACACTTATGAGGTCTGCATCCTTGAATTATTGAAAGTGGACAAACTTATGTGGACAAATTGTTAAAGTGACTTTATATAAATATAAGTCACTTTCATTTCATTATCATAACAACTCACTTGAGAATTATATATTACATGGCTGAAATTTTCGCCCTACTTGGGCATTTTGCTCTATCTCTCTCTTGAATGTCTCTTGGATGCCAGCACTTGGTCATTTGGTGAAGAAAACTAAGGCGCTATCTCTTGGAAGGTTTGTTCTTGGTATTTTGGTGGAATTTACTTGATAAAGAAGGGTTTCTTCATGTTGTTCTTGGAATTGATAAGGAATTCCTGCATTTATTGTTTGGTTTCTTCTTGTTTCAAGCTTTAATTTGTTTAAACCCTTGAAGGAGTATAAGAGCATACACCCTCCATCAAGTCTACTTGTTATCATTGAATAAACTACTTTACAAAGGTTGCTACAAGGATTAAAAAGGCTTACACCCTTGTAGATTTACCCTGCAAGGTTTGTTTGCTCCAGGGAGTAAAAAGGCTTACACCCCTGGAGAAGTAATAAACCTAGCTTTTAAACAAGAGACCCCATTTCCCAATTGATTAAGCACTAGTCTAATTTGCATTGGAGATATAAAACATTGCATTGGTATACGTCAATTGTTGAGATATTGCAATTTTCTATGTTGGAATTGATTCTACATGTTATAAGCTTCTTTGTGCCCTAAGGGTGTCTTCTTTAGTCAAGTAATTCTCTTTTCTGTTACAAATTAATGCTACAGCCAATAGGGCTGCAGTAAAACTCATCTTCTTTCAATCTTTGCTCACTATTCTACCGCTGAAATTCACATGTAAACCTTCGTAATTGTTATACTGGTTATTGGCTAATTGTTGGGTGGTTTACTTGCTGATTTCTGTGGCTAGAAGTTGTTGTTGTAGCAATTGTTTGCTACAGCCACTTGGCTGTCATAAAAACTTATTGATAACATCATATAACAGCCCTCTAAATATCACCAAAGTCTTTCTTTACTATTGGATGTTTAACTAGTCATTGTAGCTTTGTTTCCATCATCTTATACTTGATTCCGGTGGTTAGATTTGCAGCTATTGATATCATTTGTTGCTGATTTATACATTTACATACTGCTGCAATTTTGGGACAGCAAAGTTTCTTGTTGATTCCCCATTGTTTAAAGGCTTGGATTATCATCTTTTGTCTTGTTCTGAGCAGGGCTAACATTGTTTTGCAGGTATTCAACATTTGGCAACCACTTGTCCTTTAACAAGACTCATCTTCAAGCCTTTTCTTCATCTCCAAGCTCGACCTGTAGGGGTTTCATCATCATCATCCCACTTTCCATCTCAATCCCCCTAGGGTCATCGGGATTCCCCCCTTGTGGTGATTTTATCATTGCTAAAGCGAGGCGAGTATCTATCTAAGGTGACAGTGGGTAGGTACTCCTATAGTTGTCCCACCTTTGTGACTTGGGTTGGGATTTGCCCAAGCTACAATCCATGCGATAACATGACCAACACTCCAATATATATCTATGAGGGCACACTTCACCAAGACACCATGAGGGTGCATGACGATGAGCAAATAAGGAAGGTAAGTCACAAGGGAAAGGGAGAACGAATAGGAGAAAGTATATGGGGGATGAGTATGAGTGAAAGTCACATGCACATGAGAAGACTAGAGTGAGAGTGACTAGATGCACATGCTAGAGGAATGTGCCCTAAATTTTAGGGAGGAGGCACACTTGGGAGTGGGAGAATGACAAATAGAACCCCACATGTGAGAGAGAGAGTGTAGGCACACAAGTGGAGATATGTGCTAGGGAATACGAGAAGGGGATGGGAGATAGCTCATGCGTGGATTGATAGAGGGAGTGAGATACATGCCACAAGTGTGGGAGGAAAGAGAGAGTGAGGGTGCATTATAGGAAAGAGGAGGTAGATAATGAGAGGGAAACAATGTGCTTGAGGATTTAAGAGAGGAAGAAAACACATGGAGGAGGAAAATAGGAATCAAACGCATGTTCTTGGGCTAAATATGGCTAAGACATGCATGTGCTAGCCATTGGGAGAGAATGTGCCCTATTTTTTAGGGATTTGGCATTTAAGAGATAATTAAACTTAAGAGAGAATGGTCTCAACCAATTATTAATAAGGGATTTGGCATTTAAGAGAGAATGGTCTCAACCAAACCCTTTGAGCACAAAAGCACGATCAATTAAGAATAGACAGATCCAGCCAGGGAAAAATATTGATAGTAGATGTTATAAGATAGGACTGGAAAACCTAGATAAGATAAGATAAGATAAATGTATTAATGTCTGACAAATGACATTAATTAATAAGGCCTTCCAACCTCAAAGTTGCACCGAATATATAGAGAGAGATAAATATTTGATGTTGATAATTTACAACTTCTGAAACAAGCACACATACAAAATGATAGAGAGCACACATATGCGTTCGGGAGGACAGCCCGAAATTTCACCACTGCAGCATGTAAAAAACACAAGAGGCTTGCACAAGGGTTGTATGGGCTCAGATATAGGGAGTGAGGGCTGCAGCCATCTCTGAGTATGCTGGTTCACCCTACAACGAGAAACCGGGATTCCAGGCATAAGCTCATTGTCTGAACTCTGAAGAGTGTTTGAGGTCTTCTTTACAAAATGGTTTTGTGGGGGTTTGATAGAAACATACCCAAATGTGTGGACTTATGCAAGGCTTGGTGATGAGAAAATTCAGGGTATTTTCTGTAGCAAAAGAAATTTGGTTGTGTCTCATAGACTTGGCATGAAAATCCAGGATGGGGGGTTAGAGAAAGAAGACCTAAAACTATAAATCTACATTTTCAAAAGATTGCTAAGGCATGAACTGTTGAGGCTCTGATAGAGTGGATCCTGTGTGGGGGTCAAAAACCCAGAAGGAAACAATAATATGTGTTGAGAAGGACTAATCACAGGCTCTGAAACCAGTGATATAAGCATACACAACAAAATGCAGAGAACCAAAAGATGAGACACATGGAAATGGAGAGGAAGAACCAAGATAGCGAGAGAAGATTTCTGAAACTGTATCTTGCTATACACTGTCCATTAGATGTTAAAAAAAAATAGTACAGGGGTGCCGAAATAGAGTAGGCATCAAGAATACCATGACTTCAGTTATAGGTATATTGTCAGTTCAGTTACAGGAATATTGTCAGGTCCATTGTAGGAGCATTCACATCAGTTACTTACATTGCAGGTTGTCAGTCAGTTACAGATTCTCATCAAGTTAATATTCCAGACTCTCCATCATAATGCTACAAGATCAAAGAGTCTTGTTTGCAATTGTTGGCTGTTATACAAATAGATTGCTAAATCAAAAAGATGCTGACCTTGGCAAGACAAAATCTGATGTCATTTCATCTTGATGCATTGAGGACTTCTCGAAAAGTATATTACTTCTGGCACTAGAATAATTTCTAGTTTAGCTCAAGAATTCAATAGAGTAAGTTTCTAGCCAACATTTTGTTGAAATAATGTAACTGCGAAGAGCATTCTTATTATTATTTTGTTATTGGATTAAATCCCCATTGTGGATTAATCATGTTATTATTATTATTGGATTAAATCCCCAT
>JZKD02S1130158.1:286350-302310 GCA_000966675.3 Picea glauca | reverse complement strand
TATGGAATTTAGATGGCATTTCTTATATTGGAAGTATCACAAACATACATGTTTCATAAATTTTGCATCTAGTTTGGCATTCTACATGGTTTTTTTTTAATATATATATATATTTTATATATATATATAAAAACGCTCCGGAGACGCTTCGCTCCCGACCATTTTTTTAAAAAAGCGCTCCCACGCTCCCGCTCCCACGCTCTGGCAACACTGGTTAGGACTTAATTAACTCTCACTTAAGTTAATAATGTCAAATAACTTAGGCATCTAACTTAATTAATCTCACATTAATTAAAAGATCATTCATGTTAATAATTAACACATAAAGTGAACTCCTAAGGTTCTGAGAGGTTACAAGGACGACTTTCACATGCTAGACACCAAGCCTATGTGGAAGTACCTGTCTGATGCTAAATACATCAACACTCCCTCTTAGCGAGGAAGGTACTTCTACCACTTGGAGGTGACTCTATCTTCGCTATCAGATTTGTTACCATACTTGCTCTCCAATCCACTTGATTGGATGCTCCATCTAACACGAAAGTTATCCCTGCCATCTCGCTCTGACCCGTCGGCGAAGACTTCCCTCTTATCATGCTCATGAGCATCCTGCATGGTCATCTCGTACCATGACTTCTTTTGGACAGACTTGGAAGGCTGCTCCTTCCCACCTGAACCTAAACGTTGACTCCCTCTAAGCTGCTCAACCTTTGGAGCTACCTGCTCCTCGTTCTCTGTCGTTGTGTTGCTTGCCATAGCTCGCATAGGCTGGCCCTTTAGCCTGTACAAGTTGCTCTCTCTAACTCCAAGAACAATTGTTGTGTCTGAGCTAGATCCTCTGGACTTGATCAGTGCCTGTCCATCCTAGAATAGTACGTCAAATCCCTTCTTCTCAGCTACCTCTGGTTGCATCTCGTTTCCACCCTTCTTCCTATCCAGACATTGACCTGCATAGTGCCCAAACTTGCAACATGCATAGCACTTGACTTTGACCTTGACCTTGACTAGTGCATTGTGCCTCCACGATTGTGAGAACACAAAAGTATTGTATGTCATCTCCTTTGCTCACATCATGCCTCGAATCTATGTATGTCACCTCTTGTGCTTGCGTTATATCTTTTCCATCATGTGTCGCTTCTGCCAAACCATCCTAGCGTACCCACTTTCCTGCCCATGCCTTTGTTAGGATTGTCTTGGTATTAATGCCTCCCATATTTCCCTTTCTGTGTATCCTTTATCCCTTTCATGAGAGTTAGTGTCAATATCCTTACCCTCCTCAGGGAAAACAACTAGCCTTTATGATGTAGGTACCTAGTTCATTTTAACTTGTACCTACGCCATCATATCTCACCTATGGGTAAGTACAAGTATCCTTCCCCTACCTTCATTTATTCACTATTGCATTTGTTCATGACCTATTATATGTTAAATAGATATTGTGTCACTAACATGGTAATTAGGACTTGCTTATTTCTTAATTTACTTATTATATCACTTGCATGGTAGTTAGATTTACTATGAGTCTTATTCATTTACATTTTCATAGTTTAATTGATAACATTCTTACATAGCAATTAAGCTTGCTTGATCGCATATCCCAACATTCTTTCTTGACATGCATCTCTTGCCTGTTTCTCTTTCTCTCTTTTGTTCATTACTTGATTGACACCATGCTAACCCTCAAGGCACTCTTGTGGCTTCGCCTAGCACTGATGCTCGCGGCATGTGGGCCTTCATACATATCGAGACATTATCTCATGCTTCAAGGACCCTTGGATTACTCCTATACACTTGCTTGCTTCTCTCCTTCCTTGCAACTCACTAACATTCCAATCTTATGGATAATAATTCCTATAGAGAGAACAAAATGTAGCGTATGAGATTCGTAATTTGGTACTCACAAACGCCTACCCTACAGGAGGTGCCTTGTGTGGTTCACCATTGTGTCATATTCAGGCATGACCTGCCTAATGATGATATGATGCCTCTCAATTATTGCTCTAATTTGATGGATCACCTATTTGGAATCCCTGCCACCTTGGCCTAGACATGGGACCTCTCTAGGATGTCTAGCACTTGGGTGGGTTCATTTGGTTCCTTCTCCCTTTGGTCTCTAAACTTTGGTCACCAGTTTGACTCACTTCAACCACTTGGGGCACCCACTTGCAACATTCCCTAACATCATGAATTCAATTGGGGATGAAACCCTCTCAATTGGGTCCATGGTCACGTAGATAGCCACCCAAAACCATTTGGGACTTTCTATTTATGAAGTTAAATTGAGTCGAACTCCCTAAATCCTACATGATCTTGTGGCACTAAGCGTACTATGGATTTCCTTGGGTTACCATGACTATGAATCTGCAAGTTGCATAATAGAGAGTAAATTCGGGCCTAAAAACCCACGATATTGTTATACCAAATCCACAACATCTAGTTAACAAACACGTTATGATGGGTTTGTACGACTTGAACCCTCCAGCAGCTAATTCAATGTTCTCTTATGCCTTGAGGTCTACCCCTTACCTATTTATACCATTCAATTCATCTTTGTAAGAGCCTCTCTCTCTTGGAGTATTCCAATCCCTTCTATCCTTGAAAACCCTAATTTGCAAGTATACACTCAGATTAGCAACTGGATTCCTTCCACCTCTCTAAAGTCCCTGGCACTACTTGCACCTGTCATCTCTAGCACCTCTATTAGGACCTATCTTAGCTCCAACCTTGCAGGTTTGATTGATTCATCCTAGGGCATATGGATTGGCATAGTTTTACTCATACCTTGGAAGTCTCAACCCTACAACCTCGAGGGAGGCTCCATCACAGCTAGGGCAAGGGAGGTATCATCCCCTCTAAGGGCACCAAATCTCTTTAATCTACATATTTCATTAATTTATCTTTATAGTGGTAGATCTAGTGTTTATCGGTTATATATATATATATATATATATATATATATATATATAAGGTTCCTACACAGCTAGGGCAAGAGAGGTATCATCCCCACTAAGGGAACCAAATCTATTTAATCTACATATTTCATTAATTTATCTTTACAGTGGTAGATTGACTTCTCTTCCTTCTTCTCTTTCCATTTCCAGAATTAGGGTTTCTAGCTCATTAAAGGAAATGTTGGTTAATTACCCTGGTTAGTTAACTCTCTTTCCTCATATAATTTGCTAGTAAAACTTGATTTGAAACATGTTTGAATAACCCTAATCATCTATAGCCCTAAGTTATCATTAAGAAGATCTTAAGGTCCTAATTAACCTAGTGGCTTTCGCTCTCATTTTCACCCTCTTTTCTCTTCCTAGATTTCTCAGTTAAACCCTAAAATTGAGTGGCGACTCCACTCCCATCTTTCCCCCTTTTACTAGTGTGTGTGTGTGCTTGGGTGGTATTCCATCCTTATACACATTGTGTGTGGTAGCATGGATCCATTTGTTCGCTACATTTGGGTTCTCAATTGCCCTTAATAACTGAGTGGCAACTCGACCCCTCTTCTTGGTGGTGTTTTGTCCTCTATGTGGTAGTGTCGTGATTCACTCTAACCGTTGTGCTACACATGGTACAAGAAGAAGTAAGCAAAAACTATCGCCTGATGCTTTTTTCCATTTCCCATGAATGCAAACATGATCATCCCTTTTAAATTACTAGTCAAGAAATGTTAAAATAATCTGTATGTGAAGAAAGTTTGAATTTTTTGCAGCTGCTAGAAATGCTTCCTTCAATGTGGTAAATCTCCTTAAATATTTTCATCAAATTTGGCATTCCCATGGAAGAATTCATAGAAAACTTGAAGTTCTATAATTTATTGGACTAATATGATCCTGTATTGCGAGCAATATCATCAAAAACAATATAGGAGTTTTTAGGCAGGCAACAACTAAGTAAAAAGGTTTAGCATGTTAACCTTGAACCCAAACAAAATTTGTAGCAAACAGTATGATTTCTTCCTTCAAATCACTATTGAATATTCTTTAGAATGAATAGAATAATGGCCAAGTAAGAGACACTTGATTATAATTTATAACAAGCATTTATTGCATTCTTATAGCATTTCTGTCCACAGACACTGGGAGGAAAAGGATTTACTTAATCATTTACCTTATCTTCTTCATTTGCACTACTAACTATCTGCTTTGACGATGCCAGAAAATGAAATTTATCATCAAGCTCATTCATGGCTTTATCAAAATTATTCATGAACTGTAAAAACAACAGAAGCATTCAGTCAGTATTTTTTTATATGCTTTCTAATCAAGCTGAAAATTCAAAGACCATAAAGATTATATGCAGGAACGAACAAACTTGAGAATGAAATTTGTTCTCTTGGCTTTGATAATCCATTCAACAATAAAGGAACAGGTTCAACATTTTACAACAACCAAGAGGAAAGGATTCAGCAAAACTAACTACTCTTTCAATGGGGCTGAATAGGCCAGTTCTAATGCAGTCGAAAAGAAGCTAGACTCTATAAATTTCTTAACATCTTTATTTGCAGAAAGGTCAGCTTCTAATTGCCACTTCTAATTTCACATTTCGTGGAGGAGATTAGCTTTACTGTGAAACAATAGTGCTTTTGTAAAGGATAAAGATTTCTTATACTACTAGTTAAGCACCGGAAATGTGATTACAGGTCAGGCACTAGTCATATCACTCCTAGGAGGCTAAATGGGGTTTATCATACACATGACATTACGGATTTTCTATAAAGAAAAAGACAAGTTGCAATAGCCCAGGTAGCTATCTAAAGAAAACCAATAATAATTGCCCTTTTGATATTCCTAGTATTTAATCTGATTAACTGCAATTCAGATATTAACCAAGGAATTAAAAATAGTCTTGAAAAACGCCTTCAGATATGAACAGAGTGTGGTAGGTGCTATGTGGCAGTATACCATTGGTCACTTGTCAAACAGAGACATTAAAAGTGATATGAACAGAGTGTGGTAGGTGCTATGTGGCAGGATACAATTGGTCACTTGTCAAACAAGGACATTAAAAGTTGGACAAGACATTGAGAGGGACCCCAGCTGGGGCATTGAAGCAAATGTACATTGGCCACAGCATGATTGAGATGTTGCAGAAATACACACACACAGTTTTATGTATATATGATACCCCTTGTTGTAGTCAGGGAGAAAGTACAAGAAGTTGTCAGCAGATCCTTACATAGAGCAATACACGTTATAGCATCATATATAGAAGCACACAAGCATACAGATAAACATACACAATACTAGGAGAACCATCAATCCATTTTATTAGATGAAGCCAAAACAACCTTTGTCTTTCCATTACATGTTGATGTATATGTGTGTGTGTGTGTGTTGTACAGTTACTAGTCGGTTACATTAACTGTCACATCGATCGACTCTAACTACCTATTCGACTGACTTCCCTAACCAACTACTACAGTGGACTCGACTGGAGGGTCTAGTCGGCAGAGCCGACTAGCCTTACAACATCTCCCCCCACCCCCCCTCTCAATTCCTTGCTCCTCCCGAGCAAAAGGGGGAGTGTGGCAAAGTTACATTACAAAATTTCTACCAAGTCCTTCTTCTAAGGCTATTACAAAATGAGAATAAGAAAGAAAAAAAAGAATGATCAAGTCAAGTTCTAGTGTAGTTTCTTAGCTTGCTTAATCGTAGATGTTGTTGATGATTACAGCTGCGTGAGACATCCTCCAAGACACAAACTAATTGAGTCGACCTGAGAGAGAGCCCATGAGTTGGGTGTGTGATTCCTATCTGAGACAGAGCTAGAACGTAGTGATGGCCTCCTCCTTACAGAGAGTTGAGAATAACTCCAGATCTTTCTCCTGTGTAACGCAGTGAGAAAGGAGATCTGCTGAGTTGGACGTGCCTTTGGCTGAGCACAAGGTGAACATGTGAATTCCCATGAGCTGGGTGCATCGCTGTGAGACAAAGATGAAGACAATGTATTAGCCTCCTCTGAGCAGAGACTTGAGATGATGAACTCCAGATGACTCTCCTGTGTAATGCAATGGGAAAGAAGATTTGTTGAGTTGGACGTGCCTATGGATTAGCACAGGTGAACGTAATCCTAGTGGCTGAGCACTAGCGAGTGTGGTTCTCCTATGAGACGCAATGAGATAGAGATATGGGCATTCCTATGGATGTGCCCCTAGTGGCTGAGCACTAGTGGGTGTATGAGATCCCTTGCTAAATTGTTCAAGAGTCAGACTTACCTGTAACCCTAATTGTAATGTAAAGGATACAGGTCGGCCCCACCTTAATGTAATAGATAATTAATGTAAAAGATAATTAATCTGGTTATTATTAATTATATTGTGAGTTAGATAGGTCGGCCCTATTGTGCCAATAGACACTTTTGTTGACAGGTTCAGTCTAATATAAGTAAAGGTAAATTCCCCACTGAGGAATCATATCTTTTGTGTGAGTTTGGAAATTTCAGCAAGTACATCTTCTTGGGAAAAGTGCGCACCTCTCTTGGGCGCTAGTCTTCTAGGCTTTACAAGAACCCTCTTGTGTGCTAGGTTTTCTTGGTGATGAAGGTCTTTCTCTTGAAGAATATAGCAAAGGATTGGTTGGGTTTTCTTTCCTTGTTGAGAAAGGTTTCCCAGGATACTTCTTGTGTACTTGTGCATGGTGTTTCTTCTTGTAATCTTGGTTGCTGCAACAAAATTGTTTATGGTTTAAGTTAAATGCTAAAATGGAATGAACTTCATGCTTAAACCTTCGTTGAAAAATCAACATGGTATCAGAGCTTAGGTCTTGAAGAACCCTTGCACAAGCACTTAAAAAGCTAAGTCGTCCTCCTTCTACAGTTCCGTACGGGCTCTAGGGTTCTGCAAAAATCAGTACGACCCTCACTCGATTGGCCTTTTCAGCACCTTACAAGTGGACATTGGAGCTAAAACTTGGATCAAGTTGTACGGCCTTCCTCAACGCATCCCCAGAGATCTTCAAAGTGAATTTCCAAAGAATTTGAGTTTTTGGCCTTAGGGTTTCTAGGGTGCCAAAATTTTCTGTAGAATCTTGTTCTTAAGGTTTCTGCAACTTCTTGAAGAAATGTTTCAACTCAACAAGCATTCCTATGACACTCTCCAAGTTGATTGTTGCCAGTCATAAGCCCAACAAAACCATTAGGTTTTCTAAGTCCAGTGGGTGAGAGTTTGAGAAGAAATCCAAAAAAATGAAGAACAGAACTTTAGTAGAAGATAGGCTTGATGGAACAAGCAACTTCAGCTACTAGAAGTCAAGGCTTCAGGTCACCCTTAAAGAAGATGACCTTTTGGATGTGGTAACAAAAACTTTACCAGATACAGCTACCGATGAAGAGAAGAATATAAGAAAGGAAGAAGATGTCAAGGCAAGAAAAATAATCATCTACTCAGTAAGAGATCATCTCTTACCTCGTATTGCCAACATGAAGACAACTTATGAAATGTATGAAGCATTAAAAGATATGTTTGAAAGTGACAACACCCTCAAAGCTCTTACCTTAAAGGGCCAGCTTCAAAGTACTAAAATGACGAAAGGTGATACAATTGCTACCTTCTTTATGAAGATATCAGAGATTAAAGAACAGCTAGGAGCCATTGGAGAAATCATGTCCGACAGAGAACTTGTCTTATCTACTCTCAACAATCTTCCAAAACATTGGAAGCCTTTTCTTCAAAGCATCAGTGGAAGAGAAAAGTTACCAACTTTTGATCGTCCGTGGACAGACTGTACTCAAGAAGAACTTAGACTTAGAAATAGAGGAGTGGAAGACATCCCTAATGACAACCATGCTCTTGCACTTCATACAAAGAAAGGAGGAAGATTCAAAAGAAACTTTAGACAAACATTTAGAGATGAGAAGTCTCCATCAGCCCCAGGTCACAATCAGAGAAGAGATGTTTCAGAAATTCAATGCTTCAAATGTTACAAATATGGGCACTATGCAAGAAATTGTCCAACCAGGAAATGCTTCCACCGCTGACATTGATCCAAACCCACCCCAAAAGAATGAAGATAAGAGAGAGGAGAAGTACTTCCTCTAAAGAACAAACATAGAGTTGAGCATGACTACAGATCCAGGTAAATTAATTGATCATTAATTTTATAGTTGATTGCTTTCTTAATAAGTGAAGGGTATTATCTCCAGTGTGGGAGTCCTCATGACTTGGACCATTATCCCTAGTACGAGAGTCCAAACCCTATTGATCGATTATTATGCTAGTCAAAGAAGACTTTCATCCTTCTGACTTCAGAGAGAGTTACTTGACTCAAGAGAGAATCAAAACAAAATAAAAGGAAGGAAGAGACAATACCCTCTCCCCCTTCAACAGTTCAGAGGGAGACATACAGTATTCCAGTCGGTTCAGCTACTCCAGTTGATATGCCCAGAGATATTGTAATAAGGCATAAAAGGCCTCTCTAAAATCAACAAAACTCTACAAGAGGCAGAGGAACATACAAGTCCCTCAAGGGACATCCTGAGAAAGCAAAAGAGATTTTTCAAGCTATCCTTCAGCCATGAGCCACTTCATTGATTCTGAGACTCCCTGCTATGAAGAAGCTACGGGTGAACAAGTATGGCAAGATGCCATAGCAAAAGAATACCAGTATATCTTAAAAAATGATGTATGAGATATTGTTCAGAGACCAAAAAGGGAACTCTGTGATGACTTCCAAGAGGATCTATAAGTTCAAACATGTAACCTATGGAGGTGACAAGAAATACAAAGCGAGATTTATAGCCAAAGGATTATCACAAGCAGAGGGAGTGAACTATGATCAGACATATTGATTCAGTAGACCGATGCACTTTCATCTGTTCTACCATTCATGAGTTGGAAACTACATCAGATAGATGGATTCTTGATGAGTTTGGGTTTCAGCAAAAAGTGTTGCTAAAACCAAAACTATATCACTACATTTGTGACGAAAGCATGATTTTGATGATTGATTCAGGAAGTCGTGTTGTTGGATACAAGTAAGCTTTGACTTCTAATTTCGAGATAAAGGATTTGAGTATGATACACTACTTCTTGGGACAAGAAGTATGACAAAGGATCGATGAGATTTTTCCTGAGTCAAGGAAAACATACAGTGGGAATACTAAAGAAGTTCAGTATGACAGAATGCAAAACTACCGTGATGGATTTGAAGAAAATGAATGATGATGATTCAAATGAGATTGATCCACAGCTGATTGGATCATTGATGTATCTGGTTAACACCAGACCTGATTCATGCTATGCAGTGAATATGCTTAGTAAATCCATGAGTCAGCCGAGACAGACTCACTGGATAGCAGTAAATCATGTATTGAGATATATACGAGGCACAGTTGGATATGGCCAGAGAAATGCCTCCAATGCGAACTTGAGTTTATAGGATATGTCGATACAGATTGAGCAGAGAGTACAGTAGACCGGAAGAGAACATCTGGTTGTTGTTTTACCGTGAAGGTTGTCATGGTTTCCTGGTGTAGCAGGAAACAAAGCTCTGTGGCCTTGAATACCACAAAAACTGAGTATATATTATTGAGTGTGCGAAGCAATACGGCTTCATAAACTTCTGACAGATTTACTTGATCATGAGAGATGGATTCTATGATTATAACCAAAGTTGTGTGAAGCTCTTTAAGAAACTTGTGTTTCATGATAGATCGAAACACATTGAGATAAAATATCATTTTCAGAGACATGATGCAAAGGAAAGCAGTACACGTGTCATACCTTCATACAGATGAACAGATTGCAGAGACCTTCACCAACCTGGCTCGGTGAAGAATACCTCTCTAGTTGAGAGGGAGTGTTGATGACTACAGCCAAGACAAAGTTCAAGTACTTTCGTGTGAGACTTGGCCTAATGGAGAATGCCTCCCTAGCTGAGAGGGAGTGTTGATGATTACAGTTGCGGGAGATGTCCTCCAGGACACAGATTGATTGAGTCGACCTGAGAGAGAGCCCATGAGTTGGGTGTGTGGTGCCTATCTGAGACAGAGATGGAACGTAGTGATAGCCTCCTCCTTACAGAGAGTTGAGAAGAACTCCAGATGATTCTCGTGTGTAATGCAGTGAGAAAGGAGATCTGCTGAGTTGGATGTGCCTCTGACTGAGCACAAGGTGAACGTGTAAATTCCCATGATCTGGGTGCATCGTTGTGAGACAGAGATGAAGACGATGTATTAGCCTCCTCTGAGCAGAGAATTGAGATGATGAACTCCAGATGACTCTCCTGTGTAATGCAGTGGGAAAGAAGATCTGTTGAGTTGGAAGTGCCTGTGGATGAGCACAGGTGAACGTTATACTAGTGGCTGAGCACTAGTGAGTGTGGTTCTCCTGTGAGTCGCAATGAGATAGCGATATAGACATCCCTATGGATGTGCCCCTAGTGGCTGAGCACTAGTAGGTGTATGAGATCCCTTGCTATATTGTTCAAGAGTCAAACTTACCTGTAACCCTAATTGTAATGTAAAGGGTATAGGTCAGCCCCACCTTAATGTAATAGATAATTAATCTGGTTATTATTAATTATATTGTGAGTTAGAGAGGTCGGTCCTAATTTTCCAATAGACACTTATGTTGGCAGGTTCAGTCTAATATAAGTAAAGGTAAATTCCCCGTTGAGGAATCATATCTTTTGTGTGAGTGTGGAAATTTCAGCAAGTAAATCTTCTTGGGAAAAGTGTGCACCTCTCTTGGGCGCTAGTCTTCTAGGGTTTACAAGCACCCTCTTGTGTGCTAGGTTTTCTTGGTGGTGAAGGTCTTTCTCTTGAAGAATATAGCAAAGGATTGTCTGGGTTTTCTTCCCTTGTTGAGAAGGGTTTCCCAAGATACCTCTTGTGTACTTGTGCATGGTGTTTTTTCTTGTGATCTTGGTTGCTGCAACAAAATTGTTTATGGTTTAAGTTAAATGCTAAAATGTAATGAACTTCATGCTTAAACATTGCTCATTGAAAAATCAACAGATGTTTTTATTTGTAGGTAGACCGCCCCTTTAATGCAGCATTCTTGGAAGTTTCAGGCTATATATACAGCTTTCCAACGTTTTCTTAGTCGAATGCCAAAGATTGGCAGCATCCCTGATTTTGTGTCCACGGTCAGCTTTTCTTCCCATAGAAGTGTGTTACTTGAAACGATCTTTTGACATTTTCTTTTCGCGCTCCATTCAAGTAACTTGAACTGGACTGTGACTTCCATAACCTCTCTTAGGGATGACTCTCGAATGCCCCTTCGTCCTAGGAAATGAGCGAGTGAGACCGCAAAGGGACATTCCTTCCTTTGCATCATGGTTATTATCTTCTTTTGACGTCTGTATTCAAGATGGTTGGCCAGCTTCTACCTTCTGAGGATCTAGATCAGGTGAGTCATCGTCTGCAACGTTCGTCATCAACATAGTTTATGTTTAGAAACTTAATTGCTTGCAGAATGGTTTCTCTTTGTTCCTTTAGCTTTGATATATATAAGGGCCAGTTTCATGATCTTGGGGCAGTTGATAGGATAGCCAGACTCTTCGCACGTAACTTAATCTTCACGAATCTCTGATTTGCATGGATATGCGTGTGTGATGATGGTTGTTGTCCTTTATTGTTGGAGTGATTGTCAATGGTATGAGCTCAGTTGCTTTGTGTATGCTTACGCAATCTTCATTGTCTTGATGAGAGATATTCCCTTGTACTATCGTTTGTCCTAACCAACCGTCTATAGATCACGTGAAATATTGTGCATTGTTATGACGTTGTGGTAGCTAGTTATTTCTCGGTAATGGAGTCGACATTGATTATTGGTTCGTGTGAAGAGACCTTTATGTCTTTGGCAGTAGTCAAAATATCTGCGTATGTCTTATTTTGGTCTCTTGATGATTTGATTAGTATTCAGTCTTTTGACTCTATGTTTGTATTGTTGATGGTTTGATCAAGATATTTGAAATTCATGTTTATGCATTTTCTTTGACAGACATTGCTCCAGGGGTATTTTTTCAAGTCCTACGGGTGTCCCCCCCTTTCGCCGAACTTTCACCAGTGGGGTTGTTGCTGATTATGTATGATATTTCTTTAGTCGGGCCTCATTAACTAATTTCTTAAAGGGTTTCCCTTGGAGTGTTTTTAGTTGTACTGCACCCGAAAGTCGAAAGTCTTCGACCACATATGGCCCTAGCCATCTAGTTTCTAGTTTTCTCGGCTTTCCTTTTACTTGACTATCATATAGGAGTACCAAGTGCCCGTCATTAATATCCTTTTTCTTGAGATGTCGATCATGCCAGGCTTTTTGATGGTTCTTTTGGATTTCCTAGTGTTGTTGTGCCAACATTCTTTCCTCTTCTAATTGATTTAGTTGGTAGAAACGTTGCCTTGTATTACGTATATGGTTGAATTCCAATACTAAGGCTATCTTACTTGCATTAGCACAGAAGTGAAGCGGTATGACAGCTTCCTGACCATAGACTAACTTGAAAGGTGTTTGTCCCATCGATCTTTTGTATGTTGTTTTGTAGGCCCATAGTATTGCCACAATTTTGTCGTCCCAATCGTCTCTGTCAAGTCCACATACTTTTATTTAGCCTTGTCTAAAGTCTTGTTAAAAGATTCAATAGCTTTGTTGGCCTGCGGATGATAGAAGATTGTCTTTTTATGGTCAATCATAAATTTCTTGAACGGTACTTCAATTGCACTGTTGATAAAATGTGTGCCTTGGTCACTGATTATTGTCACAGGGCAGCTGAAATGAGTTACTATAATTTCGTAGATAAATTTCTGACAAAATCAATCGCCCAGATTTCAAACGATAAGTTGGGATTTACAGAATGTAAGGGCATCTCGTTTTTGCAAAATGATCGGCCTATCCTTTGGCACTAATCGCATTTCTTTATTTGCTCCCGACAGTCTTTGTGTAATGTCGGCCACCAAAGATCGGCTTGCAAAATTTTCTCGATTGTCGTATTGCCCTAGAAATGACCACCTGTTGGGCCTGTATGCACCAAAGTAATGATATCTTCCCTTTCATGCTCTAGTGCACATCTCAAAATATTGTCGAGGCCTAGCTTGTAGAGGTAACCATTCATTAGGGTGAATGGTGCATCTTTCATTGCTAGGATTTTCAGTTTATTCGTTGGGAGATCATCAAGTGCTTTACCCTCTTCTAAGAAATTGGCAATCTCTTCAAGTTCCTTAGGGACTGCTTCTACTCTAAATAAGTTTGCATCTGGTAAATCATTTTCAATTCCAGTCGAATCTTACCCTGTCTCTAGTCGGGACAGGTAATCCGCCCTGACATTTTTCTTACCTGGTCAAACTATTACTTCAAATTCAAATTATTGAAATAGGAGCAGCCATGGACACACTTTCCCTTGTTGCACTGGTTTGCTTACGAGATATTTCAGCACTTGGTGATCTGTGAAGAATATAAATGGATTTGCTAATAAGTAGTGCTTGAATTTTTGTAGGGTAAAAATCATTGCTTCTACCAACTTTCTTTTTAATATTTTGAAAGACTTGTCGTATTCTTGGCTCCAATCAAATTTGGCTTCTTTCTTTAGTAACTCGACGATTGGAAATGTAATGTAAGAATAGTGATGAATAAACTTTCAATAGTATCCTATGTGTCCAAGGAATATTTTGATTTGCTTTTGGTTCACTGGTAGTTTCAAGTCGAGAATGACTTTGATCTTAGCCATGTCGACCTTAATTCCGTCCTTGCAGATATGGAGTGTCGAGAGACTACATGACCAACAATACCCTTTTGCACAGATGAAAAACCAACTAACCACCACAGATAGTCACAGATTTGTAGATGGCATCCACCACATTAGTTGGCTTCCGGAAGGCAGTAAGCCTTGTTCCATGAGGTACAAGTCAGTATTATGGTGAGCATCATTTCAATATTTAAGGCAGTTGAGTATGTTGTATCTTAGATTGCTCTAGATTTCATGGTATATGCTTGGACATTATGCCTTTTCTCCCGCTTCACCTTGGTGGCTGACATTGTGCCCTAGTAGGTGGTTTTCCTTGGGATGGATTTGCTACTGGGAACTCCCTTAATGAGCCATTGTACAGTTCCCAACCATACTTACCACTTTCCATCATTGTTCCCCTCCATTTCCTTATCTCTTGGGATTTTAGGGTGTATTGACCCAAGAACGGGTTGTCCCTCATTCTATGGGAAGAAGGGGTTGAAGGCCCGGAGGGGTTGATGTTGGGTAAAAGATAAAAGCCTTGTATAAACCTTCCAGATGCTTCGCCCAGAGATCACCCAAGAAAGAAATGAAACACTTATCTTTGAGTAAAGGGGACCCACAATATAATAAAGAATGCTTAAAAGGTTAGTTGAAGGATAGGAGGTCTCATCACGAGCCGACCTATCAGGTCCATGAATATCTAGTGGTATGACATTACATTCATCTGGTCACCCAACCAGGATAATGGCGCTCAGTTGCATGGTTGAGAGCAAGGAGGTCTCATCACGAGCACACCTTCTCATTTTCACTAGGTGTTTGTCGGTGACATTTCCATCATCTGGTCACCACGCCAGGGTAGTGACCTTCAATCTCTCCTTATGATAAATTGAAAGAAAACACAAAGAAAGAAAGATAAAAGGAAACTAATGCGCTTGGAAAAAGTGCATTGCGGACGAAGGTACCACACACCCTCTACAAAGACACCCATGAAGGAGACACTACGACCCCTTGTATGTCATGAGCCCTATGCCCATTAAGTCTTGACCCCAACCACTTCATCCACTTTACATGGCTTAGAGAGGGATCTCTTGGGAGCTCTCCTTGACCTAGGGCAAGATCTACCCAATAGGACACCTCGTTAACCCCCCCATATTTAAGCTTGACAAGTCGCATAGTGTCTTTGAGCAATTAATTGTTTCATATAGTGATCTTTGATGCACATGCTTAAATGGCTTATTTATTGATTGGATTCACTTATCATGATGTTATGACTTGAGATCCTTGGAGGGCGTACTCATTTATCTTTGCAGGACCTAGTTGGTGGATAGTTTTGGGACAACAAGACTAGCGTGGGCTTCCATGGGGCTACAAGCCCACGGGTTGGATGCCAAGGGCCCGCATGTCAGATGAGAAAGATCAAACTTGGAAGGCCTTCATCATGACTTGGACGACATAGCCCAACCCTCACTTGCCAAATGATTTGCCCAGGAGTGGTAAAACATCATCTTTTTTAGCTTGACGCCCTGTTAAGGGGGCTAGGGCATGGTGGTGAGGTGCCACTCATTTGACACATGGACGTTTTGAAGAGAAGAGGGTCTTCACCATGATGAGAGTGTTTAGATGCTTGACATGTGGCCTTTGGGGGCCTACCCATGCTTCTCCAACACCAACGACTTCTTCAAAGTGGAAAAGCTTCCCCTAAAGTGGAGATGTCCATGTAATATTAGGGTTTTATTTGTGCAAAAAGTGAAATTTTAAATGAATTGTTTAATATTACTTTGTTAAGGGGGCAAGATTAGGGTTGTTCACCCTAATCTTGTGATTTACCCCTTAATTTGTGGACAAGTCACGTTGGTGACATTTGTATAAATAAGAGATCATAAGATTGTTAATGTTTATGCCATTATTATAGTTCTTTGCATTTCAATAGATAAGAGCATAATATGAACAAGATCACTAAGAAATACACATTCACAAGAGACACAGCATTTATCCTGGGAAACCCTCTAGGGGAAGAAAACCCAGCAAAAACCTCCTTATCATAAATAGCTTATGCAATGTTCAAGAGATAACTCAAACCAATACAGAAAGTCCTTCCCAAGATATGCGCCACTCTTCTCCCTCTCTCCAACTGGTAATTGCAGCTTGCCACATAAGAGAATGAGCAAGTGAGTTGTGTGTTTGAACTGAGGCGCTAGCCTCTTATTTATACAAGACTGGCATGTGTTAAAGGTCACAACTGGCAGGGCCGACCTCTCACTCTGGGTGGGTAAACCCACCTTTAATTAATTCTGGGTCTTCC
>JZKD02S1130158.1:213082-240106 GCA_000966675.3 Picea glauca | reverse complement strand
AGTCTTACTACTTTCACTTGATCCTTCAACTTTTGTGTCCTTTCCTTTTGACTCCATCTACCCTAATAAGGCACTGATCTAAGGCCTCCTTTGTCTTGAGTAACTTGATCACAACCTCAATCAAACACTTTGAGCAATTACTAACCTTTCTAACCCTAGCCTAAGACTAACCCTACTAACTAATTGTTGCCGTCATCTTTTGCTATTAGCATCATTGTGCAGCCAGCGTTTTACTTGTGAGCAATTGAATGGTTGTTTAAAGCATTATCTAAATGAAGTGTTAATTGTTACTGTTGTAACAAATATTGAAATTTTGGCTTTCGGTCACTTAGGAGAATGAATGGAAGCATTGGCAGTGGAACGACCACATACACCGAGCATTAAGCCACATGGAGAAAAAGCTCAAGAGTCTGGGTTTTTTGGCCATCGGGGATTTGGCCGACGTAGATATTTTAATAACTACAACCCCGATCCCTGAATTCACTAAAGTATTAAAGGATAAGTCGGGTTAATTAAAGAATAAGAAAGATTAATGTTGACAAGTCTCATTGTGATTTCGCGACTCGAGCTGCTTTCCTGCTTTAAGTTTCAAGTTTGCGATTTCCGAAACCCCGAAAGCATGTGTTTTAATCGTGCTTAAACACAAAGCTAAAAGTGTTTTAACTGTTAATCAATCCCATCACAATTTCGCGATTCGGGATTTCTCACGTCAAGTATTATCTTAGTCCCGACACTTAAATCCACGAAAGGTTAAAGATTAATTTCTAATCGTGATTAATTAAGAGAGTAAGACAAATGATTATCGCCTAATTAATCCCATCGCGATTTCGCGATTTGGGATTCTTTGCATGTCATAACTCTTGAGGACATGATACCCGAAAACCGAAGGCCCGACAGAGTGCAATGTAAAAGCCGAAATCTATTTCGGGGATTTGGCCATCGGGAATTTGGTCGACGTGAAGATTTTAATAACCACTGCTTCGTTTCCCCAAATCCTGAAAACCCGAAATCGGGACTCCAGTCATATGCAAAATTGCTTTAGAAAAACGCAATTTTCTCAGCCATGGAGAGGTCATTTTTCGAGTTCGAATAGTAGATCGACATCTACAAATCCTAAGTTTTCCAGTTGTGTCTTCAGAATTTCATTTTGATCTTGATAAGGTAGTTAAAAGTCCCCCGCAAGATGAGGTTCATTTCAGAAATATGGCATTTTTACTGTGCTGAGTCATCATTTTCAAATGAGGATTCTGAGCGACTGGAGTATCATTTTGAGAAACGGTTGGAGGATTTTGTGCCTAACACATCAAAGATCATTAGCCTCTTTCAGTTTTCCTACAGGTGTCACATATTGGGAGAATCGAATCCATCTCCGAACCCTAATTTTTGGATTCATATTTCCCTGTTTTGACACATGTTTGTTAAATGCAGATTTGGGAAAAATTAAAAGGGGTCTCAGGGAATTGAGAGAGGTTTTTTTCTCATAATAAACAGATGCACAAAAGCCTCTTTCAGTTTATACATAGTTGTCGTTATTCGAGAGATATAGAGCCGTAACCGCAGCCCTAGTTTTCGGCAGTTTGGCCCATTTTCTATGGCAGAAAGTTTCAAGAATTGGTTGTAACTGTTGTTATCTTTTAGATTAGAGAGGATTTTGACCTCAATACATATATGAGGCGTATTTGTAAAAGGAAAGGGGGAAAGACACACAGGAGTAGTACTCTTGGGTTGTAGCTTTCATTTTCAGTTTAATATAAGATTGCAGAAGCATGTTTTATCCATATCAAAGATTCTTGTGATGTTGCTTGCAGAGTTTGTCCATTTTCTTAGTTTCAATATCACTCCATCTATCTTTTCTTCTTGATTTGTAACTGTTTTGTAATAGAATTCATCCTATGTTAGATGCTCTGTTGCAGAATGGTTATAGGTTGTTTCTTGCAGAGATCAAGGTTCAGAATTCGTCCTTTGCTAGATGCTCTGTCCCAACCATCTCTTTCCACTGATTTGTGCTTGGAATTCACTCATCGCTAAGTGCTCCTTGTGTATTGATATGTTTTCTCTTTATTCTGCTGCCATACTTTTATAAATCCTTCTCTTTGTAATGAGCTTCTATCTCGCCTCTGCTCCATGGATTTCCATTGCCGAAACACTCTTGCTATTTGCTTGATCATTTGACTCCATGCCCAATGGACTACCTCCCGATCCAACCCATCAACCCTAAAAACCTCAAAATTTTATGTTGCCCACAGATTTGCCCGTTGTTAAGCTTAATGGATATCCTATCGTGACATATATTTGAGAGATCCCTCTCAGGTTGGAAGGAGCAGCTTCCAATCAAAAGTGATTCGTGGTTATCTCGGAATTTACCTGCACGCAACCCAAATCAAGTTCTGAGTGATAACTTATTTTTTCATTTAAAATGTGCTAAGGCTTGGCTCTATTACAGCCTAGAACCAACTCTTGCGACAACAGTTACATTGAATGCCACGTTTCTTTAGCATTTATTGAAGAAGTGATATTGTACATCGTTCCTATTATATAAACATTGACTTCGTCAATATTTATTGCTCAATTGCTTATATTCAAGAAAGTCATTGATCATATGAAGTACTAACCAGCAAGCAAGCTTGCATATGCATCGTTTTATTGTTGTCTTGTTCTCATGCAGGTGATCTTATTGGTTATTACTTCTGGGCATATTTATTGGCTATAAGCCAAGACTTTCTGATCAGTGGGTGACTTGTGAGGGGGAATTTATCTTTGAGCCTTTAAGCCTTCTTGCCTTCTCAAAACCCCAGGTCACGGAGGACATCTCCCCCAGGCCTTACCTTCCTAAATAGAAAGAACCTTCCCATCGAGGTGACAGTGGGTGGGATTGGTTCAGTGATACCAGTTTGACCTCTTTTCATCCATCTACTATCCAGACTACAAACTGTGCAATAACAGGTACTCAATACAATAATGAACCCCTCATAAAACGAGGAAAGAGGGAAAACCTCATGGGAAACCCCCCCAAAAAAAGAGGACATAAAAAAAATGCTAAGTAAATTGTGAGAATCTACCCAGTTGTCTCTACCACAACCAAAAGATCCCGCAAGTCAAAGAATTTCTTCTCAGTGAAGGATTTGGTGATGATGTCTGCAACCTGCTACTCAGTGGGGCAGTACTACAATGAAATCACTCGATCATGAATCAGCCCCCAGATGTAATGCATATGTATCTCGATATGCTTGGTTCTCTGTCTCTGAACCAGATCAGTGGATATCTGAATGGTACCCTGGTTGTCACAAAATATGACAGTCGAAATCTGATACTGAATCCCAAACTCAGAAAGTAAACTCTGCAACCAAATACACTATGTGGCGGCATTCACTTCCCCCCTGTACTCTGCCTTTGTTGTGGATAAAGCAATAGTTGCATGCTTCTTGCTTGACCAGCAAAGTGGACCGGAACCAAAGTTAAATACATACCCTGAGGTGGACTTGCGGTCTGTGCCATCGCCAGCCCAATCTGAATTTGTGTACCCGACCAAAGATAGAGGACAATCTGCTGTATAATAAATACCAAAATTGGGAGTGCCTTTTACATACCGAAGGATTCTCTTCGCAGCTTTCCAATGAAGCTCATGGGGCTCCTACATATACATGGAAACAACACTCACTGCATAAGAGAGATCAAGACGGGTATGTGTGAGGTACAATAAGCTGCCTACCAACTGCCGATAGAGAGTACTGTCTACCAAAGGAGTAGTCACTTCATCCTCCAATCTGACCCCGGAAAGAAAAGGTGAACCAACTGGCTTACACTCTGTCATCTAAAACTTGTCAAGTAGATCTAGTTAATAATTGGCTTGTGCCATCTTGATTCCTTAAGTAGACTGTGATACCTCAAGACCAAGAAAATAATGCAACAAACCCATATCATTCATGGAAAATCTATCATGCAAGGCAGTCTTAACCCATGCAATCTTTGATAAAGCACTCCCTCTGATCAGTAAGTCATCTACGTATAGAACAATCAGCAAAAGGGAGTCATCATGGCGAAACATATAAACATTTGGATCTGATTTACATCTATGAAATCCCTAAGAAAGCAAAAAAGAATCCATTTTTGCATACCAAGCTCGAGGAGCCTATTTGAGCCCATATAATGATTTCTTTAACCTGCAAACAAGAGAAGAGTCATGAACATACCCCTGTGGATGCTCCATATATATCTCCTCCTTCAGATCTTCGTGAAGAAAAGCACTCTTCACATCCATTTGATGGACTTCCCAGTGTCGAGAAGTCACAATGGCCAAAACTAGCCTGATGGAGTCCATTTTTGCAACTGGTGCAAAAGTCTCGATATAATCAATGCCATGTACCTGAGAGTAACCTTTAGCAACAAGTCGAGATTTATACTTACTGATCTCACCATTTGTAGCCATCTTTGTTCGAAATATCCATCTGCATCGAACAAGTTTTCTTCCTTTCGGAAGTGGAACCAAATCCCAGGTTTGGTTCCCCATGAGAGCATTGTACTCCTCATCCATAGCAGCTTCCCAGAAGGGGTTTCCCATGGCCTTTGTATATGAATGTGGATCTGTTGCAAGTGAAATATAGCAATGTATGGGAAGCAACTTCTCTGTGGCATCCAAGGCAGTGGGGGCCTCGAAAAACTGTGATCTAGTCCTCCTCAGATCCGTCGGATTGTCGACTAGTTCATTGGCATCATGCAAAGTCTTTTTGGCCCAGACTAGTAGGGGATCCGGAGCAGCCATGACCTACTCATCAAACTCTAAATCTGATCCAAATACCTGCTCATCATCATTATCTGAAGTTCTCGTATGAGCATCAAAACCCTCTTCAACTATTTCATTCAAAAAATCCCCAGTAGGCTGATCTCAAACTGCATGTAGTGGACCCTCTTCGAACTTCACACTTCGCTCAAGGAAAAGTGAATCAGTAGAAGTTTGTAGCAGCCTATAACCTTTGACACCTTCAGGGTATCCAACAAATATGCATTCAACACTCTGAGGCTCTAGTGCCCTTCGTTTATCAGATGGAATATGGGCCCATGCACGACAACCAAAAATTCTGAAATGAGAGACTTTTGGTTTCTTACTGCACCAAGCTTCAAAAGGAGTGATTCCCTTCAGTGATTTGTGAGGAACACGATTCTGAATGTATGCTGCACAATTTATGGCTTAAGGCCATAGCTTCGGAGCCAATGATTTCGACTGTAGCATGCAATTTGCCATCTCTTTCAGCGTCTGGTTCTTTCTCTCGGCAACATCGTTCTACTGCGGTTTGTAAGGCACTGTATGTTGGATCTCGATGCCCGCTTCGAAACAAAGTTGTTGCATATCTTTGTTAACATACTCACCTCCATTATCACTACGAAGGATCTTAATCCTTCCCTCAAACTGATTCTCAACGAGTGCTTTAAATTCTTTAAAATATTGAAAAACTTGAGATTTCAATGTCAAAAAATACACCCATGTGACGTGAGAGTAGTCGTCGATAAAAGTGAGTACATACTAATATTTGTTGATTGAGGGCTCGAGGAAGGGTCCCATGACATCACTATGAATCAGCTGAAGAGGTGAGGATGCCCTCCATGCTTGTCCTTTGTCAATTATTTGCTCGGGATGCTTACCAAGAATGCAGCCCTGACAGATCCCATTGGAAAATTTGATTTGAGGCAAACTAGTTACAATGTCTTCTTTGCTGAGTTGATGCAAGTACCTGTAATTAAGATGCCCAAATCTCTCATGCCATAACCTACTCTCTCCATTAGAATGAGTCAAAAATGTTGTACATACAGATTTGGGAATGAAATGAGAGAAGGAATACAACCGAGAGTGATGAGCTGCAACATCGTGAGCTACCCGGGACCCTGTTTTTAAGTCTGAAATCTCCATTGAATCCAGATAAAATTCGACCTTTCTTCCGAAACCTGAATGTGTGATTTGATATATGGAAAGAAAGTTCATAGACAGTGAGGGGACATGCAGCACATTATCAAAATATCCCCCTTCCAAAGAAACTATGCCTTTACCACATACCTCAACCGGTGTGTCATCTCCCATGAGAATAGAAGGTCCCGTGCACTCTTTGATGGACGAGAATGATACTTTCTTTGCATCCATATGATTCGAAGCACTTGAATCAAGGATCCAAGTGGATGGGGAGGATGTGACAGCCATCAAAGTGTGACCATCGCGAGCTTTTCCTCTTCCTTCGATCAGTTTTTCTTCATCCTTCTTCCTTGCATTTGTCGGGACCATGAGATTGTTTTGTTGTAGCATCTTCGCCATCTCATCTATAGTTTTCCTCATACAAGAATCTTCAGGACGATAACCTTTTTGACAATAGTTGCATTTAGATCTTTCCTTTTTCTTCTTCCCTTTGTGATCTGAAGAAGATTCATCCGCCAGTTTTGAGAACTTTTCCTTTCTAGCCTCGGGGTTTTTTCCTTTCCCCTTTTTCCGATCTTTGAAATTCGGTTTGCTTGCTTCGTTTGCTATAAAAGCATGATCTCTAGAACCCTTTATGGAGCCCATGGAAACTAATTTTGCCTGCTCTTGAGTTAGTGCTTCAATAAAATCACCTAAAGAGGGCATTTTCCACTTCAGAGTTGTTAATTTTGAAGCATGAAACGAGGAAACAAAAACTGAATAATCGGAACCTAGTTTTGAGAGAATGGAAAGGATGAGTTGCTCATCATTTTTCTCTACTTTGCAATCTTTAAGTTGAACTAAAAGAGATTTAAATTTTGTAAAATACTCTTGCAAAGAATCAAAATTTGACGGATTCAAACCTATGAGCGCGTTCTCCAAACTGTAGGCTCGAAGTTCATCCTGTTTACAAAACAATTGTTCCAACTTGGTCCAGACCTTGTTGGGGGATGATGCGGTGTCGACATGGAACATCAAGTCTCTTGATATGGAGAGACATATCAGCCCAAAGGCTTCATCCATTCGATTGAAATACTGTCTTCTCCACAACATTCGTTGGCTCAACTTTCGTACCCATTGTTATCCGGTAGAGACCTTTGCTTCGGAGAGCAAGGGTGATCTCGGCTTTCCATTCAAAGTAGTTGAATGGAGTTAGGACAACATGTTTGGGTTGAAGGTGTTGATCCATTGATTTTTGTTGCCTCCTTTGATGATCTTTCACCTGCAAATAAAACTAGTATACCTCTCCCTCAGATTCCCTGAGGCTCTGATACCATGTAAAATTCTAAGACCCGAGAGATCTAAAATTCGATGAGAAAAATAATACTAATCCAACGAATTTGCAAGCAAACAAAGAAGAGAGAGATAAAGCAAGTTTACTAAAGAATGGGAATAAATCCCTAAAATCAAGGGACAGTTTCCTTGATTTAAGGAGGAAGTGCGCTCTCCTTCCTTTATGGTTTTAAACTTTGCATGGAGGTTGGAAAGGAGTCACTAAGTGGAGTTCTAATTAAAGAACTCAAGATTAACTCCATGTCATAGGGGACATATCCCTAAATTTAAGGAAAAACTCCCTAAAAACAAGGAAAGTGTCTCCTACCCTCTCTAGAAGGTCAAATCAAGTGAGGAAAAATGCATTGGGATGCATTACCCAAGGACTATGTGCCTAAGACAAGTAATACACCAAAGGAAGTTAGGATTATTCTCTACCAAGTACATCGCTTGTTCCTCTAAGGGTTCAGTGATCTTCGATAGTGGGGAAGAGTTCATAGTAGTAGCCAAAGGAAATGTGCATATTTCCTTTGGTCGGAAAATATTGATATGCTCAATGTGTATTATGTGTCAAGCATGGAGCTTAATTTACTCTCGTTTAGTCATATTATTAGGCACTGCCCCCATCTAGATGTCAACTTTAACAATCACAAATGCTACAATGTTGACAAAGAGGCCAAGAAGAGTATTGTATCATGGACTGTAAAATTAGTTGACATCAAACAAGTCAGACAACATGCATTGGCAGCCAAGACAGAATTAGACATCGGTACAATTTAGCATCAATGGTATGGGCACCTAAACTTGACCTACCTCTCTCAACTGGCTTGAGAGAATCTAGTGGATGGACTTCCTAACATCCAACAACAAATTCAAGGTGTGTGCAAAGCTTGCCAGAAAGGGAAGCAACATAGTGTGCGATTTGAGGAAGAACAAACTTGGAGAGCAAAAAGAGTCCTTCGGTTGGTTCATGCAAACATTTGTAGACCAATTGTTGAATTTAATGCAGCTGCAAGAGCCATTCTCCTGGAGGATGGCATAAAACCTTAGTTGTGGACTAGGGCCCCCAGTACACTCCTGGGGTTCTTGGTCTAGGACCAAGCAGTTAGAGCCATGGCAAAATACCCTTGTGGGAGCCCCCAGTAGATGACTGGGGTTCTTGGTCTAGAATCAAGCAAAAAGACCCTTGTGTGGACCCCCAGTAGATGATTAGGGTTCTTGGTCTGGGACCAAGCAGTAAAGACCCTAGATGTTTTCTAGGGCCCCTGGATATGTTACAGGGAATCCTTTCCCTGAGCTTGGATTGATCCTTGGATGTGTTCCTTGGTGGTTGATATAAGTCCCTAGAAGTGTGTAGGGCCCCTGGATATGTTCCAGGGTACCCCTGCTTAAAGCATGGGTTGATCCTTGGTCTTGTACCTTGGTGGATAAGACCCCAAGATATGTTCTGGGGCAACCTAGTCTTTGACCAGGTAGATCTTGGTGTAATACCAAGATGTGTTGGTGTGTAATCCTCTTCCTCTCTCCCAGGATGGTCCATAGGACCTAGGAGAGACCATGAAGATGGGCATGACCACATTGTGTGATGTAACCCTTATGCAGTGATGATAAAGTTAATTGGTCACCTTGAGAATTATATGGACATGTGTTGCCACTAAGAAAACCTCTTTGCCTCTCCTAAACCCCTTACTTGTTCTTCACCCTTTGACTTTTGAGTTTGGGTTTGATTGGGGTTTGTTTTTTGTTTTAGGGCTTAATAAGAAAAATATTAATTAATATTTAAATATAACATATTAAATTAGTATTTATATTATTTTAATTATATTTTTATAAGCCTAGCCCTAGCCTAAAACTATAAATATAAACCCTTCCCCCTCACTTTTTCACTCACTCATTCTCTCCTCTTCCAAGTTTGGCGGATTGATCTGAGATCTTCTATGTGTGGTGCGGCCTCCTTGTGACAGTATCAGCTCGGCCTCCTTGTAACAGTTCAGTTCCGTTTTGATTGTTTGTTGTCAGGTCTCTTCTAAGATATTTTTTGTTGTTGTTGTGTGTGTGGAGGGTGATCTAAACACTGTTGTGAAGTGTTCTTGTTGACGCCCTCCTCTCTCTCTACTTGTCTACTGAAGTCGGCCCTCTTCCATGTGTTGGACTCTTCCCTTGAGGTTGTCGTCCCTCTTGTTTGAGCACATCTGGAGCCTGCTTAGGCCGCGGCCCTACTGCTGAGTAGTTAGGGTTTGAACTAGAACTGTCGTCCTGATCTAAAGCTTCCAAGCCTCCTCTTTCTTTACTATCACAATGGTGGTAAAGCAAAAAACCTCAAAGGAAGCATCGTCTGGGAGGAAGCCAGGAATCATACATCTTAAGATATTTGGTTCTATTGCCTATGCTTGGATTCCAGATGAGAAAAGAAACAAGATAGACACTAAGAGCAAAAAGCTGACGATCACAAGGTACATCAACATTGATAAAGCTTACATAGTTGGTTGATGTTGACACCAATTATTTGAGCTTCAATAGAGATGTCGTAGTTGATGAGGAAGTTGGACCTTTCCAAGCTTCTCTAGAATTCAAAATTACAACAGAGCAACCCATTATGGCTAAGGATTTAGATGTTAAGCTTTACGTAGATCCACCTAAAAGGGGGGGAGCTTTTAAGCATGAGGAGTCTCCTAGGTCGATAATTTCTGATGCAGACAGCCAAAATCAGAATTTGGATGACACGGGTATAGGTAGTCCAGGTCATGGTTACAACACTGACTTAAATGAGGAAGATCCCAAGAAGAGGCCAAAGTGGTGGCATAGAACCATTGGAGATGTTCATGTAGGTGAAATGATCAAGGGACAATCATCAAGAGAGAAGAGAAAACAAAAACCAAACGTGATCAACTTTGCTCCAATGGCCAATGTTCAAGGAGTTTATGAGCCACAGGTGTTTTAGGAAGCAAAAGGGAAAACTGAATTGGAAAAGGCCATGGAAACATAACATGAGTTTAGGTGAAAAATCAGACTTGGGATCTCACAGATTTTCTAGTAGGGAAGAGACCCATTGGTTGCAAATGGATGTACAAGATCAAGTACAAGGAAAATGACACACTCGACAAGTACAAGGCACAATTGGTTGCAAAAGGATTCTCACAGCGAGAGGGCATTAACTATGAGGAGACCTTTTCTCCTACAGTAAGATGAGCACCATCTAATTAGTTTTGGCCATGGCAACACAATTTGTTGGAAGGTCCATCAAATGGATGTGAAGAGTGCCTTCCTTAATGGAGATTTGGAGGAAGAAGTCTACATGTATCAACCACGGGGTGTTCGTGTTCCAGGGAAGGAGCATCTTGTGTAAACATGATAGGTACATTAAAATTGATAGGTACTTGGATAAACATGGATTGTAACGGAGACCCTCAAATTCTAATATGTATGTCAAAAGCATTGGTAATGATATCCTTCTACTAGTCATATGTGTATATGACATTATTATTATAGGTAGTAAGGCAAGAGCTATTGAATAGAGAAAATCTAATATGAGTAAATCTTTTGATATGACTGATCTATGCCTCCTACATTATTGTTTAGGTGTAGAAATTTGGCAAACAAGTAGCAATGTGTTTGCCTTGCAAACAAAATATGTCGGGAGTTTGCTTAGCAGGTTCAGAATGACAGATTGCAAAATCTCATCTACACCTATGGAGAAATGGATAAAGTTTTCAACCAAGACCGACTCTAAGGAAAATAATGAGTCAATCTATAGGCAGCTAGTGGGGAGCTTGATATACCTTACAGCCATTAGACCTTATTTAAATTACACTGAGCTTCATTTCAATATTCGTGACAATGCCGAAAGTAAAACATTGGACTGCAACAAAGAGAGTGTTGAGATATGTGAAAGGGGCACTTGGCCTTGGCATTTTGTATAGTAGAAGCAAAGATCCTAGGACATGTGGGTATACAGATTCAGATTGGGCAGGTTGTGCGGATTATAAAAAATCTACCTCTAGATATGTTTTCAACCTTGGCACAGGTACAGACACATGGACCGGAAAGAAGCAGCATCTAATAGCCCTTTCATTAATAGAAGCAAAATATTGAGGAGCGGTGAAAGGAGTGTGTAAGGTATTTTGGCTCACAAAGATATTTTCAAACATGAAGATGCATCATGCACCGGACATAGCCAACACCAATATTCTTTGACAATTAAGGGGTGCTCAAACTAACCAAGAATCTAGTCTTCCATGAGCATACCAAGCATGTTGAGATACAATGCCACTTTATTGGATAGATGATAGAGAATGGATCTAGAGAGCTTCAGTATTGTCCCACGAGGGAACAAACTATAGACATTTTCAATAAGTCTTTGGGCCTTGAACAATATGTAATGTTGAAGGATAAGCTTGGTGTAGTTAGTAGATTGACCATTAAGGGAGGGTGTTAAAAGTAAATGTTAGATTGTAATGGTCAATTAGATATTAGACATGGGTATTAATAAAGTAATTTCAAGTTTAGGTTATTTTATGCTTTTATACTTTATTTCACTTTAGTGTGTTTCTCGGTCTATCCCACACTCACAAAGTGGACCCACAGTCACAAAGTGGACCCACATTCACAAAGTGGATTAACTCTACTAGCTTGTAACCCTTTATAAGAAAGATTTCGCTTTCTCATTTATGCAGTGCAATATGGAGAACTCTCTTGAGTACCTTAGTTTTCTTTATGTGTTCAATTTTCGTGATACAATTGAACTAGTATAGCGGCTCAAAATTTGTACGATTGTTGGCGAAAGATTGTACGACTGCTATTAAAAATTGTACAACAATCAAAAGTTGTATGGCTACTAATGAAAGACTATATGGCGGCTCTTTAAATCTATATGTTGACTTTCAACTTCAAATCTCTTTGATTTATATTGCAGTTCCTCATACCATCACTAGACAAGATAGTCCCTAGGGCCTTCACTCGCTTTCAGCCTTGGTTTCCTCAGTGCATCCCATCTATCAGCAGCAGCAGTATCCATCCCACGAGCCTAGTCCTAAAGCAACAGTAAATCTTGCTCCATGAGGTAATGAGTTCGAGTATCATGGTATGTGTCACTATGATTATTGAAGCACTTGAATATGTTGCACTGAATTCTCCTTCATTTCATAACGTTTGCTTGGAAATTATGCTCTTTAACTCGTTCATACCTGGAAGGGGGTCATGATGCCCTAGTAAGTTGTTCTCCCTTTAGGATGGGTTGCCACTAGGTGGGTCTATGAAAGGTCATCATCTATTCCCTCCATACTTACCACTTTCCACCCTTACTCCTCTCATTTCTCCTACCTTTGTTCGGGTATTAGGTTTTCCACACTAGGAAGGGTTGTACCTTACCTTGTGGGAAGAAGGGGCTAAGGGCCTAGAGGGTAAAAGTAGCTCGCAAGAGTTAAAAGCCAAAAATGAAGCCTTTGAGATGCTTAGCCCGGGGATTCCTGAGAAAGCAGTAAAAGGCTTATCAGTAAGAAAAGGGAACCCATAAGATAAATAAACGCTCAAGGTATTAGTTGGTGGATGGGAGGTCTCATCATGAGTCGGCCTATTATGACCATGGGCATGTAGCGGTATGACACTACCATCTATCTAGTCACCAAACCAGGGTAGTGGCTCTTGGTGGCATAGCTAAGAGAAAGGGGGCCTCATCACGAGCGAGCCAGCCTTCTCATCTCCGTGAAATGCTTGTGGGTAACGTCATCACCTCTGGTCACCAAGCTAGGACAGTGTCCCTCAGCTCTTCCCTTGAAGCATAAAAGAAAAAGATAAAAAAGAAATAAAACTAAGAATAAAAGGCATTGAATGGGCTAGGAAAGAATGGCATCTATGACAAGGTGCAGCTCGCCCTCTACAAAGGCACCCACAGGTAAGATCTACATTTCCCTGTTATCACTGCACCCCATGCCCAAACACTTACCCCATGCCACCTCACACACACTTACATGACCCAGATTGGTTCTCACCTGGGAAACACCCCAAACTTAAGGAGGATTAGCCCAATAGGACAGCCTGAGACCTTCTCCAAACCTGACTTGTTAAACTGCATAACGTCTTTGAGCATTTTCCTAGGTAAAGGGGGGTTTGATGCACATGTTTGGGTAATTTGATTATTAAATGTGATTGACATTGATATGGTCCATGTGACTTATGAACCCCGAGAGGGCGTACTTGTTGTTGCTGCAGGACTTTGCCCGGTGGATAGGTACATATGGGGGAATGATTAGCTCGGACCTCCATGGGGCTGAAAACCCACAGATGGATGTTGAGACCCCAACCAGGGGCAGAGAGACTTTAGAGACTTGCACCAGGAAGAAAGGACATTGCCCTCGAGACACTCTAGCAGACCTAGACCCAGGGGATCTTGCTCTTCCACCTTGACGTTGACCCTTGAGAGCCCATGACGTGACCCTGGACGTCATCCAGAGCTAGGGTTTGCATTTATGAGGGAAGTTGTGTGCTGGTTGGCACGTGTGGCATCATCGAGGGCCTTTGGAGGCCAAACGTTCTGCATATGGGGCCCAACATTCCACCCTAGGAGCTCAACGTCACCCTAGAAGGGCATGACGTCACCCTTGGAGCTGATTTTTGGGTTTAATTACCTTCATTTATGTAAAAAATGGATTTTTAATGTAATTTGGACAGGTCGGGCTTTTAATGACCTAATTTTAATTAAAGGTCATTGATACTGTATAAATAGAGAGAAAACACTCTCATTTTTTCATCATCACTCAACACACAAGTGGTGTGGTCTGAAATTCGTCCCTCTTTAAGGGTTATTGGCTGAAAACTTGTGTTATTTTGAGGTTACTTGGCTTTTAAAGGAGGTTCGCACTAGCTTTTTCTTGGATTATTTGGCTTGGTGAACTTAATCAAAGGATTTCTCTTGGCAAATTTTGGCTTGATACATGATTATTCTTGGTATAAGTAAGTAAACTTTTGTTATTAGTCATCTTTTATGGTTGCTAGTCTATTTTGCTTGCTTGTATATGGAAGATTATGAAATTGCATGCTAAAACCCTAAGTGTGGAGATCTAAGTTATTTACTTCTTCATTCTTTGTTTGTCAAGCTTCCTTTCCTTGTCTTACCTCTAGAAACCTAAGCCTATCTTTCTAAAGGTGTTGACCTAGACTCTCCTAGAAACCTAACCCTAGCTTCCTAAGGTGACGTCACACTTCTAAAACCAAGGAAGAGGGATGCGCTAGGGCCTAGCAAGGCTACTCTCTAGCACTTCTCCTCCACTAGGTCTGAGGATAGGGGGACTAAGATCATTACCCCTCCCTACTTCCAAGACCTTACCCTCAGCATCTTTAGCTCAAGGAGGCAAGAACCCCAAGGGCCTAGCTTGCGCTACACCTGTAGAGGCTTCTTGCTCAAAAGAAAGTTGTTGGAGGACTACAGTGTTACTTCTCCACAATCTTTTTTTTTTACCTTGACCTTAGATCCTTCGCCATTTCCTCCTTATAAAACTAAACGTCATCCTTAGACTCCCTTTAACCCAACACAAGGCACTAGTCAAAACCCTAGGTCTCAAAACCCTAAGGGCTAAAACCTTCAAACAACCTCTTAAAACTATTCAAACGACCTCTTCTACTAACCTATTTTGTTGCAAGGATCAACTCCTTTCGGGCTTGACTGTGTGATCCGCTAACCTTTCCATGTTGCATGACCAAACTCCTTGTGGACTTTTGTCATTTGCAATTCTAACCCTAACCTATAACCACTTGGACTTAGACTCTTCATTAGACTTTGAGCTATTGGTTATGTGTTGCATTTACTTTTATTTCTAGCACTTGACAAACTATTATCAACTTCATAAATTGTTCTTGATGTCAAAGATTTGTTGGACTTATTGCAGTCAATAGCCCTATATTGCTTCATTAACTACTTTGAGGCATACTTGTTATCATCTAGTGCTATTATTTTTGTACTTGCCATCAATTGTTTAAGCATAACATCATTTATTATTGCACTTGTTGGGATATCTGATTTATTCGGTCTTGATTAAAGCAACATTATCATTTGAATACTTGCTTGTGCCTTCTTTGCAAGTCACCAACTCTTTTAGGCTTCATCTTCCAAGACTTAAACTCAAAGGTGACCAGTGAGAGGGGGGAATTTCTTGCATCTTTGCCTTAGTCTTCTCAACCCTTTAGGCCACTGGGAGCGTCTCCCTGGGGTACTTTGACATACTCCTAAACAGAAAGGGGTTTCCTATTAAGGTGACAGTGATAGGTCACCCCAGTTACGCCAATCTTGCATCCACTTGCCTTGGGCTTTGGGCAAGTACAGATTGTGCAATAACAGGAACAAAGTCTAGTTCTCAAGATTTATTAGAATGGCTACAATGATCTGATGAGGTGAAGATATTTTCTCATCTAGCAACTCCACAAAGGAATGAAGCCTTGTTCCATAAAATTTTGAAGTAACTAGCTGTTTGTAGAGGTCAGGACATCCAGAAGATTTGAAAGCATTTGAAGGCTCACCTAGCGATTCCACAGATATGAAAATAAGGTATGATGGTCATAAATTTTTCAAATTTCATATCGCTTCTCATTTCGAAAATTGAATGAAAGAAGAATGGCATTTTTAGAACCATGGATGAAAGATTGGTTTGATCAATTAGATTTCTCGAACATTCCGGGTGTCCAAATTAGTTCCTGTATCTAAATTGGAACAAGCATATCCCAAAGTTCCTTTGACATACTGACTCAGCTATGCTACAAGTTATATCCTTCATTGAATTCATTTCAAGATTCAATGTTGTCATGAGGATGTCTGGATGAAAATGTTTGTGTGTTCCCTTGAGGATGATGCAGCAGATTGGTTTTATGATTGCTTTCCATGGGAGATATCCTCACTTGCAGGTTTGATTAAGGCATTTTGCAAACATTGGAATGTTATCTATGAAGAGGAACAGGTTGAAGATCTAGGGGGTGAGCCCCTTGTGATTTCAAATCGAGGGGAGGAGAAGAATGATGAAGAATTTGAAGACCCTTTAGTTGTTTCTGTGAATTCCAATGTTGTCAAAGACATGGAGGTATTTGAGAAGTATATATGTGATAATGAAAGCCAAATGTTTCCACTGCCTTAAGGAACATCGTAGTCATGGGGAGGCCTAGGACATCTTTCCCATCCCTGCCTTGATATGAGAGTAGGGAGTTTAAAAAAGACAAAGACCATGTACTGCATTCCCAAGGTATCAGCAACAGGTAGGCCATATTTGTTTCTGAGCATGAAGAAGATGATTATGATGCAGTCATTTCCAGCTCCATAGTAGATCCCAGTGCTGTCAAAAATCAGATATGTAATGGTATATATATTTATGAATTCACAGAGAAATCAAATAGAGGTTTTGGAGAAGATGAACCTCAATATTCTCAATTTATGCATACCATCAAGGAAGAGGTCTATGAGATGAAAGCTGAAGAAACGTCAAATCTTGAGCCATTGTATGGTTCCAATTTTCTCTGTTTGTTTATTTTTGTTTTTTGTTTTTTGTAAACCGACAGGGAATCACTGCAATAGTGAGAATGGCTACTAAATATTTTACCTACATATCGGCACGTTGGAAAAAGGAAACCCTTTTTCAACATCAATCATATAGAACACCAAGAAAACTTAATTATGGAATGACACCCGTGATAGTCAAGATCTTATGTAGAAAGGGTGCCAGAAACCTCTCCACCAAACACTCTATCCTCAATTGCAATTTTAATATAGCCCCAATAGGCCATTTCCTGTATACTAGACATCACAACAAAATGAATTCTTTATAATATGATCAATCTCTAGATTTAAGGTCTCGAGTTTGGCAGTGACAACTTGCAAAGTTATAGAGTTCCCTAGATTTATAGCTCAACCATGTGATTGATAACATGAGTGGAAAATGCTTGTGTCATATTAAGTACCTTATAATAAAGAACATCCATAAGGTCTTCCACTTTATACTATTGTTTTTTGTGTGAGCGACACAACCATATTCTTCCAGAATGTTGGAAAATCCAATCTGAAAATTTCAGAATCGTTTCACATATCTAATTAGTAGAATCTCACTTAGAGATGCCAGAGTTTAATAAGAGTAACCTCCACACATTGTATTTGGAAGGCAACAAACATAACTTGAAATGAATGTCAGATTGAAAAATAACTTCATTTGATAGCAATATTCAACCCTTACACCCCATGGTTCATGGAAAAAAGTAGGAATGTTTTGTTGGAAAAGAAATAGTGAGCTCCAACTCTATTGAATATACTTTGGATTTTGTAAACTTTATGTTATTGTTTATATGATGTGACCAAATGAGACAATAAATTTTAATGTGAGGGTTAGGTTGTTAAACCACCATAACTGTATGTACTATGGGGTGCTATATGTGATGTAAGGAGAGATGATTAACTTGTGAAGGTAGTATATTTATGTGGGTAGCACATCTCGAGTTCCTGATGGTATATTTGCTGCAATATTAATATAGCAAGACATTTACTATTCTCTCCATATTTATGAGTCAATGTTATTGCTCTGCACACACATAAATCAGCATTTTTTCTATTTAGTCATGGAAAGGCTTTGAGTCTTTTCCCATTAAACCTTAAAACAGGATATTCTGAATGGACCTCTAGCACTCACATAGAAGTCAATACAAGAAATATAAATTAGAAGGATAGAGCACTTCTAGATAAAATGCAAAATCATCTAGAATAAACTGTCACAAGGATTGAAACTCCTAATAGCACTGTCAAAGAAAATCCTCTCTAAAGTTTTTCCATTCCTCGTAATTTTGAATCCCTTGGTACAAAGCTTATGACATTTTAAATTGTACAGCTGCTGCTCACACTCTGTACTCCAGATAATATCTAGCTGATAAATTTCATTAGGGTCTTCTATGTCAAAAATTTAAGATAGGGTGCTGTGGGATGTATGCACGATATGTTGGAACTTAGCCTTGTTTTGGCCAATATATAAATGTCGGATAGGTATTGAATCATTCAGTCATCATTGTGAACAGAATGCATGTATTGCTCTTTTGATAACTTACAATAATGAAGGGGTGGATATCTGTATATACCTCATTTCCCATAAAATTAAGATAGCCCTCACCACCTAGTGCCAATGTTATGAAATGAATCATCTGCAATGAACACAAAAAAATGATTATAAGATATTAGTTTCCAATCAACACAAGCAAGTGGGCACTTTCTCCCAGTATGACAATTTATTGAAAAAATGAAGCAAGTACATCTCACAAGCCCGCAGAAGTATCCTTTAGAATCTAGATAAGCAGCCACAACTAAGGGGTATCTATTCTGCCTAAGCTGCCCAGGAATTGCACCTGGCCACAACTGCAATACACAGCTCGCTTACATGGGAAAATCAGCCCAGAAAAGGAAAACATGTCTCCGGGGAGATTTGAAACTTGGCGGGAGGAACAGCAACACCCCACTTGACAGGAATGTTAGTTTTTGACATCAGCCTTTACATTTGTCTTCACTGTTATAATTATGTTGGCTCATGTAATGTATGCAGTCCAAAGGTTAGAGTGAGTATTCCTTTGTAGAGACATTTCTTCAATAATAAATCAAGCAAAGCTTAAATCCTGGCTGCAGCGATCCAAACCATGTCACTAACTAAAGCTATTATGTAAGTAACCAGTCACAATACAGCATGCCAGATAGAGTAACAATACAAAGTTCAAACCTTGTGAAGTGCAATCCCACGATCAATAACTGGAGAAGGTGATTGCAAACATGACATGGCAGAGTACATCTCCTTGTCCATTAAGGAGAATGCAATAGTCTTGTCACCGACAATTGCCTATCCAATCACAGAATAACAAAAGACTAGTATTATTAGTAAAATGTTTGATTAACTTGGACAAATGAATCACTTTTTTAACATTGAATCAAATCAGTGATAGTAAATTTGATATCCTTATTGATAATATGAAATTTGACTAGAGTCTGGTTTCATTCATTCATGCATGCATGTATGCGTAAGTGAATATGCATGTACATATGTATGATTGTATGCATGTATGTAAGGATGTAAGGGTGGATGGATGCATACATGCAAGGAATTATGGATGCATACATGTACTTACGCATGTATGTATGTATGCATAAATCCTTCATTCATACATGTGTATGGATGGATGATGCATGTGTGAATGCATCATGCATAAAGAGGCTTTGTTGTTGGAGTTGTACAGTTGCGGGTGTAACAAAACTGAATTAAATATCAAAGATATGGTCCAAAATTTAACTCCATTTCCAAAGTTCATAATTGTTAATTCACAGCAAGTTAACATCCATGTCAAATATAATAGGGTCATTTGTCATAAAGTTACAAGCAGATGTTCAGTTTATTAGAAACTAACTGGATAAGTACCTGATCATGACTTTCTGCATATGCAACACATTTCTCAGTATATCTCCTGTTAGTCAGTGTGAGCACTATTTCTTTCATTGACCACTGTTCATCTCGTTTATGCTTCAAATATTCAATCCACTTGTCTGGAATAGCCATTGCTAGACGATAATCAAATCCAAGTCCACCTTCAGAAATGGGTCGACCTAAAGTTGGCATACCGGAAACATCTTCCGCAATAACAGTTGCATCAGGATAGATATTGCGTATGAGTGAATTGGCTAGCATAAGATACGCTATGGCATCTACATCGGTTGTCTTGCCAAAGTACTCCTGATAATTCCCAGTAAATCCTACATTGATACCATGATGGTGGTATAACATTGAAGTCACTCCATCAAAACGGAAACCATCAAACTGGAATTCCTCAAGCCACCACCGTAAATTAGAAAGCAGAAAACGTTGAACTTCCCAGTTTCCATAGTTAAATAGCCGACTATCCCACAACTTGTGGTATCCCCTCTCTCCAGTGTGGAAGTACGATTCTTCTGTCCTCTGACCAATATCATAACCATTGAGACCATCGGTGACATTGTTACTAGCATGACTGTGAACCATGTCCATTAACACCCGTAAACCTAAACTGTGAGCCTTTTCAATCAAGAATTTCAGGTCCTCCGGTGTGCCTGACCGACTACTGGGAGCAAAAAGGTTTGTGACGTGATATCCAAATGATCCATAATAAGAATGCTCTGCCACAGCCATCAACTGAACTGTGTTGTAGTTGTTTGCTTTTATGCGAGGAAGTACATTTTCCGCAAACTCCACATATGATGCTACACGTGGTTCTATGCCACTCATTCCTACATGAGCTTCATAAATTCGTGGTGCCTCAGGCTTTGGTGGCCGAGGGTATTTGAATTTATACCTGTGAAGACAGTATTATACACATCTGATGACATTTGCCAAGACTGACATTCTATATAGAAATTTCAACTCAAAAGCTATAAAATCTGGTTTATCGGCAAAGTAATCTTGATTCTTGATACCTTTTAGAAGGTGGGGTGTCCCAATAAACACCATCATACGCTGCACCGAAGTTGCTAGGGTCCACAGTGGCATACCTAATCCAGGCTGGTATCCTATCAATCCATGTCCCATTAGCAATCTTCATTCGAAATTTAACCTTTGAACCATGTGGGATTGCAGGCTTTCCATCCTTATCTGGTATGTAGACTGTCCAAACCCCAAACTGATCCCTTTCCATTCGGTGACACGATCCATTCCAAGCATTGAAATCCCCAATAAGCTGTGCCTCTCTGTAGCAGAAAACTACTTTTATAGTTACAAGGTCAGTTTACGAGTAAATTTGATCTAATTTTTTAACCTAGTGATCTTGTTTTCTGTACATTTTTAAGACCGTGAAGCCAACAATTAAAGTCTTTTAGCCTATTTTATGTGTAACAGTTAAATTTATCATTCTCTTGCTTCATGTACAGGCAAGAGTTATAAACTGCTAAGTATTGTTGGAATTTGTGCCAACTACCGAAGAAAAAGATGGTTTAACAAACAATATTCCATCATGGAAAATCATTGTAAATACTATTTTAAAATCCAATATATTATGAATCTTGTTGTAGCTTAAATAGAAGAGAAAAAGAAAAAACCCACTTTGCAGCAGGTGCCCACTCCCGATATACAATTTTATTTCCTTCTCGATTGAACCCATATTTCAAATAACCTAGAAAGCAAAGAAATAGCCAAAGTTTTGAGATCTAAAAAAAAGGAATTCAATCTAATGAAGCCTGCTTTATACAACCCGTAACATAGAGTATAGAAACCACCCACTATAGTATGTCTACAACAGTTTCAAAAATTACCTTTAGAAAAGTCCTCAAGGCTCCCTTCATACTTCTCTATTGTTTGCTTTTGTTGTAAATACTTTGTATATCTGTACTGCAAATGAGCTTTATGTGATGCCAAGGATGGATCCACATTCAAAACACCCAAATTTTCGAGCTCATCCTCAATAGTTATATTCATGGTTGACTTATTATTTTTCAGAGTAGAATGTGCTATGAAAATTCTCCTCCTCGCTGGAAACTTAGGGATCTGCCACTGAGAACAACAATAGGTAACCTGAAAATATATTATCTAGAAGACTCATAATGCACAAATCTTATCTTGGTCATACAAATAATCAATTAGATCACGATGATCATTATATTTGAAGGAAACAATGTTTTGTTAATGGCAAAGCAACTTCCAAATTGTTCCATTCAAGTGATCATAAAGCGTACCACTCTTCCATTCAACAGTGTGTGCAAATTCTGAGGCAGATCCTTTCTAAGCAAGCATTTCGAACTATTAGAATGCCATCTTGAATCTTGTTTTGAAGAAAACTGTGTTCTTTCAGGATTCTGCCAAAGCAACAAACTTTATTATTCAATATCAACGTTTTGCATAATTCACACTTGAAACTCATGTACATAAATAAGGAAGTAATTTAACAATGATATCTAACCTTGGTAAACCATCATATATTCATGTAAAAGAGAGCACTGGAACTGAATTCTAGGACATCAAAATCCACCCCAAACCCCAAATGAGGGTTCTACATGTTTCTGACAGGAGATCTGGAAATAAAAATTTCCACCCCATAACTATAATTTCAAAAGAAAAATACTAAGAAAACCAGAACAATAATTTCTTTCAGATTTCAAGGGCAGGACCATTGCCCATGTGAAAGCGTTTGAGGGACGTTTGCATCACTTTTAGTAAGGGCTCGCATAATTTCTAAGGATGTCCGGATCCTAGTAGAAGAAATTGCCGATTAATCAGCAAAAATTGAAAAAAGCGCGATTTTTTGGGCTTGCCAATTTTTTCAAAAAAAATCGCGATTTTTCGGTCAGAGAAAAAAGCGCGTTTTTTTTTTAAATCTGGAAAAAAGTGGCAAAAATCGGAAAAAAATGCCACAGTTGCCCAGGCCACGGGATAAAGAGCCCAGTTCGTTTTTTTTTTATCATTCTGTTTTTCTTTTCTGTGGAGCAGCAAGGGAAGAAATTTGTGGAGGCCCTCAAGCATTTTTGAGGTGTGCAAAGGCAGGGTAGTGGATTCATCCACAAACTTTGAAGATTTTTGTGGTGGAGCAAGGTTCAAACTTCAATCATTTGGATCTTGGGACATTGATAATTTGGTAATTTGATAATTTGGGACATTGATAAAAGGGGGAGAGGGCATTGATAATTTGATACCATATAGCTAGTTGCTAGTTTTGGGACATATACATTTATATATGTGATCATTGATGTCATTTTGTATTGATTTCAGACTTTCAGTAATGACTTTGATGTATCAGTTTTTGTTTGGCATCCACTATATAATATATATAGGTTCTTTCTCCATATTTATGTGCCTATCTGTTTATATGATGTTGTTGTTGCTTTATATATTGAAAAATGTTTAAAATTTTGAAAAAAAATTAATAAATTATGTATTTTTTAATGTTTCTCGAGTTTTTCCGATTTTTTCGCCAATTTTTTCAGAGGCGATGTTTTCAGGACCCTTGCCGAGTTTTTCCACTAGGGCCTGGACACTGCATAATGTTACCCCCCCATCACTAGGGGTAACTAGATGAGATCATGTCTCGAGGCCCGCAATGGAGAACATGATCCCGACCATGATGATGCTCAGCATATCCACATATAGCAGCCCAACAGCCCCCCTCATTCCCCTTTACTGATACAGGTCAACCAAGGCTCATCACATTCAAGCAACCTAGAGTATGGGAGATGGTAAGCCATTGTCACCGTGAGTTATGTTAGTCCGTCATTCATGCAAAGTGTTGTGCTTAATTTGTCGGGCATGTAGATGAGGATCTTTGGTTGAAGTTGGATAATGGATCATTGGTTTGGGAAATTGTGTCAGTTGCCTTGTTTCACCTTGGTGTTCAGCTTCTATGCCCTAATCCCGTGTTATCACCGCCTAGGGAAAAGGGGTACTACTGGGGGGCCCTCACAAGGGTAATGTTTCGTTCCCCACCATACTTAACACTTTCCATCCTAGAGCCTCTCATACTATACCAAATTTCAACAATGTGTCATGGTCCTTTCTCTCATGAGAAGAGGGGCTAAAGGCCCAAAGGTTATTTTGTAGTTGTTGCTAAAAGAATAAGAAACTGATGCTAAAAAAGGAAAGGAATGATAGCAAAAAAGGACTAACAAAAGCCAGTCCAAACTTGAGCTATACTCTTTCAGTGCTCGCCCCAGTGCCAAATAGCAATGCTGCAACTTGAAACCTTATAAAGGGGACTTGCAAATATAATAAAGTGGACTAGAAAGATGGTTGATGAATCGGTTTGGGAAAAATAGCACGCAAATATGGGGTAACTCAAGAGCAAGCGCACCCTCCACAAAGGCACTCATAGAAATGGATTAATGACACCATGAGCCATAAAATATGTCCTAAAACCATGTCACTATCACACTTACTCTTGAAGGTTTTTAACTTTCCTTTGTCACTCTCGGGACCTATCCCTCTACCTAGGTTATTTTATTTCCAGTCTAGGTGGCACATCTAATAGGGTTGGATGAAGGCCCTCCCATACTTAAACTTGGTAACTCACATGGGGTCCTGGGATAGTGTGATGCTTGAAGGTGATACTGGGGTGAATTGTCTTACATGGCTTATATCGTAAGTTGCAACTTACTTTGCATGTTTCAAGGACTAATGTTTCTTATGAACTTTGGCTAACCATGTTTTATGCTTTGATTTGCTTTGAATAGCCCTAACATGGTTCTTTGAGGGACGTCTTGGGCTTGTACCCAAGACATTGTGCCTTTATTGCAGGACCTTGGCACGTGTGATGGAGATCAGTGGGTCATCCAGTGATTCACCATCCTCAAACATTAGCTCTCACATCTCAGAACCCTGAATGATGGACAGATGGGCTTGGTAGGAGCAGATTTAGTCATGATGGCACACATATGTGTTTACTGCTGCAATTAGGGACAGCAAGCTTAACTTGCTTGTCCACCTAACATATACTGTGAATGGTTGGTTTTTCTTGTGTCTTGGGCAGGTACAAACACCATCAACAGGTACCCAAGGGCTTGGCAACCTTAAATCTCTCCTGAGACTCATTCTCAAGCCTTCTTCCATCTAGCAACTTGACCTATAGGGGCATCCATTCATACATCACACTTTCCATCTCATTTCCCCCTAGGGTCACCGTGATTCCCCCCTTGAGGTGATTCTATCATCTCTAAAGTGACGAGAACACCTGCCTAAGGTAACGTTGGGTAGGTGCTCTCAAAGTTGTCGCCATTTTGGTGGTTGGGTCAAGCTTTGCCCAACCTACAACTTGTGCGATAACAAGAAGGAGAAATTCTTGTGTATGTGTTTTATATCTTCCACTATTCATTTTCCAATTGTTGTGTGATTGATACAATGTTCAGAAATTTAATTTTTTGCCTTTAAATAAATTATGTTTTGAGTTGTTTAATGAGAGAACATTAGGACAGCATTCACCTAAGCTTGAAAAAATTACATAGTATCATAGCAGCTTCTCTAATTAAGATTCTCAAGGATTTACAACAATAAATCCACTGCTGGAAAGTAGGACCAGAAATTAGAGGGTTTCAATATTTATTTTTTGAAGGACTAATTTTCAGATCTAGGAGTTTGTACATTAGATCTTAGAGATGGCCTCAGCTAGCCTCGGATTTGAGGATAGACTGGATGGCACCTCAAATTTCTTGTAATGAAAAGTGAGGATTACACTCTTATTATAAGAAAATGATCTCTGGGATATTGTCAAAGATGTTGTGCCTTCACCTACAAATCTGCAACAGTTGGTAGATCACAAGAAGAAGGAAGCAAAGGCGAAGCAGATGATCATGGATGCCATAAAGGATCATTTGATACCTCATATATCCAAGACAAAAATTTCAAAGGAGATGTTTGATGCCCCAGTTGGCCTCCACCAAAGTGAGAACATAAACAGAAAAATGATATGGCGAAACAAACTCAAATCCATACAGATGACTAGATCATAGTCAATTACCAATTACCTTATGAAGGTCACACAACTTCATGATCAACTTGCAACAATTGGGGAGAAGATTGTAGATGCAGAGCTAGTGAACATGACACTGAATGGATTCCCAGCTTCATGGGGACCATTTGTCAAAGGTAAGTGTGCTCGTGAGAACCTTCCTAACTTTGAAAGGTTGTGGAATGACTATATCGGGGAGGAGACTCGGATGAAGTCAAAGGCCAGTGAGAAGGGTGGTGACGAGAACCTATCCCTATTTGGTCAGACAAATAAGGGCAGAAGTAAAAGACACAGCAAGGGTAAGGTAAAGAGTGAGGAGTCAGCCTCACAGACAAGAAAGAAGTACTTCAATAAAATCAAGTGCTTCATTTGTCATGAGCACAGTCATTATACATCACGATGTCTAGATAAGAAGAAGGGTAAAGGGAAGTAGCAACAAAAGCAAGTAGCTACCTCTGTAGAAACTCAAATGAACGAGTTTGTTGCCAAGTTCAAGAAGGATTTCTCGATGGTATCTTGCCTTTCTACCGACACGATTCCTAGCAATGCGTGGTATGTGGACAGTGGGGCATCTCTTCATATGACATCAACCCAGTAGTTATATTCTAGTCTAACAAAGCAGGACTCATGAGTACAAATTGAGCTTGGTGATGATGCCAAGCATCCAGTAGCAGGAGTTGGTACAATTCCCTTCCATCTCAAGTCCGATTACTCTTTAGACTTTGATCATGTTTTGTTTATTCCAAGTCTCAGGAAGAATTTGCTTTCAGTTTCGATTATGGAGGATTGGGCTTATGCTATGGAGTTTGTTACCACACAATCTGTCACCCAAAAATGTAAAGTCCCAAACACCTAAGTGAAGACTTGTGGAACTAAGAGGTTGGTCATTGTCACCTCACCAACTCTCTTCTACACTTTAGTCTAGGGTAACATGGAATCCTAACCAAGGGGGGCTTCCCTATGGGTTACTAAGCTCAATGTGTACGTAGATGTAGTGGGAGTATGAGAAAGCTTAGCAACAATAACAACAAACAAAAAAGGAAAGATGGATTTGTGTTGTTGGGGAATGGTGGACAAAAAGGAGGCTATTTCCTTACTTGTTTGAGCAATGGAGTCATATAGCAACTCCAAAGGGCAGTTCTAAAATAGATTAGGGGACAACAAGCAATCAATTGATTTGCACAAGTATAACCCCTAAATTGGGTGCTTGATTTACATGTGTAATGGTGGAGAGGGTCTATAACAAATCGACTACTCTGAAATATCCCTGATCCGGCTGATCAAGATATTTGCTACGATCTTACTGCTCCTACGTGCAGATCTGATACTCTGGGGGTTTCTGGATGCGTTTTAGGGTTTGATGTAGATGA
>JZKD02S1130158.1:196280-213072 GCA_000966675.3 Picea glauca | reverse complement strand
ACTATAGTCTACGGGAACATATAGACTACTAAGTCACTCCCTGCTGGCCTAATCTTGGGGATGGGACATCACATACTCAAGGTAAACTCTAAGGGTGGCCTCTACCAAAGACTATCTACAAATACACCTAATCAATGATGTAGAGTGCATAATGTTTTCATCTTGAAGGTAAATGACATGAAAGGGGGATAAGAGGGAGGAAACTAGTTACCCTAGTCCTTTCCAATAAGATAGATGCACCTTTTTTTGGCCCTTCATTTGTCTTTGTCATCCATACACCTGCAATCAAACTTCCAATGTAGTGCCTAGAACAAATAGCCACACATAAAAAAATTGTACTTATATTACAACATAGTTTAGACAAATAAAGACAACTTTATATCAGCAATTCCCCTAGTTGCAAATGGAGAGAGCAAAACTTTATATAGGTTTAAGCTCAACTCTCTCATACAATAAAATAAGAACTGTTTTCCTAAATCCACTAATCTCTCCTAGGAATAATCATAAAATAATCTTCTCTAACAAACCTTTTACTAAAAGTAGAAAGATTTTGTTGAGATCAACAATCTCCTCTATGAGGTTACAATAAAATATTCTAGGAAACAATTCTCAATGAAGCTCTCATCTAACTAACTCGAAGAGCCAAGTCAACAATGAATAAAGGAGTTATTTACAACAACTTTCTAAAGATAGAGCCAAGAGATATGGGCACCTTCTTTGCTTGAGGATTAGACTATGTCCATGCTCCAAAAATAGTAAGATAGACATCTATCCACAAGTACACCCTTCTAGAAGTGTGTTCACATGTGTGAAGTGGAACAACCTCAATAAATAAGCATGGGACGTGTTGAGCTCCTTAAATAGATGTGCAATAATTCATATACACAAAAACATCCAACATAAGAATGAAAAATAGTTGAAATTCATAACAGATAAATAATATATATAACTGATAGATTGAATGAACGAGATAGAGATGATCACAATGAGCCTTGTGACAGTATACTTATATGCATTGACTAGTCATGAAGGTGAATGGTTGTGTCTGTTAGGTTGTGTCACTTCATTTATTATTATTATTATTATTATTATCATCCATTACAAAAACCCACATCGATTGATACTTACATGCAAATTTGCACCATTACACGACATAGAAACAAGGCATAATAAGCACTCTAGTAACAAGGGCTATCAAGATCACAGACCAAGAGCTAGAGCATCTGGAAAAGGTGTTTAAAAGAAATAGTTACAATAAAAGACAATTCAATAGAGTTGTCTTAAAGGCTAATAGGGAACCCCACATAAGACAGCAAGAGGATAAAGAAGGAACAAAAATAATGATGCCTTACATTAAAAGAGAGACAACTAAAATTGCAAAACTTCGAAGAAGGGCAACATAAGTCACTTTCTCACCTCCAAACACCATATCAAATATGTTGGATTTTGTAAAATATACAATCAATCTTGAAATGCAAAAAAGAGTTTATGCCTTACCTTGCTCTTACGAAAAATCTACATTGGAGAAACTGGTAGGTCTATGTGAGCGAGACTTAGAGCATAACAAAGGTCAAATGTCGATGTTATTGACATTAGCTAAGCATTCTTACAAATCAGGCCACCAAGGTTGTGTAGAGAATACAAAACTTACTGCCAAGGTCGATAACTACATAAAAAAAAACGAGGAAACTTGGAAATCAAGAAGAATGATAATAACTTAAACTAAGAAAACAATTAAATGTTAAGTGGAACATGGAAGCTGGTAATCCAATTCCTTGAAAACAATGACTCTCATGTATAATTTTCCTTTGGTTAAGTGCCAACAATAAAATAATAAATATAAGTTCAGGGTTGCCCAAAATTGGTCACTCCTTCCTTAGCATTTAACTTACCCATTAAATGCATATTTAAAGAAGGTGAGACCTCTTGATTATCTGCAAGAATAAGCAATAATATTCTTCCTCTTGATGATGATCCTGAAGATCGGGATTGAAACCCAAACGCAGTTTCCGCACAATAACTAAGAATTTGCATTACATAAAGATGAAAAAAAAAAAATAGGATGATCGAACTTACTTTCTCCAAGTCAAGCTAACTTACCTTTTCCAAGTTGAGCTAACATCACCTTGATTGTTACTACCTATGCATCCATGTGCACATGATTCTTTGATCAATTTGGGAACTTTAAAAAAGGAGTTGACACAATCATGTGTTTTAAGTTTTAACAACCCAAATGCTTTGCAGTAATGTTCACTCCATTCAAATGCATTCATCCTTTCATAGGAATTGCTACATTATATGTGGATAAACCTCGATAAACTTCCTATAATGTTCAATGTGTCGCAAAAAGGATTTGACCTAGAGGATCATCCAAATCTGGCAAATCAAGAATAACTTTAACTTTCTCAAGGTCAACCTACAAGCCTTCCCTACTAATAACATGACCCAACAATATAGCGGAGAAAGCCACTTAACTATATTCAAAGAGACTCCACATTGTCAACATGTTTCAAGTATATCCCTCATATAGTGTACATGATCTTTTGGTAGACTATAAAATGGATAAAATTTGAAATTATTGGTTATAATACAACTAAATGCAATAGAAGCATTCTCAAACCAAAAGACATTGATGTATAACAAAAGGTACCTCATTCTATTATCAATATGGCCTTAGGTTGATCTTCCTCGTCAATATACTCTTGAGTATAGCTTGAAGAGCCATCGGTGAAGGAGTACACTTTATTCTTTGCTACATGCATCAAGACTTCTATATATAATGCAAGAAACAGATCTATTACCTTATTCAAGCTCCAAAAATCCCCACGGATTTAGAGCTTCCAATTCTTCTTCCAAACAACAACAAGTGGGTGAACCCAATCACTCATATACACGGGTTTGATCAATCTGACTACTAAAAGTTTGTCCAATTCAACTTTGATCTACAACTTCAAGTGGTGTAGCAATCTTCTTGATTGTTGCTTCATAGGTTTAGCATTTATCCTCCAAGATAAAAACTCAATCCACCCCATTGCTTAGGAATCTATAGATCCTTGTAAGACCAAAAGAAAGCATCAGCAAACTCATAAAGCAATTCTTTGGCCTTGGTAATTTTCTCAACATCCTAACAATATGTGACGTTTAACACCTTACTATCACCTTCATTATCCACTTGTGACAGAATGGTTCATCCATAACTTGCTCCATGAGGATATTTGCAAGTAGTTCCAATTCTTTCTCTTGCATCACACAGAGATTTATGGGAATCACCATCTACTAGTATTCCAAAGAAATTTTGAACCTGTCATGGGAAAGTCTTCATCAATTGTCAATACTTCTACAATGTGGGGACAAACTTTCATCAATAGATTCCACAACATTATGCATTACATCTTCCTTACAATTCACAACTCATGCTACAATGATTATAGCCAAACAAGTGGCTAAAATATACACACACAAGCTTTGCAAATTGTCAACTTGACCTTTGTCATGCAATGTCTAACCCTTGATTATCCGATACAATTCTTCAATGGAAAACGAGTCTAAACTAAAATTGCACTTAACATGTTCACTGATTGCAACAAAAAAAGTCAATGGCGGAAACATCTAGGAGCATTCTACTTCCACTGTATATGCTTGAAACTAGGCTAAGCTCTATCCACGCATAGAGATTATGAAATATCTACACAATCTCCATCCAAAAATTCTTCTTTCAAGTGCTCAAACCTTCCCAGATGCTTTACTAGATCATGCCCTTCTTGGATCTATCTATGCAAAACTTATATGGAAAATATTAGGGGCATAAAGTTCATAGAATTCATTTCACCAATTTTCCAACAAAGTGCTACTATTAATAGTTAATTTGTCTTCAAAGATTCAATGTATAGTTAATTTGTCTTCAAAGATTCAATGTATAGTTAATTTGTCTCCAAAGATTCAATGTACCATCCTCCTACAAAACTTTTTTTTCTCTATGAGATACCAATGAGGTATATCATTGAGTTCCTCGGTGGCAATAGAATTTGTTCCCCCAATCTTATCTCCAGATTTTTTCCAACCTGATGGTGATCATCCTCTAACCTTACCAAAAATTCATTTTGACTCACCATAACTTATGGTATCCCTAATTGCAATGAATCAAGGTCGGTCCATCAAAAATTTGTAAGTGCTCCTTCCCTTATCCAAAACAATAACTTGGAAATGCAAACAAACTTCGAATGGCCCACACTCTACTTCAACAAATTGTAAATTTTTCTAAGCCTAGGTGACTGTTATACTAATGTTCTCTCATTAAATAACTCAAAACAAAATTCATTAAACAGAAGAAAATTAAATTTATGAACATTGCATCAGTCACACAATAGCTAAAAAAATGAACAATGGAAGAAATAAAACATATACATTCACGAGGATTTCTCCTTCTAGTTAGCTTTTCATTCCTTTGGTCAAAGCTTACAAGGTGACCTTTGCAGCCTGCTTGAACCAACAGCTGTACGTCAATAAAATCACCTCAAACAGAAGTGTATGGCCTATGTAAAAGAGGGTACAACTACAGCAGAATGGTCTGCTCTGTTTTTGCCTTTCCTAGACAGAAAATCACTCTTTCTCTCCTATCAACACTAAAGCACACTACAGCAATCCACAGAAGACTTTGTACAACCAGATCTGAGGGTGTATGGCCTCTGCAAAAAAATGACAGCTACAGCAGTGATACAGCCTGCTGTACTTGCTGGTCACTTCAGCAAACTAGTCTTCTTCCCCTTGAATGCATTCTGCCCTCTTCCAACTCTCTTGCTCTCTTCTCTTATGAGGTCAACCTCTCCTATCTTGTCCTCTTTATGCTTTCAGAGAAATAACTAATCTCCGCGATCTTAGCTGCCACCTATCTCAATCTTGAGATGTATGGTTAAGATTTATCCTAATCTAAGTCACTAATGTTCTAGAACTTATAGAACATTTCACTTAGATCCCTAAGACTAAGTCTACTTCAAAACATTAGACTTTCACTTTTCTTTTATTTTTCAAGTGAAAGTGACCACTTTTCCAAGGTGATCACCCATGAAATGTCTCGAACCACTTCCTGCACATTCACATTAAAACTTGTGCAAGAAGTTCTTGCTCGAGCTACATTTCTCAACACAGTTGTTAAATGACCCTTGGTGTAGTTATAGTCTGATTTGCAATCCAAAACCAAAAAATGGTGGGAGAGAGGGTTGGACACCCCAACTCCTCCCAAATTTATTTAGAAAGAATGTTTACATTACTCCCAAATTCCACAACTACATCTAGGTGTTAGAATAATCAAATAAAAATAAATAAGAGTTAGAGTTTGTAATAAGGGTTGCATCAAATGTTAACTGACTTTACTTTAATATTAGTATAAGATTTTAGTAATTGGTGGAGTTCAATAGTCTAACTACCGAACACATAAATTAAATGTACTGCCATATTGTATTGATGATTCCTTTTTAATAAAATAATTTCTTATTACGTATTTTTATCTCATGGCCGTAGGATAGGAGGGCTCTGCCCGGAGTACCAAGGTCCAAACCATTGACCATATTTTCGCACTATTCGAAAGTCTTTTGCCTCTTTGTGGACTTTCAAAAAGCATTCAACATGGTCCTAAGAAAGGTTTTGTTTCAAAGAATTCAAGATATTGTCATTTCATAGACCCTCTCGACTACCATTATGAGACTATGAGTTGTTTCTTAGTCATCTTCATATAGCCCACATCCACTTTAATTTCATTGGAAGTACCATTAAGGTTAAAGCAAGGGTGCCCCCTCTACTCGACTCTCTTCGAGATCTACATTGATGAGCTGGAGCCTTTTCTCCAGGAGCATATTCAAAATGGCAATGGTTGTCTTCTACAACATGTGTTGATATCTTTGCTTTTTTTTTAAATGATTTGATCCTCTTGGTCTCCTCTCTTGAGGGCCTATAGAGACATATCGATGCTTTATCTAGTTTCTATGATCTCTGACAATTAATGGTTAACCTGGGCAAAACCAAGGTTATGATCTTTAATGCATCAAAGCATTCTCTATCTAAATACCATTTCTACTTGTGAGGGGAAGAGATTGAGATTACCACAACTTACACATACTTGGGAGTTTAGTTCACGAGACCACATTCCAGCATACAATATGCCCTCTAGCATTGACTAAACAAGAAATATGGCTCTTTTTCCCTTTTGAGAGATAGTGCCTCTAGAACCACTTCCAAGATAGCTCATCCAAGATGCACCTCTTGGACATGATCATCAAGCCCAGAATTTGATTTGTAAATGGTCGTTCTATGGCCTTTCTGTCTCATCAACATTGATGTTTACTACAGAATTAAAATTTGGTCTCTACAATTACTCTGTCAATGTCAAATACAAGCTTCTCTACTTGTTTTTCTCAAGCAGGCATGATTGGGCTCTATCTCAAATTGGTTTTTGTTGCTTGGTTTATTTGTCTTGCAATGCCAAGACCAATCTCAATCATGAAAACCAAGCCACTCCATATTTATTACCAACTGAAGGAGCACACTTTGTTATGCCACAATAATAACGCACTCCTTCATGATGCTACCCTCAGGCAAGGGCACTAAGAGACAGACATATATCGGCACAACTCCAAACTCCAAATCAGTGCGGACCCGTGGGACCTTCCCCCATCCCATGAGATTTCAACGATAGGACCAGATCAAATCCCTCCCCGGGAGTCGGACAAGATCCCTCGGACCTCAGCAACGAACTACCTCTTCTAAACAACAGTGCATTGGACAATCCAGACATCCCACCAATTCTCCCTCTAGACATCAGACTATACTAAGCTTTCTTCATCGGATATCACGAGAGATGGGTCTATTCCATGACAAGCCTACCTCATTACTTTTGGTTCTTATTATCCTTAAATCTTCTCTACCTATAGATCTCCACCCCAAAGCGGGTTTATGAGCCTGGAGTTGAGGGTTGTTCATACATCAACTTAGATCTTACTCTATCGGTCCCCAATTTAGATCCCAACAACTACAGGACGATCATGGTGGGCCACACCTTCTCGAAGATCTATGCCACAGTTCTCCATATGAAGCTCTCTAAGGAGCTTGATCAAAGATTCCTGAGAGCTAGGGGGCAAGCATGATTCTGACCCGCTCATTAGACCATTGATCACATCTTTACCCTCTGAGCCATCATTGAGGAGGCACAACATCGTTCTCCGAAAGTCTATTGTTGCTTTGTAGATTTTTGGAAAGCTTTTGACTTCAGCCCGAGAGAAGCCTTGTTCCAGAGGCTCAGAGACATTGGCATTTCCCAGACCCTATTGACTGCCATCATGCGACTATATGAGTCAGTCCTTGATCGTTTGCGCACAGTTCATGGGATCTTTGATTTCATCGGGAATACCATTGGGGTTAAACATGGTTGCCTCATGTCCCCCACCTTGTCTGGGATTTATATTGATGAGTTGGAGGCCTTTCTTCATGAGCATATCCAAGACAGTGATGGGTGCCTCCTCCACCAGGTTCTGATATCCTTCTTGCTCTTTGTTGATGATGTGGTCCTCCTAGCATCATCTCCAAAGGGGTTACATAGAAAATTGCATGTCTTAGCTCTCTTATGTGAACTTCAGCAACTGACAGTCAACCTGGGTAAAACCAAGGTTATGATCTTCAACGGGTTGAAGAAGACCTTGGACCTTCATTTCTTCTTCAAAGGGGAGGAGATCGAGATCACCGACACCTACACATACTTGGGGGTGCAAATCTCAGGACCCCGCTTCAGTTTGCGACTGGCCCTCCAGCCTCGGATCAACAAGGGCTACGGATCCTTAGCCCTTCTCGAGAGACAATGCTTCTGACACCATTTTCAGGACATCTCATCCAAGATGTCCCTCATGGACTCTCCGACCCACTGTTCTCTATGGCTCAGAGATTTGGGGACCCTCTTTACTTGAGTCTGATTGGGCCTTAGCTGAGAGAGTCCAAACCCTTCTCCCCCAACGCATCATTAGATGCAAGCAGACAATCCCTCAACACATCATCCTAGCAGAGTTTGGGGCCCGACCCTTCCAACATGAGATTGTGTTCAAACTAGTCTCTTTTCTACATCGCATCTGGAGCTTTGCCAACTCAGTGAAGGGGCGATCCCAGTACCCGCACTTGGCCTATTGTTCTTCAAAGACCATTTCCCTCTCTATCCCTTTGGGCAAAGATCGAGGTTGGTTCGTTGAGGTTTCAAATCTTTTAGAATCCACAGGCATTCAGATGGACCGTCTCCCTCCATTCATATATTCCTTGGATGCACCTGGTCACCTCCTACCTACCAGGAAGGAGTTGAACAGGATCATCAGGGATGAGATTTGCAAGCAGTTTATCCAGACCACTTGGATTAATCATCAGGGTGGGTTATGCCCAAAAATGGCCTTCTACATTGAGCACTTCTTGGAGCTTAGAGACGGGATCATTGGTCGACCACAACATACACTCCACCATTGGGTGCACGCTCTTCACATTCCCCTAGGCCAGTTCAGAGTGGGTTCTTATAGACTTTGAGTAGAGACCGACCACCAAATTGATCGATCAGACAGGATCTACCAACTATGCCATCTACAAGAGGTCGAGACTAAGGAGCACTTCATTTTTCGCTACCCCATCTACTATGAGATTAGGGGGAGGTTCCATTGCCTATTCAGGGGGACTCAGACCCTCACTGGCTTCTTCATATATTCTGACCAGAGATGCCTGGCCTTATACATGCAAGAGACCCTCGAGCTCCGAGCCCATTTTCTCCAACCTCCTACTAAATCATACTCTACCCAACAGCAAATCACTTCCTTCTTCATGGTGCTATCCTCGGGAAGAGGCACTAAGAGACAGATCGATATCGACACAGCTCCGGACTCCAGATCAGTGCAGACCCGTGGGGCCTTCCCCTGTCCCACGAGATGAAATATCCCTGATCCAGTTGATCTGGATATCTACTACTGAACTACGGTTTTGCCACTGAAATCTGATACTCTGGGGGTTTCTGAATGTGTTTGAGTTAATGTGTGAACATGCTTGGTGATTTTCGTATGTGTGTTTCAATTCATTAAGCATTTTAGCAGTATAAGATAATGCATGCGAAATAAGGACAACACAGCTCACTGGTATATATAATGAGGAAAAAGAAGGAAATACAATAATAAGCTGGAAGCAGATATACTAATCGTTAGTTAGATCTCATGGATCGTCACTGGAATACAAATCAACTAACAAGAAATACCCGTGATCAGAAGAATGAATGTTGGTCTGCGCATGCACGGATAGATCGGCAAAAAGCAGTGTGGCAGCTCACAGTAAATGCTGCAGAATCTGGAAAACTCGCCCTGATGGCGTTACCGGTCGGAATGAGCTGGAAACTGTCTCAAAAGAAGCGCCATGGCCTCTAGGTTGATCCTAATGACTATCGGACTGAAGATCCGACCTTTGAAGCTCTAGATGTCACCCCCTGGGATTTGCGCACCTCCTAGGTTGTGGGAGTGCGCCCTAGTGATCCCACCGGTGGAAGTTGACGATGTATGACTCGGAACAATCGTCTTGGCCTCTTCTGTAATGGGTCGGAAGGGTTTCCTCAGATCTGCTATGGAATACCCCCTGGAACCCCAAATGTACTTCCTCAAGAGTTGTGCCCTATATGACTATTTTCTGCTTTCCGAGAGATTCCACAGTCAAAAACTGATGACAGGTGGCTCAATAAGTGCGCCTTGGCTAGCTCTCTAATGGGTCGGAAAGAATCGGCCAAATACTGAATTGTCTCAAGCGGCCACACAAACCCTCTCTCTAACCCTTGCACCCTCACTAGTTGAGCTGCGCAATCACTGAACTGGATACCTGTAATGCACGGTGAAATACCTGGATGGTATCTCCGATAGGCTAGGGTGTGTCTCTCAACACCGAAACCGATCAATGGTGGTGGTTTCCTCCAGAAATCCACAAAACAACAAGGGGGTCGATTTCCTCCTCCTCTACAAATATCTCAACATTAAATCATAACATAATCAGGAATTAGGTCGAATTCCTACCTTTATACTCTTCTCGATCTAATTCACCATTGACATCACTTAAGTTAGGCGCTTTTCCTCCTAAGGTGAGTAATTAATTAATTAAGTCCCCCTTTTAACACCTTTTCATTCTATTTCTTCGTTGACTTAGGCTTAAGTGACTTTTCCTATGCTTTTTGGCTTAATTCTTCGTTTAGCCCTCAAATCACCCTTATTTCTCCTCTTGTTCCCTGTTGGTGCCTGACTATAGTCTACGGGAACAAATAGACTATTAAGTCACTCCCTGTTGGCCTACTCTTAGGAACGGGACATCACACGAGATTTCAGCGACAAGACCAGATCAAATCCCTCCCCAGGAGATGGGCGAGATCCCCCAGGCCTTAGCGGCAAACTACCTCCTCTAGACAACAGCGCAGCGGAAGATCCAGACATCCCACCAGTTCTCCCTCTGGACATTATACTATAATGAGCTTTCTTCATTCAGCCTCAGATGTTAGGAGAGATGAGTTTATTCCGTGACAAGCCTAACTCATTATGTTTGGTTCTTCTTATTCCTGGATCTTCTCCTCCTATACTTCTCCACCTCGAAGTGGGTTTTTGAGCTTGGATTCGAGGGTTGTTCATGCCTCAACTTGGCTCTCACTCTCTACTCTACCTTACTCTATTTTGCTTTCTGTGTTGCCTTTTATAGGAGACATTTTGGTACTCCTGCTTTGTAACGACTTCATTGTACTCAGCAATCCCTTTGACCTACTTTTGTGGTCATCAGTCGAATATTAATAAAATTGTCTTATCTTATCTTATCTATCTACCTTACTTTGCTTTACTTTACTTTCTGCATCTTGCCTTTTCTAGGAAACATTTTGGTACTCCTGCTTTGTAATGAGTCATGACATCATTGTACTCAAAAGTCCATTTGACCTACTTTTATGGTCACCAGTTGGACATTAACAAAATTATCTTATCTTTCTTATCTATCTACAATCCTATGATCAATACAACAAATCTCAAAACATAAACAAACTTTTAGATTGTTGTGGATACTTCATGAGAATATATATACACATATGTTTGCTAATGTGGATCGTTGGAGGTTTAAATGGTACAAAAGAACTATCTATTGCAATGTTGGATTTAAGATGCATTATGGATAGCTCCAAGTGCACTCTAATTGTCAGTTGAATGTATACTGGACTATTTAAACGTGCATGCACATCACTCTACCCCTTCAACATGTATATAAAGAGGTTCACGCAATACTTCATTCATACACATTACCCAGCGATTAACCACGTGCACGGCACTTTGTTATGGCCATTGTTATCACAACCCATGTACATTAAATGAATAGACATTTATTAGTTTGTGAGAGGATCGTTGCAGGTGAAATCCATCACTCACAAGATGTAGATTATAGTCAACGCATAGGTTGGAGAATGTTTGAACAAGCACATGTGAGGTTGTGAGTTATTTGCCAACATGGACATATCTAGAGGGAAAACATATGGTTGTAGTTACCATTCCATGATTCAAGCAATTAAAATTAGCATTGTAGATTCCCAAGCAATGACCCAATTAAAGATGAACTCGAGTCGTGGGTGCAACAAGCAATTCAACATATTAATAGAAAGTGTTGTTATAGGTGAATTGATTCAAATGCTGAGGGGAATTGATTTTGTGCATGGGTTTTACATTTCCATTTCACACAAGAATGTCTCAAACTGAAACAAACTACAGGTAACTCAATCACGCAATCATTTAAACTTATTTGACACAAAGGTTACATTAGAAACCCAAATGGGAAAACTAGCAATTGATAGCTTATATTTATGCTCAGGAATTGTTATGATTTGGAGCTATACACTCTCAATCAAAGATTTCATGTATTCTTACTAACTGGAGGTATTTTTACAAATTGTTTTGGTTTAGAGATCGTCTTTGTGCACCGCGGGCAGGCTCAAGAGCCTCTTTATCCTCCAATCTTCAAACGAACTTCTTCTTTCTGACTCTGCCATCCTTCTGCCCATTCTTCTTCACCGATTTCAATTTTTCCATCTCTCAGGTCATTGTCTCATTCTTCAAGGCGTGCTCAATTATAATGCTACTAACCATCAAGTGATTTGTTTCATCTTCATGTGGCCAAAATGAGATCATTGCCCTTTGGTCTTCAAGTTGATTGCTAAAAGAGCATTGACTTCAAACTTTGCCAAGAATTTCCTTTTTACAAAGTTTGGAGGAGTTATTTTGGATCCATTTCAAATCACAATCCTTTATGGTTCTGAGGTATGGGACCAATTTTGCTTCAAACTGATTCGGATAAAGACAAAGAGAGTCCAGACCCTCCTCCTCAAGCACATAATCCGATGCAAGCCGACTATTCCCAACCCATTCCTCAAGTGGACTTTGAGTCCTAGACCCTTTGTTGCGAGGCCATATTACAAGTAGTATTGTTGCTTCACAAAGTCAGGTTTTTTAAGACCCATCCTCTGGGTGGGACAGGTATCCCTAATTAGTACTTTTAGGAGACTAATGGTTGCATAAACTACATATTTTGGTTGCAAGTCAACCTAACCATCCATTTATGCGATCAATCCATAACCAATCCACTCTTAGTTATGTTGAATTTTCATAAGAGATGATATTGTATATGAATATGTTATTACAATGATGAGTATTCCATATATATAGAACATATGGTGACCATCCATGAAAGGATGCATCCCTTGGATAATAAATAGCTACATATTTAATATACATAATTTATACTTTGTATTATAAATATCATGTCATATATATATATATAGAAGAATGTATTCCCGATGTTGTTCAAACTTCAAACATCAACACTCCCTCTCAACGAGGGATACATTCTTCATCATGCCAAAGCTTGTCTCTGAAGTATACAAACTTCACTCTAGACTCATTGGATATCCATAGTACAACATGACTTCACAGCCAATGCATCCAAGGCCTGTGGGTAGCTCTCAAATAGCTTCAACATGTCACCATGACATCCATTACTTCGCAATACATCTGTACCTCATCATGTGTACCTTCGATCTCAGTGCCAACCCTTTTTCATGTTCGATGAGATCCACTTATCTCAGTGCCAACCCTTTTTCATGTTGGATGAGAACACTTAGTGCCAACCCTTTTTCATGCTCGATGAGTTCACCATGTCTCAGTGCCAACCCTTTTTCATGCTATATGAGAACACTCAGTGCCAGCGCTTTTTGATGCTGGATGAGTTCCCCCTGTCTCAATGCCAGCCCTTTTTCGTGCTAGATGAGAACACTCAGTGCCAACCCTTTTTCATGCTGGATGAGTTCCATCTGTCTCAGTGCCAACCCTTTTTCATGTTGGATGAGTTCCACCTGTCTCAGTGCCAACCCTTTTTCATGTTGGATGAGAACACTCAGTGCCATCCCTTTTTCATGCTGGATGAGTTCCACCTGTCTCAGTGCCAGCCCTTTTTCATGCTGGATGAGAACACTCCCTCTGAAGAGGGACCACACCAAGCGAGTCCCTGAAATACTCAACCTTCGTCCTCGACACCGGCTTGGTAAACACGTCCGCAACTTGATCCTCTGTAGTCATGAAACTAGAGCCTCACTGCTCCCTTCTGCACCATATAGTGATGCCTGATTTTGATATGCTTCGACTTATCATGAACCACCGGATTCTTCTTGACAACTTTATACAACTCAGGTTGTCGCACAAGATACAAGTCGCCTCCATCACAATATCGGATAATCTAGTCAGCAGTTTCCGAAGCCAAACTGCTTCACAACTTACAATACTAGTTGTTGTATACTTTGCCTCTGCTATACTCAGTGCCACTAATGTTTGCTCCCTGCTCAACCATGAGATCACAATGATCCCATACTAAAACAGCATCTGAAAGTACTCTTATGATCCATTGGACTACCTGCCCAGTCAGAGTCTGTATGCTCCCTCTGAAGCTTGACTCCATCTGAGGCTATATAGTCTTCGAAGTCATCTGCTCCCTCTGCATGTGATGGCCTCCTCTTCTTCTTCATTACATGGATGTGCACAACTCTATGTCTGGATAGTCTTGCTTCATGTTGCTTCCTGCAACCGCCATTATGGCTCCTTCTCAGAGCTATTACATGTGACCTGCCCGGAACAAGAAACAAGAACAACAAAAAGCATCTCCTAGAGGGGATCAATTTATCTTGTGCACAACTATACACAGTGACCCTCCAAATGATATGTCTTCTACTATGACCAACACACATCCATCATATACTCGATTTCATATGGCTAACCATGTTGAATTTCTAGTGTTAAATTAGACAAACACAGTTTTCCGCAAGTGGTAATTACTTCCAACGATATTACTTTAGTAAACTCTAGAACATCACTAAGTAATTACACTCATAAAATTTCAACTACTTAGAAACTTCGATCTCTTCCTTAGATCACTTCCCACGTGTGAGAGAAAAAATTATGTGTGTCTATCGTTGTGTCTTTCAAGTATCATTTTATAGTAATATTAAATTGATCCAAAGAGACACGTCTCTTTGAAAATTAAATTTAAAATTTAATTTAATTTTCTTTCTTATAAATAGTTGGAGAATACCTCCCGTAACTACCCAAAGATTAATTTGGTTATAAAACACCCACATAATATTTGACTTTGTCAAATTGTTCCTCCATAATTCATGCGATTCTTTGCATAAATATAGGTAGAAGTAAATAAGCAGTACATTCTTCATATTTAGGTAATTAGACATTTTTACTAGAAATTACTGGCCACCATAATTTATGGAATTCTTTCTATAATTTAAGTAGGAGTAAAAAGTAAATATGTTGTACATAGAGATTGTAACAACCCCATAAATTTAACACTCCCAACACTTTACTCTTATTTTCCTAGGCCCTGCTGTGAGGGAGTCAAGCCCAATCTCGCTCTGATACCATGTTGAATTTTCATAAGAGATGATATTGTATGTGAATATGTTATTACAATGATGGGTGTTCCATATATATAGAACATATGGTGACCATCCATGAAAGGATGCGTCCCTTGAATAATAAATAACTACATATTTATTATATATAATTTATACTTTGTATTATAAATATCATGTCATATATTATATGATATTATATATATATATATATATATATATGGAAGAATGGCTTCCCGATGTTGTTCAAACATCAACAAGTTCAATAGTTCATTCTTGCATGCAATCAGCCCTTTGGCAAGTGCAATCGTGTTTATTTATACAAAACCTTTCTCAAGTGTAATCACATCACCGTAATCATGCTTAATTTGTAAATTGTATGCAGTGCAAATTATATGCCATACAAGCCAAAATATAGGACATAGAGAGAGAGAGGAGATAGGAAAGGATATCTTCCACAGAGTGTAAATAAACATTGTAGCCCGTTGTGGACCCATTGGACACTCCATTCAAAGTTTTCCGAAAAATCATCTGAGCAACTTTAGAAGAAGAAGAAGTAATTTTAATGTCCACAAGGCTAACAATAGCCTATGGGACAGACCGTCTCACACATTGATTTCAGCAATTCTGCCCTTTTCCTGTTCAACTTGATGATGAGCTCCCCTAATTTCTCCATTGTCCCCTCACTAAATAAGTCATTCCAAGAGCTAGCTGTCAAGATATTTATATAGTTGTCCATGTTGTCTTTGAAGGCTTCACACTCTAAAATGAAATGCTTTTATGTTTCCACTTTTCCGGAGGTGCAAAACACACACACACTTTCTTCCCAAGTTTCTTTTGGTCTTTTCCAGTGCCCAGTTTCACAACGGAGTTTATGGGAATTGGTTCTTAATTGGGCAATAAGCATTTTGGCTCTCCAAGATATATTGGCACCGATGTACGCTTTTTGATGATGATTGTATGTGGGGTTAAACTCTTTAATATAGTACTTTTTCTTTCTCCCAAGCCCTTTATCCCAAATTCGCCTGTGGAACCTATCAATAACAAAAGCTTTGATCTCTTTATTGTTCGTAGGGCATTTGTTCAAGTGGATATCCCATTTACTAAGCCATTTAATGTTTTGTCTCATCCACGTCTTCTTCCTTTTGCACAATATGTCATTGAAGACGACCTTAGGCCACCGACTATCTTCCATTTGCTCAATTTTTTTTAGATATCTTATGAGATGCACCATAGCAATTGCTTCAATAGGAGCAGCCCCCATTTCACTCAGCATGATATCATAAGGGATTGAACTTTTAATTTTAAACTTGTTTGTGATCAAGCGTTTTTGAATCTTCTCAATTTGTTTCCACTATAAGTTAGATGTGTTGCTGGCCCACACTTCACAACCATATAGAACCACCGGGATCACTAAAAGCCCAAAGAGAGTTTGCATAGTCTTCCAATCCCATAGCTCTACTTCTCTGCATCTATTTTGAAAAGCATAGAACGCTTTCCAACCTCCCAAAGTTATTTTCTTTCTGCAGCCTTCCCAACTTAGATTTTTGTTGAAGTCAATTCCGAGGTATTTGTAATCTGCCACTTCTTCAAGAGTGTTGTCTTCAAAGTAGAACTTATGTTGCTTATGTTTTCTTTTGCTAGAAAAAATTACCACTTTCATCTTGCTAGTATTGACTTGCATTCCCACTGTACTACAAAAGCGGTCAAGGGAAATTAAGTGTTCTTGCAACCCAAGAGCGGATTTAACAATCAGAATAAGGTCATCTGCATACAAAAGAAGCCTTATCACAAAATCACCCAAAAGAGCACCATCACCCT
>JZKD02S1130158.1:138686-196230 GCA_000966675.3 Picea glauca | reverse complement strand
CGTGTCAAAAGCTTTTTTGAAATCGACAAAGCAACAAAAGGCTTCCTCTTTTTTCTCCCACACTTTTTCAATGATGTGCCTTAGAGTTATACCATGATCAATCGTTGAGTGTTTATGTCTGAAACCTGCTTGCCCTTTAGCACGCTTATCCTCTTCTTCCGCCCACTTGCTGATTCTATTTTCTAGCATACTTCTAAATAACTTCGCAAACAAGGGGTTTATCATTATGATCCTGTAGTTGAAGGGATTGTTGACATCCCCACTCTTGAAAAGTGGTATTGCTAGGCTCGTTGTCCAATCTGTAGGAAATCCCTGCTGAATGTTTATATTTGTTGCTGTCCATTTTCTGCATGCTCTAATACCTTTACAACTTACAACCCATCCATCCAGTAACTCCAGCTTGTTTTATTTTCCTAATTCTGTCCATTTTCTAGAGGGCAAGCCTTCTGCTTTGCTGGGGATGCAGGATCACAATAACAAAAAGAAAAGGTTTGATAAACCTTCCTTCCTATTCTATAACATAGCCTGCATCTACAATTGAAAAAAAAGTAAAGGATCTTTGGGGCAAACCTTTAGAAAAAAATGCACAAATTTGTATTTCAATCTTTCTCAGAATTCCAGTTCTACTTTGCCAATATCAGAACTCCCCATGAACAATTGCATTTAGACCACTTGACACTTCAGTAAGAACTACAATAGAAGGATGCCCCAAAGTCTATTGTTCAATCTTATGTATCCTCTCGATTGTGTGAATAGTTTCAAATTTATTACTTCAGAGACAATGAATTTACTGCGGGAATCAGAAGGATGAAAAAGACTACTGCCATTCTCAGGATTTTCCTGATAAGGACAGAATATGAAAACAACACACTCAACTCACGACTATGATGCTTTAGCCTTTTTTTCAGTTGTTAGCATGAGATCTATAATTTGAAGGACTGACGTAAGATATATCCTGGCAAGCAAATGGCATTAGATGATCGAGGATGCAAAGTTTTCATGGCCAAGCAACAAATACCCATGCAACTTGGTCAAACATGATCCAAGTTACTAGTGAGAGATAGTCTAGATACAGCGAAATTAATTTCTAATTGCTTGGATGAAGGCCCAGACAGAGCTGCATGATCGCAAAGTTCAGTACATTGATGATCAGAACTAATTCCCTGACTGCGCATATGAATAAATTACCCTTTCTGCATTGCTGGCTTCAGATTGGATGTGACTGTTACCAGTGTCCCCATCTTATTGGAGAGAATGTCCACCACTGAAGGATGCATAACTTGCTCCCTATTTATAATACACCTGTGACTGTGACTTATCTACCAACAAAGGCAGTCGGATGCACATTATCTCCACTCTCCATTCGGTTGTGCAGGCAGGAATCAGGCTGCAGAGTAAGCTCCCTGCGTATACAAAATGTTGTGGGCAATGCATGAACATTGAATAGGGATGGCATGACATGCCCTTTCTGAAGTACATTCATCCTCTCATCTCAAAATTAATGATGTCAGGGGGGTAGTTGGGTCAATGATGATCGCAATGGCAAAACCTTTCCAGCCCATTTGAGGTTTGGAGATTGGAATTTGGCACTTGTCGAAGTTTTATTAAAAAATCTTGTGGCCATGTGATGCTATATATGTGAAAAAGAAGTAGAAGTACATTTACCAGAGTTTCGAGGGTGCGGAAATTTTGGTCGCTTTCCGTATGTATGGCAATCACTATATTTCAAATGACAAAAAACAGTGGCTGGCTCAAATTTACGGGATTTAGAATGAAATAAAAAATGCATTCATTCAAGTCATTCGATTTGTCAATCCCATGAGAGGAAAGGCCGCGTGCCAATGAAGATTCCTTGGGGTACCAGCCTCAGCCTCCCCATATATAAGTGACCTCTCGCTACTCTCTCTTCGTGCTATTCCGCTCTACTCTATTAAGCAAAAGCAATGATTGATTGCCAATTGAAATTTGGGTATGGACGCATCAGTTAGTCTAGAGCCTTCGCAACAACTTGTATCCAACATATAATGAACAACCTTAAGTATATGTTGAAATCACAAACTGGAGGGAGCTGCTCAGAAAGGGTGGTTTTTTTAGTTATAATTTGGTGATATAAATTTACATGAATTTTTTTTGTTGTTCAAAATTTATTTATGAATATAGAAATAAATTCAGCATGTTAAAAAACTCTGAAGATACTCAAATTCTACATAAATAATCACTCAAATCAACAAATTTAACAATTTATCACTGAATTTCTAACAAATATCCTCCCAAAATATCATCATTTCTTAAAACCTTTAACCTAAAAAACAATAAGCAAAAACCAATACATACATCTCCATCCGATGCATCCACATAAACGATGAAGAATGTTTTGATATTACAGCAAAAACATTAACATTCAAACCTACCTACCCGGAACCACAGATCAAAGATCAAAGCCCTGCCGTGAATTGTTTACCTTATAATCTACGAATAACCTAAGAATACATGCGCATGCAGTAGCAGGAGTTGGAGAGCACTAAACCTTCGAGTGACAATGACAGTGCCGTCCGCATCCCCAAGATAGATTGACGTCACTAGGTCCAACTCCGAGTCCAAATCCAAGAGCCAGTGTGCTCCCCTGCATTCTTCCTTTCTTGACAGTACCAGCGGGCACCCCAAAGACCCTGATTTTACCTTGTAGCTTCCATCGTGTCAACGCAACAGATCATCAATAGAGATGAAGTTCAGTAATGTAACAGGTACTCCACGTTGATTACCACTATTGTTACGTACTCCACGTGGACTCTCACAATTGGTCTTTGGCACACTCCCTCTCCATCACGCCATTGCCAAAAAGAGCCCTCGTGTACGGTGATGATATTTCCAACGAATTGGTAGCGTTATTGTCGTGTATGGAAAGGCATGCACACAAACATATTGAGGGCTCAATTTCCCACGCTTTCAATGGAATGGAGTAATCTAACGTTTTATTTCAATGGAATGGAGTAATCTAACATTTTATGGTTTTTTTTAATGAGTTTTTTTTTAATTTTAATTAAAAATTTAGAAGAATGTTTGGAATTGTAAATTTTAATTGTTGAACGAGATAATGGTAAAAAATTCAAAAACATAAAAGCTTTTAGAATACCACTCCTACTTCCTATATGTAATAAAGAGAGATATAATTTTATTTATATAAACATTCAGATGATTTTAAATCTGAATCTATATGCATCTAGAGATATATTTTTTTAACATGAACATTTTAGATGATTTTAAATCTGAATTTATATAAATCTCCGTTGCATTTTTAAAAATCTAAATATTTTTTTTAGAGTGTAATAGTTTGAAGGTAAGTTAAGTTTGATTATTTGATGTCTTTTGAACTTTGATAAATGAGAGTTTTAAATAGATTTAAACAACTTGTGTTATTTCATCATTTTGATTAATGAGAGTTTTAAATGGATTTAAACAATTTGTGTTATTTTATTTTTTTATTAGTGTATTGTTATACATATTTTTATATATTTGTATTTATATATGAGTGTTGAAATATTAAGTTGATTTGAATATTATTGTTTTTAAATATTAAGTTGATTTGAATATTATACATTTTTCTCATATTACACTCTTAAATGTGTTTTTTGACTCAATATAATTAGATGTGTGTAAGGAATTCAAAATTTATAACATATGAATAAGTTCAAGTGTGTGAGGATTGATCAATATTGTTATAGGAGATTATTAATATGGAAGAGAGATGCATGTTATTGTATGAGAAAGACTTGTGATTATCGTGGACATTGCTAAGTTATTATTAATATTTGGTGTATCACTACGATGCGACCTTAAAAATAGATTATTAGTAGTAGTAGTTTACATGTTTTTGAGTTCACATTTTTCTAGTCATTTAGTTCATGTTTCTTATTTCTTCAATGCATTGGATAACACAATCTTATGTGATGACATTGATTTCTTGTGATATTATATGATTTGTTAATTATTCTTTGAGATTGCAAAACTAATTCTTAATTAAGATTTAAGTGGTGTAGAAGTGTGTCTATCGAAGCACAAACTTTCATTCTATTGGGAATGTGAATGTCACTCTTGAAAACACTACGCATATACACTTCAATTACTAAGAGGTCACTTTGGTGTAATTGAGTACCACCTCAAAAGACCAAGATTAAGTGTTTGAATGTCATTGCCTTGAGGATTAGTATGTAGATTATTTATGTGTTGGTATTAAAGTTGGTTGTGTTTCATCAACAATGCAAAGTTATTTTGATATCTTCAAGTTAGCTATAATTAAAAACAACCTACTATGTTGTTGGTTATGAGTTAAGAAATTTTGCATTGTTTTCACTTTAGTGCAAATCTTCTTGCATGAACACTTGAACCATGATTTCTAACGAGGTATTAGACCATGTTTGAAGATTTTATCCAAGAGATTTTAAAAAATAAAATGGCAATAGAGGCCTAAGTTAAAGGGACTAGGAGATATGAGTAAGTTCAAGTTGTTGCAATAAGATTAGAGTTCTATTATGGCTTTAGGAATATGATTTGACCTTGAGAGCCTTGAAGCTCAACCTATGGTAACTAGTTTTGCATAATTTTGTATTGAGTAGTAGGATAATAAACAAGGGTCCACAACAAGGGAGAGTTGAAAGAAAACTAGCACCCTCATTGTAAACTAAAATCCCACTTCCTGATACAAAGCTCAATGGGAAGAAAATGTGAGATTTGGAAATACAAGATTTGCAACCTACTCATGAAGTAACAACTCAAAGCTAACAAAAAGGTAATAAAAGGATCGTGTTGACAGACGGAAAAATTCCTCCTACAACAGGGGAGCATCACCCAATCAAGGTCCCAAAATAGACCTATACTTGTTTATGTCGATGATGTCCATAGGTATGTGGGCTCGCTTTCCACTTAATGAATTGCTCCTCGAAATGAGACTTTCGATAATGCTTTCCTAAAACCTAAATGCAATCTAATCTATTAAACATAAATAAAACTAATTAATCTATATATATATATATACTTCATATTCTAAATATAACTATCCCAATTGGGATAAAGAAGTAGTTCACAGTATCCCAGCTGGGAGCAATTAAAATGTTGATGTGGAATTAAACGATAAATCACCAAGAACATGAACAATCCATCTTTCTTAGTAATTATGAAATGTAAACAAATGACAAGACTTATAGAAGATAACATCAAATGTCTCCACATCTAAATATAATTAGCGAAAAGAAATAGGATAATTCAATTCACAAATTGAAAATAATTCCAAATCTCATAAATGAATATTATAACACATTCACAACAAAAGTGTCAGAATAGTCCACACACCATACACGGAATGTCCTTTCACTAATTATCAACTTTTGAATCTTTTATTAAATTCAGACAACAGTATACAAAATTCAATATTAAATTCTCTAGCCGAAGAAAATACTAGCATTTGAAATAAACTAGATAATAGTATACAAGCCTAACTTTATATGTCAATCTCTCCCTTAGGTCTTAAATCCTTTAATGACCAGCTTGACAATAGTGCACAAGTCGTTCTCTTCCAGATGATCCCCATTGCTACTGTGATTTTAAAATAAAATCCCACGATAGCTTGGGCTCTCCTTCTCGTAATCCACCCCTCTTCCCTTTGAAACAAGAGTCTCATTTTATAATCCATTTTCATGAAACTTCATTTATTCCATTTCTTCTCTAGATACAACCACTCTTGTTTTCCAAATCATGCTTTTCTCTTTATTTATGAATGTTTTTGGAAAATTGTATCAAAACAAATATAATACCATTAAAAACATAATAAATTTTAATTTGTTATACAAGTGACTTTGCATTAATGATTTGGATATCTTATACATTCTTTTAAATTGTTTGCTACAAATCAAGTTTAATTAATATAATTATTAATATCAATATTTGATAAATCTTATTCAAAAGATAGTCTAGGAAAATAATAAAGAGAAAATCAATTAATATGAGGAATTTTGATTAAATATTCACTAACTTATTATTTTTTCTTTAAGATTTAGTTTGTATTTTCCTAAAATAATTGAAAATAATTAAAATAAAAGTTAAGAGTTCACAAAATCCTTGATCTCCTTATTTTAGAAGATTGACAAAATCCTTGATTCCATTATTTTAGGGGATAGAGAAAATCTTTAACAAAAATTTGTTGCTTATACTTTTAATTTCTCAACTAATTTTATTATCTTTGATTCTCTTAATCTTTTTATTAGAATATTATAAATATATGTAAAACTTAGAGAAAATCATAATAATTACTAAAATAAAATAATTAATGTGAAATGTGAAATTTCTTTTTTTGAATTTATTATTATATTATTTATTAAAAAATGTGAAAATGATTAAAAACTTTATTTAAAAAATCAAATTTAAAAATCTATTAAGTTTATTCAAAATGTGAATAAAGAAAGTAAACAATTCATCAAAATTTATGAATGGTAGAGCTAATTCATTATTCATATTGAAATATAATGAATTCTAATAATTAAAATGGACGTAAAAAACCAAAAACATCATGATTTAGGAGAAAAACTAAAAAAATTGTTAAAGAGTAAAAGTTAATGAAAGTAAGTACTGTTAAAAACAATGCTTCACTCAAATTGAAAATCGTGAGCTCTTTTCCAGTCTATTATATATATTATTTTAAGACGTGAATTAAACTTTTTAATATTTAACTTTTGGTTGAATTATTTTAATCTACCAAAATGCCAAGTTAATTCATTTATGCAAAAAAAAACAAATCTTAACAAAAGTGTCGAAACATTATGATAACCCAATGTTAAGCAAACATGAGTATGAAATTACTTTGAGTAAGTCCAAATGAGCATGTAAAAAATATTGAATGATCAGAAAGCAAATAGAATCAAATGGCACAACCCCTATGCATGTAAAGAAAAATGCAAAAAAACAACTAGCTTTCGTGATGCAACAATCTTGTCTCCAAAATCATTAAGTTGCATTAAAAACATTTACATTTTTCATAAAACGTGTGTTTAATGATTCATCACTCTCATTCAAAACATGCACCTGATAACACCAATCACCCTTTCATGGCTTGATCATATTACCAAGTCATCACCCGATGAAAAATAAACTAAAATAATCAATCATAAAACACTCAAAACTATATATATTCCAGTCTCTTATATATATTCTTTTAAGATGTGAATTAAACTTTTTAATATTTAACTTTTGGTTGAATTATTTTAATCTACCAAAATGCCAAGTTAATTCATTTATGCACTAAAAACCAAATCTTAACAAAAGTGTTGAAACATTATGATAACCCAATGTTAAGCAAACATGAGTATGAAACCACTTTGAGGAAGTCCATATGAGCATGTAAAAAATATTGAATGATCAGAAAGCAAATAGAATCAAATGGCACAACCCCTACGCATGTAAAGAAAAATGCAACAAAACAACTAGTTTTCTTGATGCAACAATCTTGTCTCCAAAATCATTAAGCTACATTAAAAACATTTACATTTTTCATCAAACATGTATTTAATGATTCATCACTCTCATTCAAAACATGAACCTAATAACACCAATCACCCTTTCATGGTTTCATCATATTACCAAGTCATCACCCCGTGAAAAATAAACTAAAAGAATCAATCATAAAACACTCAAAACTAAAAAGATTAAAATAATCAAAAAAGAAAACAAGTTGTTTGACCATATAACTGCCCCTTCAAATTGATAAAATAAAGATAAATTGATGAGAAAAACACAATAATTTCAAAATTTAATGGGGGGAGCTTTTATTTTTTCTAAAAATTAAGGGGAGCTATTGAGGCCTCAACAGATCTATAAGACAAAGCAAAACTAGAAAAGCATAAAGCATGTGACAAAGATGTTATGTACATTTTAAGATCTTCTATAGCATATCATAACATGTTGTAAATTATGAGCATTGACTCAATAAACAAAATATAGGTCACTTCATAGATTTTGTATGAGACTTCCAATCATGTAATAGTGATGTTGTGCCTAAGGAATGAGTTTTATACATTAAAGATGAAAGAAGCAGAATGTATGTTTAAATACATTACAAGTATTCAATATGTGTGTGATCATTTTCTCATGGTCAAGAGGATCCATATGTAGATACTACGAATTATGTTAAAACCTCAAAGTGTCTCGTCGTGCCAGAATGACTTTTCACCAAAACTTCAACAATATCACCACTAAAAAAACATCATGTTAATAGTGATATCACCTATGTTGTGCTAAATGTCAACCTCAATTTGTTGTCATTCTTACATCATGCCAAACCTTCAATAATTTGCGCCACCTCAACTATAGTTCAATGCACCATGTCAATACTAAGTCACAACTAAGAGGGATCGTATAGAATACACATTAGTTTATCAAAGTGGACTTAATCATCAATGGAACTATGCACAACCTAATGATTGACTCTTACCAAATCAACATGTAGCCTAATTGACCTAATATCATGCCCTGAAGTCGTGATCAATCACATACACAACGCCCAAGATTGATCCTCCAGGACCACATATAACGTATGAGATTTGTGCTTGAGTACTCACATATGCCTGCCCACCTAAAGGTATGGTGTGCAGTCCACTCATGTGTTGTATTCATACGTGACATGCCCAATGATTATATGACAACTCTCTAGACTATTCTTATGTGATGGACCACCGATGTATTTATGTGAACCATGAACCTACAAAAACCTAGTTCTGAGTGAAGCACACAAACCAAAGACATTGTTAACCCATATGTTTCTAAAAATGTAAGGTCACAAAGACAGAAATAGTCTTCTTAACAAAAATGGCTTGATCTTTATTTGGAAGACCAACTAGTCTTATATAGAAATACAAGGGTCCACACAAGATGAGAAAAGATTAAAACAATAATGCACGCGACTCGAGAACCATAAATAAATAAATATATGTGTGTGTGTGTGTGTGTGTGTGTGTGTGTGTGTGTGTGTGTGTCCACACACAATTACACTCAAGTCAAGCAAGAACTAGAAATAAGGAAACCCTCAACAATTACTTCATTGAGTTGGAAAATGTTGGCCAAGTGAATGCATCCTCCTTGGGAAGGACCCCCAAGTTGCTTGTGTGGTCAATTGAGCTAGATATGGCCCTTAGGAAGAGAGAGACCTCCTTGGGAAGGGTGCCCAGGGATTTATATGCATTAGTTCCTCCTAGTTTATTTTGAAAGTGTCCCCACTTCCATACCTAGGTAGAATTAACAAGAAAGTAGAAGATGTGACTTGATGCACTGATGACTCTAGATGATATAATGAAATGCTCTGGAATGTTGAGATCCAACAAAGATGATAAACTATGAAAACTATAAGAGTTGTCATTATTGAGGTGAGTGGTGATCTCCAAAAATGTGACATAAATTGTGTGTTGTATACCCTCAATGCCTCCCGATTTAAAAATGGATCCATACAAATGTTATTGGCTAGTAGTGTAATCAACACCAGTGAGGTGTGATATTGAGGAAACTAAATGTCTATTGCCTACAAACTAAGAAAGATCTGTGTGCTAGGCCTAAGAGTATTGTGTAGGATGGCCTTCATGAGATCTATGTAGATACCTAGAGTTGGTAGTTGAAGGAGGTACATTGTACAATCTATGTGAAGAGGGAGGCCAGCTAGCTCAAAAGAAAGAATCAAGCAAAATAAAATGGTGAATGTGCAAGGAGGTGGAAGAAGGGCCAGTGGGGATCTACTTCTTCCATGTGGCCATGAAGATGTTGTCTCTCCATAGAAAATCATAGCCCATAGATAAAAATTATGTCCACAAAGATACCCCTAACCACCGTATGTGTTCCATGCATTGGGAAAAACCTTATCCTATATAGGGAAGGATCTAACCTACATATGCATGATAGAAGAAGGGTAGGGAAGGTGAGTCACTGGATCAGAGAGAAAACCTTAGCTTTCAAGTAGGTTGGAGTGCAATGACAGAAGATGGCAATGACTGAAAATCGCCACTAAAAGCAATGTGTGGTCTACTATGAAGATCGAGGTAGTGAGTCTTCCCTATTATAAAAAGAAGAGGAACTATAAAAACAATGTCGAGGCAAGAGGCCTGGAAATGCTTGAGATTTGAGCGGGTTAACTTAGTAGCACCTGAAGAGTGTACAACATGCTTGTCAATATGGTTGTAAACAAAAATAGAAATAATTGAGCACTGAGAAAATGAGAGCAAACCCTGTAGTAGTTGACATGTAACTATTAGTTTGGAGCCAATGATCTAGCTAGGGGTGTATGTGCTCAATGACTACAAAAGATGGCTTGCACTAGTCTACATATGCCCACTACATTTGGGCACTATGTTTTGATTGAGTGTGACTAGAGTTTCTAACAGAGTGGGAAATTGATAGTTGGAATATGAAATATGCCTCTAGGAGATTGAATCCTAAAGGGAGTGTAGCCTATGTGAAAAGGCATTGATGGTGTTGAGGGATGAGTTGGTGTGCTCCAAGAGTTGTGAGTCCTATGTAGTCTTCAACTGAGGTATGGCGAAATATGTTTTTGCTTGTTGTTGAGTCTCTGTTGAAAGTAGTGGGAAAAGGGTAAACATGGGTTGGAGAGGAGGATGTGCTAGAGGTTGGGATGGGATATAAGGTTTTGGAATAGGTGTGGTAGTGCTCATGGAATCTAGAGAGGGTTGGGGAAGAGAAGGGCATGTGTTGGGTATTAAGGGAAATATTGGCGAAGGGTGGATATGAAGAGAGAGGCACTTATTAAGATCAAGATGTTGTAGTTGGTTAAAATTTTTATTAGGGTTAGTAGTAGTGGTGTGTTTATATGTGTGATTCTCTTTGACTAAGGCATAAGTGTTTTGGTGAGCGTTATATATAGCTTGATGGTGTTGTTAGTAAGGAAGGACAAGGATGAGGTCTCAACAATTGAGGGGTGATACATCGCAGTCTACAATATCTTTGAATGGGACAATCACAAATGTGATGGCACAACATTGGTGGATAAATAAATGAGGGCCATTCTGATGGACACATCCTAGATGATAAGGGAATGAGTGAGGAGTGGTGGGAATATTGAGACGTTGAACCAAGGTTTGGGAAACAATATTTTTTTTACTATTGTTGTCGAGGATCATGGTGGCTATCTAGTCCTTTATTTGGAATTTATGCATGAAGAGGGAAATTGAGGATGTGATGGCATGGTCCTACATGAACAAAATGAGGGATGGATCATAACTGCTAGGGTTGGGTAAGGAAACCACTTTTGAAGCTACAAAGGGGGAAGTGTCGAGTAGGGTTTCTTCAAATTTAGAATATGATTGGTCTATAAAATTATCTTTGGATGTTGTGGGGTGCTTGAGGAGTTCACAATCTATAGTAGAGTGGATGTAAGTACGATGGAGGGGATACCACTAATCAATGGAAGGAGCCCAAGGGGTAGAAAAAATAGGGTTTGTGGGACAAGGTGAAGAGGGACTCAAACTATTAGGGGCACTATGAGTTTGAGGGTTGGCAACAAAATTAGAGTTTCATGGAGTAGGAAAATTAGATTAACTCTAAAATTTGTGTTCAATGATGAGGGCATGTTGGAAGGCTTGGTTGAAGGTACTACATTCAAACATGGAAAATTCAACTCGAATAAAGGACAATAATCTTGAATTAAATTTAATAATAAGTACATCATATGGATATAGAACTTATAGTTAAATGTGAAGGCATGTGAAGACTTCTATAAATTGTTGGTGCTTATCTGAGATGAAACCATTGAGCTAGTAAGTTGGTGAGGTATCATGGTGGGTATAAATGCTTCTTAAGTTCTTCACAAATACCTCACAATTTCTAATGCATTTAGAGGTGGTGGAGGTGTTGGCCTTGCTATTAAGTTCAATATAAGTGTATGTGCCTAGGTTTGAGATTGTCAGCAAGCACGTGTTATGCCCTCCAAGTGATTACTTGTCAGAAGTAGTTGTGGGTCCTGAGTGAGAATAGGGTTTGTCCGAAAACAAGTAATGAGGCTAGAATATAAGAATCCACAACCTCACCATTCATCTTCCTAACATATTTGGGAAGAATGATCTTTGTACCCAACTAAAAGATAACAGGATGGGGTTTCTTGATGAACACTTCTCGTAGTGGTTTGATTATGCCTGGGTGTAGAGCGACATAGTTAGAATCAACCTCTTCAATGGAAGGTTCTTTATGAGGTGCCATGAAGGGTCACTAAATAGCAAGATGGCATCCAAATTATGCCGCAACAACCCTAACGTCTAGGCTAAGAGTGCACTTAGAGGAGAATGGAAACCCCATAAACATTTTGAATGTAATCATTGAAAACTGACTTGATAGCCTAAGATTTGGGTGGGAAGGCTAGTCTTCCATAGACCATATTTAAACAAGATCCTCTTGCATGGGTAAGACTTCCACTTTAATGCAAACCTGAAGTAGGGGAGAACTTGAGAACAAGTGTCGACGTAGATATGGGTGGGAGGAAAAACTCCAGTGTACCATATATGGAATTCTTCTTTTGAGAGTTGAACCAACTAAGTGAGGTGTTGAGCCTTAAAATTATAACTGAGATCGTGTCCTAGACCAATGTTATGATACCATTTGATGTGTTTATGTGAACCCTAAACTTTCATAAATCTAGGTCAGAGTGAATCACACGAGATAAAGATAATATTAACCCAAATATTTCCAAAAACGTAAGCTTGTTGGCACTAAAATTTTTGGGTTAATCTCGCGCGCCCACACAAATGAAGTTGTGCACGCCCATTCTAGTTTTGTTTGTGCCCAAGCTAATGTGGGGAGAATGAAAATAAGTGCATGTCAGACCAAGTTTTGATATTATGCGCAAAGTCCAAGGTCTATCAAATGCACGTCGATCCAAGTTTTGATGTGCACCAGAAATCAAGAAGACACATACTAGAATCAAGAAAGGAATCATCAAGAAATATTCTTGAATGATTACTTCCAACAGCACAAGGGAATGTGGAGCTGACAAAAGATGAGTTGGCAAGGCAGTTAAGATTGCCTTGATTCCATAAAGGATATGTGGAATGCAAGAAGGAAATAGAAGCATGCGAGATTGTTAGTCAGTAGTGCAAGTGGAGTGGAACTTAAAGAGACAAAGCTCCTGAGTAGAGAAAACTATAAAAGAAGCAGCGACATTGGAAATGAAGTTACACACTTGCTTAGATGATTCAATGAGTTGTTGTTTGTTGTGTTGTTGAGCTCGCTCTGAGCTTCTACAGTATTGTAATTCTCTAATGCTTTTGACTATAAGTTTGAGTCTTCCATATGTCTAAACTTTGAAAGGATGCATAGAGCACAGTGTATTGTAACTCTGGGGAATTATCTAAAAAGGACATGAGACTTTGTCATTGTCAAGTATGTTTTACTTAATGCATGCTTGTGTTTAATGAAATGGAAGGATTAATAAAGCTACAACAATTCTAATCTATCATGTGCCACTCATGTGTTATTTGGATATGTGTGTTTATTGTTTTACCTATTGATAATAGTAATACATCGTTAATGGAGTCTATGGATGTCATCTTGGATGAATTCTTATGTATTTAGTCCTTCATCCCCGTCACAAGACCAAATGGTATATGTGATCCTCATTGTGTCTCAGGTGAGACCTTCTTTAGCCTTGGCTAGAGATTGATATGTCGATGCTTTGGGGTTTTGTTGTTCAACTCTGGACGAACCCTGGGTCTAAACTCCCTAAAATTAAGAAGGACACACACAAGTGCAAAATGTCCCAACAAATAGTTATGTTGTTGGGACCTAAAAGTATTGGACTGAAGGATGAAAGCAAGATATGAGGTGGTATCCATCTCAGAAGGAAATTCAAGACTGGCTAACTGCAAAGGAGCATGGGTTTGCCCTGCGAGAGACTCAGGGTCTGAGATTGAATGTGAAGAGATGGAAAGATAAGTATATTTACACTGATATGCATGAGACATTCTTTGTTGAATTTCCATGTTTGTTGTATGAATGGTTGAAAAGGAAAACTACTACCAATTCCACCTTGTGGCCTCTAGACCCAGTGATTTGGGATCAAGCCCCACTTGATAGGTTGAATTCATTGGATAATAAGTGGACTCGGGCCATTGAATTCTGGTTTGCTCGATTAAAGGAGGGATATGTCATTGAATTTGTTGTGGAGTACATTGATTCTTTCAATGGTCCCGAAAGAAAATTTGCAAAAGGTCCAAGAAAACAAATGTTGGAATAATTCCCACTCTAGATCAAGATTTTGTTCATGGAGAAATTGTTGATGTCCATGGATCCCGAAAATATGGTTGACTAGCCTCCCCCAGCGCTCGAGGGGAGGGGGTGAAAAGACGATGGGGGGATGAGAGAGGAGATAGATCCATCGAGGAGGATCCATAAGTTGATAAGAATGAGGTAAGGAATGGGATGGAACCAGAAGAGAAGAGGAGAGTGAGAGTTGAGAGATACATAAGAAGAGTTGAGCTGAGAAGGAAAGCAGAGCAAAGAGGTGAAAACAAGTTAACAAGGGGTGCACGACGAGGGGTTAGGCCCAAGATGAAGAGAAAAGATACTACACCTGGAGGAAGTGTGTGTTGTTCCAAAGAGGAGCACAGGTGAAGATAGTCCCACAAAGAGGTGAGGCATTGAGATTGGTGTGTCCAGTGGGCACACCAGTAGTAGTAGTAGGAGAAATAGTGGTCCTAGCGGCCTAGGTGACGAAGTTTGAGCCCCTTGGTTGTTGTACAGTGCCACAACCTCAGAGGAAGATGAGGCACATAGTAGAGGCGTGAGATAAAGGAAGGAAGACAAAGAATCCCCTAGTGGTGGGGAGAAGAATTGGCAATTGTAGATGGTCTTGCACGGCTGGAGGTAGGAAAATCTCTGGGTACCCTCACAAGAAATGTCAGAGGGAGATCGACTTACCCCCCCTTTGAACCACCCCCCTTATGCATTTGTAATCAAGAGGGAAGAACAATAGATAGTGAGGTGATTAGAGTAGGAGAAAGAGTAGAAGGAGATAGAAGAGAATATATGAGTGAAGAAGAAGGTGAAGTTGGTGCTACTTCACCAAGAAGAGTATCAATGGTGAGAAGTTTGACAACCAACAATCAGATCAGAGGAGTTAGTTCGAGAGTGACAATGGCGAATTAAGATAGCACCTTGAGGCTACCCCTGCTCCATGGAACAAGTAAAGATGACGTGGAACAATATTGGTTCACGTGCGAAGCAATATGGTCTATGAAGAGGATCACAGATGAAGCCACAAAGATTGTGTCATTGGAAACCATGTTCAAGGGTAGAGCCTTGACGTGGTACATGAAGTACAAGGCCACGACGCCAACATGATAGGTGAGGTCTCTGATAGAGATCAAGAGGGATTTACTAAAGGAATTTCAAAAGCCCAAGTTTGAATCTTAGTGTATTATTGAGATCAAGGAGATTAAGCAACAACAAGGAGAAACCGTGTGGTATTATGACCAATGATTTAATATTTTGTTGGATAGAATGATGTTCCAGATTCAGGACATACAACATAGAGAGTGGTTTATTGTGGGGTTTATTTCCCATATCTGAGTCCCGCTCACCCAACAGAAGGTGATGACTCAAGTGGATGTAGTAGAAATTGTGATGTGCTTAGAAGCTACACCAAGAGGGGCAGAGACATCGACATGATTGGCACAGGTAAAATCGTAACTCGCCAATATGATGATGCAGTTACACGATATGGATAAGAAAAAAGTCATGCGTGAGCACGTATGGTGTACCACATGTCGCTCTGAGGGGCATCGCAGGGACGATTGCCATGTACTTCTGAATTATGTGGCGATGAGAACATCGAGTCCATTCTCAACTGGGTCCTAGATGGAATGGTGTGAACTATGCCAACAATGGGTCCATGTACCACCCCATTTCCCAACTTTGCAGAAGTATCAAAAGATGCATCATACTCCATTATGTGAGTTTTGTAAATCCGTGGGACATGATTTCAATAATTGTCAGTCACTCCAGTTGATGCAAGACATATTCACAATGCATTTAAGCTATAAGGATAACAAAAGGGTGGTGATCATGGTGGTGCAGAGAGATGCATATACCAAGGAGGTCCCAAAGGCAGATATGGGCGTGGTTGCAATCAAGGATATGGTGGGGGAGGTAGGCCCCCCACTTGTTTCAATTGCGAAGAAATTGGCCATGTATCAAGGTTTTACACCAAGCCACGCGTACTCTGTGCATACTGCTATAGTCCTGACCATGTCACAAAATATTGTCTCGACTTAGTGAATAAGTGGGAAGAAAAGAAGACACGTTGCAATATGGTGCATGCGGTTCCACGCATAAATAAGAAGAAAGATGAAGAATTCAATGTCCGCGTGGTAACCTGAGGAGGAGAGAAGACATGAAAGGACTTTGAACAGGCTAAGAGATTGGGTCGGAAGCCAAAGGGGAAGATCATAAAGGCAAAACAACCCCCTCCTAAGTTCAATGCTTCCCATCAAAAGTAGTTTTTGCACAATGCGCATAGAGCCATTGAAGAAGAAAGAGCATGCAAAGAGTTGCAACGTGCAACACGAAGATCACTTAAAGGGGCTTGGATCCATGAAGAAGTGCAACGAGCGATGCAGAGGTCGCTATAGGATCCCAGATCATTGAAGAAGTACAATAGGTGACACAGAGGTCACTAGAAGAGGCTCAAACCCGAGAAGAGTTGCAACACATGACACAGAGATCATTGGAGGAAGCTCGTATGTGTGAGGAGACACAACGTTAAATGTAGAGGTCAATGGAAGATGCACTCATACAAGAAGATTTTTAACACACTGATCAAAGCACGATTGAGGAACAATGCCTCAAGGAGTTGAAGTGTGCATCGTGCGAGGAAGCATTGCACGATTTGGGCCGTGAGACAGAGACAAAGGATCAAGTAAGTAATTTCTTATGTTGTTGTTTGATATTGCTTAGTGATCTTGATGCTACAAAGAAGTTGATGCAAATACTAGCCACTTCTATGGGGAAGGAGCTAACAAATCAAACTATATCAACTCCCCTACAAGAAAGGGAAGTGTGTCAGGTTAGCAAGCAGAACTGCACTGGCAGAGAGTTCAAGATGACCGTTGAGCTTGGTGGTTATGACCTGGATGGAGTCATGTTGGATATGGGATCCGACATGAGTATTATGTCGAAGAAGTCCTGGAAGTCAATGGGGAAACCAACTTTGGTCTGGTCGCCCATCCAGTTGCTATTGGAAAACCCATATCGGATCTATCCTATAGGCCGACTGGAGCAAGTTGAGGTGAATATAGAAGGGGTGAAGACAAAGGCCGACTTTGAGGTCATAGAGACTATCAGTGACTCTGATATGTACCCTGCATTTCTTGGAATTGACTGGGCCTTTGAAAACAATGCAGTATTGAATTTGAAAAAGACGCAGATGTCATTTGAGATAGACAATGTGTGTGTGATTGCACCTCTGGATGCAAATGAAGGAAACAAATACAATGAGCTAGTGGATGAGGATGCATGAAGTTATGTTATTGAAAACATCTATAAGATCACTAGGTGTAGGGAATACTATATTAATCCCATCGTAGATGGAGAGTTAAGTTGGCAGAGCGTCAAGTCTTATGACACTGACTCTGAAGATGCCATGGAAAGGTGGAAAAACAAGTTGTATGAAGTCTCCACTCACAAGTGTGTGAGGACAATGAAAGCAATATGTTGGATAAGATTTAAGCTATACAATGCCCCACGGTTTGATGGGATAGGGCCAACAGAGGCATTCCTCATACGAATGGAAAATGTTGTCCCCATGGAATAAAGGATCTAGGACATGGATGCAGTGGCCCAAGGGACACTTGCATGGTAGTGGGTGAAACATCGCATGAATATTCAAAGTTGGGCATAGCTAGTTGAGTTGATAAAATTTTGGTTCCTTCCCATCGCCAATTTCGAATTGGCCAACCAGTACAAGGGTACCGAGGATCCCCAGGAACACATTCATTTTTGTGAATGACGCTGGACTTCTAAGAATATTCCCAAACCCAATGGGTACATCAGTTCATCCATACTATGGATATGGTCCCTAGAAGATGGTATATTTAGGAGGAAATCATGAGGCAAATGGTAGATTTGACCCATATGAGCTTCCAATTTTGTGTAACATATAGCTTCACAGTAGAAGATCTGGCTCAAAGAGTGGCCCTCCTCCAGATTAAGGACTTTAAATTTCATCGTTAGCCAAAGGACACCACACTAAAGGTGGTCTGCTTATATCATCAACCAATGGCAAAACTAAAAGAGGTTGTCCATTGTTGGAAGGTCAATATGGACAATATTGATGATGATGACCCACGAGGGATACAAATCAAAGAATTTGAAGGAGAGCATGCATTGGAAGGGAAAGTGCCAGAGCTGATGGCACCCAAATATAATAATATGATTAGGACAAATAAACACAATATTTGGCACTAAGGAAGCACCCAAAATGTCCATCATTAAAGACTATTGGGATAAGGAGACTGCCACTAAAGTGGTAGATTTACTCAAGGAATATGAGGACTTGTTTCCACGCAACTTTTCGTAAACAAAGGGAATCGTTGAATCATTGGGGGACATGAAGATTCAACTTAAGTTGGATGTCAAACCAGTCAAGAGGAGGCCTTACTGGTTAAATCCCAAGTACAAGGAAAAAGTGTGCAAAGAGTTGGATTGGATGTTGGACGCTAGAATTATTGTTCCTTTGGAAGAGTCTGATTGGATCAATCCTATGGTGGTGCAACGTAAGAAGACCAGTGATATTTGAATCTATGTAGATCTGCGTGTTAAGTTTTTATTGTTGTTATTAGATTATTTCCAAATTACATGAGCATTCAATGCATTTCCAAAACAACAACATAAAGAGGATCGCTGAAAGAAACACAATCACAAGGTACACAACATTTTATCTTGGGAAATCCTCAATGGGGAGAAAACCCAACAAAATCTTCCGCAATAATAGATTGCCAATATAATGCCAAGACTAAGACCAAAAACACGAAGAATAAACCAAGACTAAGGATGTGTCTCTCTTCTCCTTCCTCTTGCAACTGCAACTGCCTTCAAGATATGCACACTAGATGAGTGAGTGTGAGAGTGTATAAGTGAGGCACCATCCTCACATATAAATACTAGTTGAGGAGGAGATAAGGTTATGTCCCTTCACATGGTAGGGCCGACTTCTTCTAGAAGTGGTTAAAACTGTTTTATAAACACTAGGGGTCGACTTTACAAATACCACCATATAAATATGGTTTGACCAATCCACAAAAGGGGATTTGATCTTATAAAAGATCTGACATGATCAATCCTGAAAGGGGGATTTGATCTATAAGATAATAAATCAAATATAATTAGAATATTCTTCGAAGTTACATATTTCAACACTCCCCCTTAACGAGAAGGCTATTATACTGACATGACCCAGTACAACATCATCAACATGGAGCTGGAGTAACATCATCATCATCATCATCATCATGAAGTTGAAACATCAACATCAATAACACGAATCTAGAACCACAACAACATCCACAACACGAGGTTGGAACAACAACGTCATCAACAACACGAAGCTGGAACAACAACAACATCATCAACATGTGGCAACAGAATGAGGCAGGTGTATCAAAAACAACATTTGCGGTACTTTGATTGACCGTCCTTACTATACCTTTGGGATCTTCCTAGGAATCATAAGATTCCCTAGGATATAAAATCCTAACAAGCTACCTTGTGATACTTTGACAGACCGTCCTTATCAGACCTTCGGGATCTGCCCAGGAATCATAAGATTCTCTTGGATATAAAATCCTAATGGGGCTACCACTATTGACCACAACTAGCATATACATGCATAGGTACTCTGACAGACCATCCTTATCGCACCTTTGAGATCTTCCCAGGGATGATCAATCCCCTAGGATATAAAATCCTAATGAAGCTACCTATTGTTGGTCAAGATACCATAGTATCATCAACATCACTCCCCCTTTCGAGGGAGGTCCTTTTGGACAACACCAAGCTTGTCTTGGAAGTACTCAAACTTCACATGAGATAGAGGCTTGGTCAAAACATCTGCAACCTGCTCATCTGTGCCAACATATTGGAGCTTTACAACTCCCCTCAACACCATATCACGAATGTAGTGATATCGGATCTCTATGTGCTTCGACTTATCATGGAACACTAGGTTCTCCGTCATCTTTATATAAATCTGGTTATCACATAGAATCACGGTGGCTTCCATCTTTAGATCGAACAGACCTATCAACAACTTCTGAAGCCATATGGCTTCATAACTGGCAGAACATGCTGCAATGTACTCTTCTTTTTCCATGTTGAGAGCAATATCAAATTGCTTCCTACTTTGCCATGAAGTTATGGCTGACCCCAAACTTAAACAACACCATGAAGTGATCTTTCTATTAGAAGCACCTCCATCCCAATCCGAATCATTATAACCATACAGTCTGAAGTCATGATCTCCGATATAACAAAGACCATAATCCAACGTACCCTTAAGGTATCTCATCACATGATTTGTTGCTACAAGGTGAACACGTCTAGGCTCCACCATATACTAACTCAAGGTGTTCACAACAAAGCATATATATGGCGTGGTATTATTCAGATGCATCAATGATCCAATAATATGTCTGTATAGAGTAGCATCAACCAATTCTGACGAAGTATCAACCAAGAGCTTCAAATTCATTTCCATGGGTGTGTTCATGGATTTACATTCCAACATGTCAAATATCTTCACTATTTCAACTGCATACTTCCCTTGGTTACATAAGATCTTCTCTAGGCTCTGCAAAACTTCAAGACCTAAGAAATAATGCATCAGCCCTAGATCTTTCATCTCAAACTCTGCAACAAGCTTCTTCTTGCAATCTGTGATGAGCTTTTTTTCTCCTGTCAAGAATAAATCATCCACATATAGTAGTAATATAACTGGCTCATCATTCTTAACCTTGAAGTATAGGTTAGGATCAACTATACTCTTGTTAAATCCCAAGATTGTCAGGAAACTATCAATTATACCATACCGAGATCTAGGAGCTTGTTTCAACCCGTACAGATCTTTCTTCAACCTGCAGACACGAGTCTTTCTATGTTCAACTTCAAACCCTTGTGATTGTTCTATATACACTTGTTCTTCAATAACACAACTTAAGAAAGTTGTTTTCACATCCATTTGGTGTAACTTCCACTTCATATTCACTGCAAGAGCTATGATGGTTTTGATAGAAGTGTATCTGGCTATAAGAGCAAATGTTTCTTCATAGTCAATACCTTTGTTTTGATAAAATCCACGAGCCACAAATCTTGCCTTATGTTTTTCAATACTTCCATCTACTGTATATTTTATTTTGTATATCCACTTGGAAGATACCACATCTTTGTTCTTTGGTATGGGAACTACTTCCCATACATCATTCTTTATAATGGACTGGTATTCCTCTGTCATGGAGTCCATCCATTCTTTCTTCTGAGTATCTTCCTCAAAGCAAGTAGGTTCCTTCTAGGCTTCTTGTTTTTTCCTATGGTTCCTTTTGGGGCACCATACTTCTCTACATCTTGAATAAGTTCTCTCGCCCAAGCTGGCTTTCTCTTGTGAGAGATCGTCATATGGGAAGGTTCTTGAGATTCTATCATATCATGATCTTCTAAAATCTCATCATCATGGGTAACTGTAACTTCCTTCACAGATTCTAGGAGCTACATGTTCTTCTTCATATACTTCTTCAAGCTAGTATTTCTTTGATTTTTTGAGTGTTGCATCTTCATCAAAGTTTACATCTCTGCTGATATCAATATGATGGTAACTTGGTATGTAAATTATGAAGGCCTAAGAGACCTCACAGTATTCGACAAATATTCCCCTCTTTCTTGAAGGATCCAACTTAATTCTCTTTTCTTTTGGAATGTGTACAAATACTGGACAACCAAATATTTTGAGATGGCTTACTTATGGCTTCTTTCTGGTGAACATTTCTTTGGGAGTTTTGAATCCAAGTGCACTATGGGATAATTTGTTTTGGACATATACTATTATTCTTGCTACTCCAACCCATAAGTGCATTGGAAGATCTTGATCGTGAATCATAGTCTTTACTGCTTCCATAATCGTTCTATTCTTTCTTTCTACTACACCATTTTGTTCAGGATTATAGGGAGTGGTGACCTCTGTCTTAATCCCGACATCTCTGCAAAATCTTCCAAATTCATTTGAAGAGTATTCTCCTCCATTATCTGACTCGAGTATCTTGATTTTCCTTCCAGAGAGGTTTTCTACCAAGGCTTTGAATTCCTTGAAGTTTCCAAGTAATTCATCTTTTGACTTCAAGAAATAAATCCAAGTCTTACTAGAGTAATCATCAATAAAGGATACATAGTATAGATACCCGCTTAGAGAGGTTTATGGCATTGGAACGCACACATCTGAGTGGACAAGTTCCAAGATTCCTCCTGCTTTACTATCGCTCTTTGGAAAAGTATTCTTTATGTTCTTTCCTACCTTCATGATAAACCTTTAATTCTGGTAAACCTATAACTAATTTTCTTACATATGGTAACGCTTTGTACTTGATGTGAGCTAGTCTTCTATGTCAAAGTTCACAAGGACTTTCAGTAGAGTGTGTCAAGGCTACATCTGAGTGACCTTTTAACTTGTACAAACTACCTTCTTATGTTCCAATAACAATTGTATCTTCTATAGTTTTTCCCTTATACAACATAAGAACTTCACCATCTATGAATGCAACCCTGAAACCTTTCTTATCTAGGGTTGAGATAGAAATAAGTTCTTTGTCAAACCCGGTACATAGAGTACTTCCTTCATTCTCATCTGAGTTCCTGAATCAAGTTTTTTGGTGGATTATCCCATTCCTTTGATAGGGTATTGATAATCATCTCCAAGTGAAACTTTTTGGGGGAAATCCTTTTCTGTAAGGCTAGAGGGAATATCTTTCTGATCTGACATGTGTTTAGATGCACCACTATCTATGAGCCAAGTATCCTCTCCAAGTGTCACAGATCTTGAGAGGGAGGAAAACAAAACATAATCTTCAATCTCTTCTTTAGTTAACTTCTTGGGTGGCTCATAGTCTTCCACTACATGGGCATGATGTCTTTTGTTATTTATCCTCTTGCATTCTTCCTTTTTGGACAGTTCTTAGCAATGTGTCCCATCTTATCACAATGATAACATTGATAGGAGGAGAAATATTTTCCCTTTCTTTGACCCTTATGATATTTTTGGAATCTCTTTGGAGAGTGAGATTCTTTCTAAAAGTGGGTCTCCTTTTGAAAATGAGACTTTTTCTTTCCACCCTTAGTATGAGCAACTAGGGCTCGATCTTCATATCTTAATAGGACAGTTTCTCAGTTGGCCACTCTTGCTTCTTCTTGAAATTGTTCTCACATAATTTTTATCCTCTATGAAGAAGTTATTATTGATTTACCCAAAACAATTGTTTGAGACTAGTTCTAGGACTAGTAAAAAACCCTATCTTCCATAGAGTTTATCTCCAAAATTACAATGACCTAGAAGCTAAAGTTTTTACCATATGTACCTTGACATGTCTTCTCATTCACCTTCAATGTTCACTATCTGAATCATTCTATAAATTTTTTTATAGAGAAAATGGTAAGATGACCTTTAAATAACATACCTTAGAACACATCATTACAAGATTTCATCCTCCCTTGGAATTTCTCCCTTCTTCACTTCATATTCCCTTTGAAATTATCCTCAGATCTACTTGGTTACCTCATATAAGAAAAACTTACTCACATAGAATATATTTAATATAATGTGTGTGTGAATGTACTTATGAGCGACTTCTTGAGGTGTATATATACTTTTTCAAAGTAATCTCTTTCCTTAACTTTAGGGATTCTTGAAATTTCTTGTTACAACCAATTTACCCTTTCATTAATGACTTGCAAACAATTAGAGACTTATTAACCCATATTTTGGGCTTCCATAGAGGCTTCTTAACCCATCTTTGGGGCTTCCATATTCATGACCTCATAACTCCTCAACTGTGAGGAACTACGTGATGTTCCACATGTTATCCCTAAAGTTGTCCCTGACTGCTAAGGGGAAAGCTAGGGCACCTTAATTATTGCAATGGTTTATTATTGTATTTTTTTTTGGGTTTAAATGTTGGTTTATGGGTTAATTAGTGTATTGAATTCGATAACATATGATTCTGGTTGCAAAATCAGGTTTACACAACATCCACTTATTCAATGTCATTCACTCTGATCAGCTGGATAAAGAGATAAAAAAAAGAAGAAATAGAAAGATGCAAGTTCACAATATATTCACTTATATGGAAGACTCTTGATCCCAAATATCATTTAGAAACAAGATGGAATCACTGAAATACAAATCCTGTAACATGTGAGTAAAGAACAAAATCTTTGACTGAATTCAACAAGAACATGATAAATCACATGCTTTGCAAAAATGATTCAAATGAATTTAAGTAAGATGGAAGAAATAATGCAAGAATAACAAATTCTAACCATCAAAACGTATTTTCCATTGAGTGAAAAATGTAGAGAATTCCAGGCATACAATCTAGGTCAAATGTATCTTAAGCACCACCAAACTCTAACCCTTAATTATGTCGTCTAAGACCCTTTTTATACACAGAGTTGGTTTACATCAGATCCTAAATTTTAGTTACAATTTTGATTGAGACCTGATATATGACTAGAAAATAATGATTATATTTCATTTCATTCATTGTTTTTCATCAAAAATCTAGATCTTAGGAAAAATTCCTTGAACCTAGGACAAAATCATAACTCTAGAGATATCCTTGTCCTGCCAAATAGGATCTGTAACAACTGCTCCGAAGTAGATGCGTTGGAGACTTAAAACTTCAAATTTGTGCTAGATCGAGCTTGGACATGTTGTTGCATATTTACTATGACTGTCCATTCTTCAATTCTTGATTTTTGCAAATTAATTTGTGTTGGCGATGACTGGGCGTGTGAAATAATATTCTAGAAAATTTTGTTATGATCAAACAAATATTTTTTCCAAACCGTTGAGAAATATTGAAAACCACTCATGAGAAAGGTAAATGGACCCATTCTAGAAATGGGTTCTTAATGGTTTTGGAGGATTCACTACGTTTTGCTTGAAAATAGAGCCCAAATTTCTCTTCCAGGAATAATGATGGGAACTGATAACTTGCATATATCTTTAACCATGAAATTCTATTCATATTTTGTCTGATTGAGACAGAAATAGAAATCCATTTGTGTATCTATGTACTGTAGGTGGGATCTCATTATGTTCCATCATTAGATTGAGAAGTTTCAATCTTAGGAAGTGATTGTTGCTTTTTCCCTTCTCGGTTGTTCTGGTTTGTTTTCTCTTTACATATATACTAACCAACTTTCTCCTCTCAAGATTTTGTTCTGGACTGTCATCCTCCAAGATAATTAGATTATCTTCCTTTAGAGAAGTCTTGAATAAAACTTTAGACTTAAGTATGAGTTTATTGTAGGACGTGTTTTAGGTCTATAAGGGTAGCTAACATGTTGTTTACCTTTCTTTTGTCTTTCCATTGGAAGTTCCTTGAACGATACATAATAATCCTCTGTTCTAGGTTCATATTTTTCCTTTTGTAGTTCATGTGTCCTCTGTCTTGTCATTGTCCTAGTGTAAAACCTTTCACAACTTTTAAAACCCTGTTTTGAAACAGAGGATTCAGGTTCCTGTTTCATCTCTTTTTCTTGTTGCAACACAAGTTTTCTCTTGCTTGATCTAATATGCCTTACTATAGGAAAAGCCTCTTCTTGTTCCTTTGTTGCACTCCTTGATGTAATTCCCACTTCCTTTGAAACCTTAGTTTTTCTATTACGACTTATTTCTGGTGTTTTTAGAACCCATTCCTCGAACTCTAATGAAAAAAATAATTGTTTCCAAGTCACCCGAAGTTCACTTAATGGATACATGACCAATATTTTAATCAGGCCTTGATGGAAAAGGATTTTATCAACAATTTTTGGATTAGCCTGTACCTTCTTTTCCATTTTGGTCGAGCTCTTCAACATATAAAAGGGCAAGTTCATTTTTCCATATCCATTTAAATGCATTAATAATCTCATGTGGTACTAGTGAACTCAAGAGTTCCTACCTTCACAGGTTATATACCTTTGGACAACAACTAGGACATTATGCCATTCTTTCTTTAGCCACTTATTGTGAATGCCCTGAATCCAATCTCGATTGTAATTTTCTTTCATTAAAAACTGATTACACAGACCTGCATGAAGCTTATTCTTCTTCCACCATCTTTCTCCCTTTACATGAAAATGACAAGTTGTTGCAATTGAGTGCTCTGTAACATGAATCAACACATTTCCCACTTGAGTTTGAAAACCATCAAAATTCTGGGCAGATAACTTTGAAATTTTTTCATGATGTCCCTGGAATTTGCAACAAAATTTAAACCATCCCCCATCTATGAACTTATCCATAATTTTTTATCATGCTTCTAATAATTCGACCCCATCTGGTTCGATTCGAAGAAATCGTCCTCCCTTCTTAGTCGACATGTTGTTAGCTGCAACTTTGTACACGTGCGAATGTTAGGGTTTCAATTCGAGCTTTTGAGAATACCTTCACAAAACAACAGATGCACATGAATTTTGGCTGCAAAACACAATAAGCTACATTTTCCTTTATTCAAAATTCTTCTCGAAATTTGGAATCATAACTTTGCATGTTTCTAGTCGTGGCATGTCAACTGAATACATCAGGTAACAACGTAGTCTGATCTGATTTGTTAAAATCATGCATAGGATCTAGTAATCATTTAAAAAATGACACACTCGAGAACCATAATTGTTTGCACGATCTTCACATGATATCAGGATTGCTTGTCACGATCATCGGGTTTGAAGCATGTTTGAAAAATGACTTCTCATGTGCTACCAGAATAACGTTCTTTTGGTAGTGAATTTGTTTTGTATCTCATACCTAGATAAATGCCTTGATTTGACAGTAGGAAATCATAATTGTGATGTGACATATCCTTTTCCATGTGAAATCTCAAATTATCCTAAAATAAGCAAATGAAAACTAATTTAAAGAAAATAAAATCACACCAACTAGAGAGATATAAAATATAAAAAGGTGCAACCAACCAAAAACAAATAGGCTTAGTACATATTTTTATGGAATAGGCCGAAAATCAAGTATAAAAGGTGGTAGTATGTCTAGGGATTTGGGTACCTTGGAAAGTGGTCCCCATGTGCTTATGAGTCTCTAAGCACAAAGGGGGAGACTATTACCCTTGTACTATGTACTTTGTGTCTAATTTCACTTTGACTTAGGAGATTTAAGTCAAAAGTGAAATTTGGTCATTTTAGCCTAAAGTGACAATTAATTCACAAAGTGGGTGAAATAATAGACATAAAGTGGAAACTATGAAAACTTAAGTGAAGTGGGTTTTGAGTCGAGATACATGTGAGATGATCTCAACCATTGATTAGGGATGAGATGAGATGATCTCATCCATCCATCATTTAGGTTTCCTTATGCTTCGTAAAGGAGGGTGCAAGGGACAAAGGAGGCTTCATTCCTTGTTTTGTTCACTTGAGCAGAAGTAGGAGGATCAAGAGGATGAAAACAATTACATTGGGAGAGGCTAGATAGGGTGCATGCTTCCATGGAGAGATGCATCTATCTTGGAGTCTCAGTTATTTGGTGGGGAGCTTCCAATTCTGAGGAGGGTGCACTTGAGGAGGAGGGCACATCATAAGTGGGGAGTACTTACACCTGTCAGATTGAAGTGGGATCAGTTGCAAAGGGAGGCCACACATCAAAGCTTCATTCATGTGGAGGGGTTTTCCATTCTGAGCTCACAGCTTGCATCTGGAGCAGTTTTGGTGGATTTGGTAGCATTTATGAGGGGCGCACCATGCTAGGGCACACCTTCTTGGTTTGGACTTGTATTTCAGCTTGAGATAAGCTGCTATTGTAACAGGTTTATCTATATTTTGTACTTGTTGTATTCCTCCATCTATTTCCCCATTATATAGATATATATCCCAAATTGGTTTTCCCCGGGGGTGTTTTTATCCAGGGTCATGTTGACCAAAAATACCTGTGTAAAATTTATGCATGCTTAGAAGTGTAGATCAACATTTTAAAGTTCAAATATCTAGAGGTAGTGTTATGTGTTTTAATGTATTATGCATGTGCTAACATTGAGTAAAGAAAACACTTGCAAGGGCACCTTAAAAGAGCACTTAACCATTAAATATTGAGCAGAAAGTTTGGTGACAATTTGATGTCCTAAAACAACAAGAGAAGACAGCCACACAGTTGAAACTTAGAGCCATACTAAGGTAAAGGACAAAACTTAGGTGGCAGCCTCATAAAACCTCATAAAATCTACAAGGTATCAGAGCCAAAGGTGGCTTAGACTTGTTGATTTTGGAGTACTTTTGGGGGTAGTTTTGTGAGGTTTTATATCAGATTTGTTGGTTGTTTTGGACAACAAGTTTTTAGTCTAAAACAATGGGTAAAATTCAGATCTGAAGGTACCTCTCATTCAGTGCCAGTTGGACAGCTTAAGGCAGATTTTGGACAGCTAGTTGACAAAGTTTGTCGACAGTTGTGGGCACATTTGTTGGGCTAATTTTTGACACTTGTGGATAGCCTCTTTTCACACCTGCGTGGAAAAGAGTGAGGTTGTAGTGTACGACCTCTTTTTACACCTATTGACTAGGAGTGAGGTCGAGGTTTCGCTTGCATCTTTTCACACTTGTGGTGACAAGAGTGAGGCAACGTTCCTTTGCATTTGGAGCATTAGAGTGAGTGCAGTTTGACAGACATGTCAGTATCTCAAATGCATGTTGAGGACAGGTTAGCCGGGGCTAGCAATTGGTCACCTTGGAAGCCGAGGATCATCTTTGTCTTAGAGGACATTGAACTATGGGATATAGTTGAGGCGCCTATTCCCATTCTTCCTATCACTGCCCTAGTCTTGTTGGAAGATTTCAGAAAGAGGAACAATAAGGCAAAGAGGACCATTTGTGATGCGGTTCAAGATCATATTATTCCCCATTTGACTAGTAAGACTTATGCATACGAGATGTGGCTATCTCTATTCAAGTTGTACGAGAGCTCTAATGAGAACTGAAATTTGGTTCTTCATGATCGATTGAGGAGCATTCACATGCTCGAGGATGAGTCGGTTACTTCATTCCTTGGTAGATACACCCAGATCAGAGACGAGCTTGGAGCCATCAGAGAGGTGGTGAACCCTAACTCTTTAGTGAGGACAACTATGAATAGCTTCACCATTCGTACGCGACATTGTTTCCAGGGAGGTTATGCCTACATGGGAGAGGATGTGGGATGACTTCGTCTAGGAGGAGATTAGGCTTGCAACTGAAGCTTCTGGACATCAACAAAAATAGTAGCAGTCAGTTTCAGGTGTTGAGGACCTTGCTCTTTGGACAAAGGGAAAGAAGAAGACCGGTCGTGGAGGTCAACAGGGTCCCAAGTTTGGGGCCCCACCACAAGGAGGAGAGAGCAACAACAGTGGGAAGAAGAGAGACATGAGCATAGTGAGATGCTTTACTTGTGGAGAGATGGGTCACTATGCAGGACAATGTCCCAAGAAGAAAATAGGATGTGTCAGCAATGACAATAGAGGAGATAGAGTTCAGTGATAAGTTTGCGAGAGAGTGTGCATTCGTGACTACCTTGTCTCCTATTACACCATCTAGCACTAGATGGGGAGACATAGTTGATGAGGACCGACTGACTCACAACAGTGATTCAGAGGGAGAGCAGACTCAGTGTCCATGAACATCTTTAGAGTGGGTGACTAGTCCACCCAATATATCTACAGTTTTAGAGCAGCCGAGCAGATAGAGAGTTGGTGCTACAACTTTAGTGCATCAGAGGTTGATGAGGAGGAGAAATAGGGCACCATGGAGGCTTGAGCCTCACTTAGCTTCTGAGACGGGTAGATCAGGTTATGGATCCATTTCAGGTGGAAGTTACTGGGTGAGAGGCCAAGTTGATGACTCTTGGTGAGATACCAAGAGGGGGATACTCTTAGTGAGATGCCAAGAGTAGGTGGAAATCCTTGGTGGGAGACGAAGGTGGAGATATTTGGTGTGATGTTGAGATCTAGGTGATCTTGGATAGATGGAGAGTTAGTTCCATTTATATATCACGTAGATTGAGCAGATCTGTGACAAAGTCTACTTTCAGTGATCAGGGTACAACCATACTTACCGAGTATATGCCAGGAGGCAACCATGTCTATTGTAGGGACGAGATTGGTGGTGACGAGCACTTTCATTGGTAAGAGGGAGTGTTGGGATTTGGTTACCTTGGAAAGTGGTCCCCATGTGCTTATGAGTCTCTAAGCACAAAGGGGGAGACTATTACCCTTATACTATGTACTTTGTGTCTAATTTCACTTTGACTTAGGAGATTTAAGTCAAAAGTGAAATTTGGTCATTTTAGCCTAAAGTGACAATTAATTCACAAAGTGGGTGAATTAATAGACATAAAGTGGAAACTTAAGTGAAGTGGGTTTTGAGTTGAGATACATGTGAGATGATCTCAACCAATGATTAGGGATGAGATGAGATGATCTCATCCATCCATCATTAAGGTTTCCTTATGCTTCCTAATGGAGGGTGCAAGGGGCAAATGAGGCTTCATTCCTTATTTTGTTCACTTCGGGAGAAGTAGGAGGAGCAAGAGGATGAGAACAATTGCATTGGGAGAGGCTAGCTAAGGTGCATGCTTCCATGGAGAGAGGCATATATCTTGGAGTCTCAGTTATTTAGTGGGGAGCTTCTAGTTCTGAGGAGGGCGCACTTGAGGAGGAGGGCGGATCATAAGTGGGGAGTACTTACACCTGTCATATTGAAGTGGGATCAGTTACAAAGGGAGGCCACACATCAGAGCTTCATTCCTGTGGAGGGGTTTTCCATTATGATCTCACAGCTTGCATCTGGAGCAGTTTTGGTGGATTTGGTAGCATTTGTGAGGGGCGCACCATGCTAGGGCGCACCTGCTTGGTTTGGACTTGTATTTAAGCTTGAGACAAGCTGCTATTGTAATAGGTTCATCTATATTTTGTACTTGCTGTATTCCTCCATCTATTTCCCCATTATATAGACATATATCCCAAATTGGTTTTCCCCGGGGGGGGGGGGGTTTATCCAGGGCCAGGTTGACCAAAAATACCTATGTAAAATTTATGCATGCTTAGAAGTGCAGATTATAATTTTAAAGTTCAAATTTCTAGAGGTAGTGTTATGTGTTTTAATGTATTATGCATGTGCTAACATTGAGTAAAGAAAACACTTGCAAAGACACCTTAAAAGAGCACTTAACCATTAAATATTGAGCAGAAAGTTTGGTGACTGTTTGCTGTCCTAAAAAAACAAGAGAAGATAGCCACACAGTTGAAACTTAGAGCCATACTAAGGTCAAGGACAGACTTTAGGTGGCAACCTCATAGGACCTCATAAAATCTACATCTCGTACCTAGATAAATGCCTTGATTTTCCAATAGGAAATAATAATTGTGATGTGACATATCCTTTTCCATGTGAAATCTCAAACTATCCTAAAAGAAGCAAATGAAAACTAATTTAAAGAAAATAAAATTACACCAACTAGAGAGATATAAAGTATAAAAAGGTGCAACCAACCAAAAACAAATAGGCTCAGTACATATTTTTATGGAATAGGCCAAAAATCAAGTATAAAAGGTGGTACTATGTCTAGGGACTAACATTGGCTCCTTCTGGTGTTTATGTTCTCCTTGTGAGGCATTAAGAACTGCAGACCAAGTGCCAATCCATTTAATCCTTGCAAATATGTAAATATGCTCTGCAACTAATTTTGCAAACCAAAATTGTTCCACTGAAGACAAACCCTCTACATATTGAAAAAGCCAAATTGAAAACTAAAAAGCTATTTACCAGTGCTTCCATTGGGTTATGGAGTCTTGTTTCTGCACACTATGTCAAACTGAAAACTTGACACCACTCTCACATTGCAATTTGATCTTCAAACTGAAACCAACATGCTAAAAAAGAGATCTTATTTATGTACATCTCCTACACAACTAAACAATCAACTCCTTATCAAGTCACATCAAACTTTCAATGCAACCATGAAAGCATTTGATTAACTATCATAACTTCTTGCATGTATTTGATTAATAAAACACAAAACAAACATGATAAATATAACTTAAATCTTATGGACAACTCAAACTTACTGCTGCAATTAAGTGGCATACCAAAATCTACGATGTTTGGGACCCTTGAAGAAACTTTCTCCATCCAAGTAGCCACGAGATCATGAAAAACATGGAAAGTTTCTAGTTGACTTAAAAGACCAAGTTGCTCCTCTGTAATTTCTACTCTATTAACCTGATTGTATTGCCAATATCCTCCTTGAAACAATCCATGAGTACTAGCAGTAAAATCACCTCGAGCAGAAAATTCCTTTGTAGATTCCAAGGGAAGAGGTTAAGAAAGAAACAATATACTTTCACCAATTTCAAGTGAAGGATCATCATGATGAATTAAATCTTGTTTCTGCTGAACTACCTCTTCATCTCCCTCACTTCCCGAATCAGATGCATAATTGTCATATACGTGCTTGCTCTTGTAGAATTCCTTATGTGCTGATGTAGAAAAATGCACCTCTAAATCGTCCTCATACTCATAAAAAATAGGTAGATCTCTAATAATGTTTTTAGCAACAAATTCATCATAGTCATGAGTATTAGAAACCTCTGATGTGATTTCAAATGTATCTAGAGTATGACTACCGTAGACTTCAATATTAATACAATGATGGAAATTTTCCAACTGTATAACATGATTATAAAAGGATTCAACGAACAATGAGTCATCCTCTACTTCATTAAGATTTAATTCCTTTTAATTAGTTACAAAATTATAAATATATGATGCAAACTCTTCACAATAGTGCTAAAAAAGGCACTCAACTAGAAAATATCTTCTACAATGATCATGAAATACTGTATGAAATTGCTTCAAGGAAGATATACCAGACTGAGGAAGAGACCAGTACCATTCTCGAGCATCTCCTTCGAGTGAGTACATGAACATCTTCATGAGTACATCCTATTGAAAGATATCCAAATGATGCATCAATTCATGAAACTCAAGCAATTTTTCAACATAATTATCATCTATACCTTCTTTAAACTTAGGAAGCCTTCCTTGCCATTCATCTACATGAGGTACTAGATTTGGGTAACCAGGAACAATTGAGAAATCAAATGGAGCAAATCTTCGAGCTAAAATTGCCTCCATGTCATTTTTCATCCTGAATCAATGGAGTCACCAATGGATTCTTCCTTCATGCAGTCACCAGGTGAATGATTGTAGACATTATGTGTCTCGATTTTATTCACCATCAAAAACCATATCTGATCATTGTCATTTTCCTAAGGAAATTTTTTCCGTTCCTTCGTCCCTGACAACAACGCCAAAATATGTTATCCCTAAAGTTGTCCCTGACTACTAAGGGGCAAGCTACAAAAACTCAATTATTGCAATGGTTTATTATTGTATGCTATTTTGGTTTAAAGGTTGCTTTATGGGTTAAGTAGTGGATTAAACTGGATAACATAATATTCTGGTTACAAAATCAGGCTTACACAACATCCACTTAGTCATTGGCATCCACTCTGATTAGCTAGAGAAAGATATAAAAACAAAAGAAATAGAAAGATGCAAGTTCACGATATGTTCACTTATACAGAAGACTCTTGATCCCAAATATCATTTAGAAACAAGATGGAATCACTTAAATACATATCCTATAACAGGTGAGTAAATAGAAAAATCTTTAACCGAATTCAACAAGAACATGATAAATCACATGCTTTGCAAAAAGGATTCAAATGAATTTAATTAAGAAAAAATAAATAATGCAAGAATAAGAAAGTCTAACCATCAAAATGTATTTTCCATTGAGTTCAAAATTTAGTGAATTCTAGGCATACAATCCAGGTCAAATGTACCTTAAGCACCACTAAACTCGAACCCTTAATTTTGTCATCAAATTCCCTTTTTATACACAGAGTTGGTTTACATCAAATCCTAAATTTTAGTTACATTTTTTATTGAGTCCTGATATCTGGCTAACAAATAGTGATTACATTAAATTTCATTCATTGTTTTTCAACAAAAATCTAGATCTTAGGAAAAAGTCCTTGAACCTAGGACCAAATCATAACTCTAGAGATATCCTTGTTCTGCCAAATAGGATCTGTAGCAACTGCTCCAAAGTAGATGCACTGGAGACTTAAAACTTCAAATTTATGCTAGATAGAACTTGGACATGCTGTTGTATATTGAATTTGACTGTCCATTCTTAAATTATTGATTTTTGAAAATTAATTTGTGTTGGTGATGATTGGCATGTGAAAATAATATTATGGAAAATCTTGTTATGATCAGATAAAGATTTCTCCCGAACCATTGAGAAATATTGAAAACCATGCACAAGGAAGGTAAATGGACCCATTCTGGAAGTGGTTCTTAATGGTTTTGGAATATTCGTTATGGTTTGCTTGGAAATAGAGCCTGAATTTCTCTTCCGGGAATAATGATGGGAATTTATAATTTGCATATATCTTTAACCATGAAATTCTATCCATATTTTATCCGAATGATACCAAAATAGAAATCCATTTGTGTATCTCTATACTGTCGGTGGGATCTCATTCTGTTGCATCATTAGATTGAGAATATTCAATCTTAGGCAGTGACTATTGCTTTTTTCCCTTCTCGGTTGTTCTGGTTTGTTTTCTCTTTACAGATATACTGACCAACTTTCTCTTCTCATGATTCTGTTCTGGACTGTCATCCTCCAAGATAATTAGATCATCTTCCTTTAGAGAAGGCTTGAATAAATCTTTAGAATTAAGTATGAGTTTATTGGTAGGCCGAGTTTTAGGTATATAAGGGAAGCTAGCAGGATGTTTACCTTTCTTCAATCTTTCCATTGGAAGTTCCTCGATTGATATATCATAATCCTTTGTTCCAGGTTTATATTTTTCTTTTTGTAATTCCTGTGTCCTCTGTCTCGTCATTCTCCTGGTGTAAAACATGTCACAACTTTTAAAACCCTGTTTTGAAATAGAGGATTCAGGTTCCTGTTTGATCTCTTTTTCCTGTTATAACACAATTTTTCTCTTGCTTGATCTAATCTATCTTGCTAAAGGAAACACCTCTTCTTGTTCCTTTGTTGCACTCATTGATGTAATTCCCACTTCCTTTGAAACCTTAGTTTTGTTGTTAGGAGTTATTTCTGGTGTTTTTAGAACCTGTTCCTCGAACCCCAATGAAAACAATAATTGTTTCCAAGTCACCTAAAGTTCACTTAATGCATACATGACCAATATTTTAATTAGACCTTGATGAAAAATGATTTTATCAACATTTTTTGGATTAGCCTGTACCTTCTTTACCATTTTGGTGAAGCTCTTCAATGGATAAAAGGGCAATCTCATTTCTCAATCTCCATTTAAATGCATTAATAATCTCATGTGGTACTAGTGAACGTAAGAGTGCCTACCTTGACAGGTTATATACCTTTGGAAAAAAAACTAGGACATTCTGCCATTCTTTCTTCAACCACTTATTGGGAATTCCTTGATTCCAGTGTGGATAATAATGTTCTTACATTAAAAACTGATTACACGGACCTACATGAAGCTTATTCTTCTTCCACCATCTTTCTCCCTTTTCAGGGAAATGACAAGTTGTTGCAATTGAGTGCTCTCTAACACAAATCAACACATTTCCCACTTGAGTTTGAAAGCCATCAAAATTCTGGGCAAATAACTTTGAAATTTTTTCATGATGTCCCTGGAATTTGTAGTAGTTTTTAAACCATCCCCCATCTATGAACTTCTCCATAATTTTTGGACATGCTTCTAATATTTCGACCCCATCTAGTTCGAGTCGAAGAACTCATCCTCCCTTCTTAGTCGACATGTTGTTATCTACAACTTTGTACACCTGTGAATGCCAGGGTTTCAATTCGAGCTTCTGAGAATACTTGCATAGAGAAGATGCTGCAAACGAATTTTGGCTGCAAAATACAATAAGCTACATTTTTATTTATTCAAAATTCTTCTCAAAAATTGGAATCATAACTTTGCATGTTTCGAGTCTTGGCCTATCAACTGGATACATGAGGTACCAACATAATCTATTCCGAGTTCTTAAAATCATGCATAAGATCTAGTAATCATTTAAAAAATGACACACTCAAGAACCATAACCGTTTGCACGATCTTCACATGATATCGGGATTGCTTGTCATGATAATTGGGTTTGAAGCACATTTGAAAAATGACTTCTCATGTGCTACCAAAATAATGCTATTCTGGTAGCGATTTTGTTTTGTATGTTGTACCTAGACAAATGCCTTGATTTACCAATAGGAAATAATATTTTTGATGTGACATATCCTTTTCCATGTGAAATATAAAACTATCCTAAAAGAAGCAAATGAAAACTAGTTTAAAGCAAAGCAAATCACACCAACAAGAGAGACATAAAGTATAAAATGGTACAACCAACCAGAAACCAATAGGCTCAGTACAATTTTTTATGGAATAAGATGAAAATCAAGGATAACAGGTGGTAGTATGTCTAGGGACAAACACGACCTATTGTTGGAAACGACATGATGAGGAATATCCATATATGAGTGTGTTACCTGAATTTACACTTTCCTTCATGTCCTTATTCCTCAAACAACTCTGGGATTCATGACCACATCTATGGGTTTCTTGTAGATTTATTCAAAGTCTCTTCCTATGAGGGCCATGCTTAGAGCTACATCATAAGGGGACCACTTTGGAGACTTCTCCAAATACACCCATCACATATGTTGACATGAATGACAACAACCTCTTGTTGACATGAATGACAACCAACTGTTCAACAACATCAATGACAACCAATTGTCCAACACTTGTAGGAAAAATTATGAGTTTACAACAACAACATTTTTAGCATTAAATACACAACACTTATCTTGTAAAATGTGTTAACAATCCACCTCAAAAACTGTGTTAAATACCTTGTGAAACTGAACCTTATTTCTACCTCAAAATATGTGTCAGGATTTCTACTGTATGACTATATTGTATAGTCTTTTCTTGCAACAAAAAAACCTTAATTTTTGTGCATAACAGTTGTACTTTTCTGTACGAATTTATGTTTGCTAGAAGACTTGAAAATTGTTCCAAGCTTCTGATGTATGGATGCCTTGATTCTAGTTCCTAAAACTAGATGTATGGACCGACAAATACATACTATATAGATCTCTTTTAATGTTGTACATACTTATATTAAATGTTGAGCATTCTCCTTGGGATGCATGCCAATCCTCTCCTTGGGATGCATTCCAATCCTCCTTGCTTCTCCTATTTTTCTCTCAACTCAATCTCTCTTCAAAAGTGTGCCTCTTCACATTCCTCTCAACCTCTCCTTGAAAAGTGTGCCCCATCTCCCTCAAATGCTATCTTTATTCACTCATTAATGAGTAACTGACCCAACCCTAGATCTCCAAAGAGATAAATGATCAAGATTAGATCTTTCCCTCTTGAGATCAATGGTCGTGACTTAATATTCTGTTGAGTTCACTTAAATCACTTAAGTGAACCAAACTTCATAAAGTCACTTTTACCAATTAAATATTAAAAGACCCTTACTACACTTTATAAAATCACTTAAGAGAGACATTTTCTCGTCACTTTTGCATGCTCGTCACCGCCAATGCAGAAGTACTTCCAATGTACAAAACTAACAATGGATTGGCAGAATCATCAAACAAGAGTTTAATGAGGGTCATTAAGAAAATTTTATTTGATAATAAAAGGGCTTGGCATTCCCACTTAAAATTCACACTTTAGGCCAATAGAATCAACACTAAAAGATCCATAATTATATCTCCTTTTCAATTAATTTAAGGCATAGATTTTGTACTTCCTATTAATATTGTTTTTCCTATGATGAAATTGTTGCAGGATAATGAAGAAGAACCTAACGATCTTACCAGAAGAATGAACCAACTCATTGAAGCACAACAAAATAGAGAACAAGATAATGAGAAATTTCAAGAATGTCAAGACACGATGAAAGCCATTTTTGATAGGAGAACAAAACAAAGAAATTTTATCCCTGGTGGCTTTGTATTGAGATGGGATAGCAGGAGAAAATATTATGGAAAGAATGGAAAAATTGATTGGAACTTACAATATTGTTGCAGTTGAAGGAAGCAACTTATTTTCTCTCCATAATTCAGAAGGAGATTTGTTGGAATTGCTTGTGAATGGGAGGTTCTTGAAACATTTCATTGAATTTTTTTTTTTTTTTTTCATTTTTATTCATTTTACATAATCGATTTTATTTGATTTAGTTTAGCTTGTTCAACTTTCAAAAGAACCTCTAAGTAAATATTTTTAAAATAAGTTTTTGGATTTGAAGTATGACTCATGAACATTCATCATTATTATTTTATTTTTAAAACAAGATCCAATTAAATAAAATTAGAACGTTATTTTCTAGGTTAGCACGTTCACCCTTTTGTTAGATTTATCATAGGAGATTACATTGCTTAGTAAATATTCTCCTCAAAACAAATAAATCCACATGTTCTCAGATTTTAAAATCTTAATAGAAAATATTGTTCCAACTACTGATGAAGATTTCAACATGTTATTTAAAAAAAAAACCAGAAAGGAGAACATTTTTCCTATTTCCTCATGAAAGTTGAAAATGTATGTTTTGGGTAATTCTTTCTAGGTAAAGGATATAGTGTCAAACTTATAATTGGTTGTTTTACTCAAGGTGTGCTACTGAAAACAGAATATTTTGGAAATATGGAGTTAGGAATTAGAGAATGAAAATATTTATGAGTATAAGTTATTACTCTTGTATTTCTAACTCATTCTTGACAAACATACATCATCCCTAAAATGTGAAAACATATTGATTTCCCCCATCTCCTGTAAATTGTCAAACTAGTTGAAAGAGATGGTGAAAGTAAATTCAAGTGGGAAATGCAGGTATCTTCACTGGGGCTATGGACGCTCACTAGCAGTGAAGCAATGTCTGTGATGTCAGGGTGAATACACCATAGACTATGGATGCTTTTTGGTAGTGTAGCAACACCATTAGGATGAGGAAGAGTACCAATGCATATAAGTATTTTAATACTCAATCAAACTAGTTTCCTCAGAAATAACTTTGTTCCGAGCTTAATAATTACCTTTAACATTTTAAAATCCCCGCGTTACAAAACACTAGTTATAAATTTGACACCTTAGCCAAAATTTATGATTGCATTACCCTGAACGATTCCAAAGTAAAGTTGAATGAGTGAAAATATTTTTAACCTTCTTTGGTCTCACTTTATAAAAACATGTTAAATTATAAAATTGGTAGTGGTTCAGTCTCTTCAATTATAGATTAATCACACAAATGAGAAGAAAAGATTTTACTATTGTTTTTTAAGAGAAATTAATACTTACTAAAGGTATTTGATTGAATTTCTTCTAGAATAATGACTCCATAACCCAATAAAAAGAATATGATCTGCATTTCTTTAGTGCCTCACGGGGAGGGAGACACAATCCCTAGATGGAGCGAAATGTTGGAACATAGTTTAAATTTTTACAATATTTAGAAATAAAACTTATATTTATTTTCCTAATAAGTTAAATAAGATATTAGGTTTTATTTTAGTTTTTAGCCCTTTTTATATTTTGAAATAATACTTAATAAAATATTTAAAGTTAGTTTAATTTTGATATTTTAGTATTTTAACATAGTTTTGTCTCTTTAAAGTATTCTTTCTATAATATAAACTTTATATTATACGATTATTCTAATAAAAAGTGCATCTTTCATTGTAGGATTGATCATGCACTTGATATTTTTAATCAATGATCCACATTCTTTCGTTCCCCCACGCATGGTCGATGGTTAACAAAAGGGAGGGGGGCTACAAAACTTAACCAAGGTTGAAACTCCAGTGATGTGTCACGTAATGGTAAATTTCACCCCCCGCGTCCCTCTATGGTTAGAATAACAACTCAGTACCCCCCCTGCAATCAATGCTGGATTGAAGTGTGTCCAGGTGACAACAACAAGTACGAAAAATGTGGAATGGCATTTTATTTGATTTTTGATATTTAAATTCAATTTTTTCACCAATCCTAAATCGCCACGTATTCAAGATTCATTTTAAAAAGGTAAAGGTGAAAGTTTGTTGGTTAATGTTGGATTTATGAATATTTAAACATTGGTAACACATTCCAACTTACCAGTGCCATCCACCATTCCAACCCAAGTATATTCCGAGTCAAATTTTTCTACGGGTAATTTGAAATATTTTACCGTTCCATCTTTTCATTGTTTAAAATGGAGTCATCTAAATCGACCAAAGCTAAAAAATCACTAATTATTGAGGAACAATATTTGATTGACAGAGAAAAATATATTTTCAACCAATTTTTGTCATTTAACTTGTTATAAATTCACCAGCTAGCACTCCAAAACTTTAGGGATTTAGTTGACTATTATCACGCCTAGGAGTTTGATTTGGTGAAATTTCTAGTGCCACAAGTGTATGATTTTCCCGAGTTTTTGGTCTAGTGTGCTTCAAACTACATTTCTTTTAAGAGAACTATTATTTCTAAAGACGAGTCTATACTTATTGAGATAAATCCCCAATCAATATCTGAAATGTTAAGGTGGCCATTAAATCGTCATATTAAAACTTAGAGGAAATTGTACTAGCCAAATGCTTCAGAGAGCTAAAATCTCAATATAGAGTTTCCCTTTTATGGTCTTATTTATGCAAGAACCTTGATGTCCCTACATATGACTTTACTCTTGAAAGCAACTTATTTCCTGAAATATCAAGTTATATTATTGCAATTATATCTGTAATTTTAGGGAAAGATAATGACCTTGTGGTTGATGGATTTGTTTAAGGGTGTATGATGCCAATTTTTCCATTTACAATGAAACCCTTAACTAGATTCAACTATTCCCAATTTATAGCTGATAAGATTCATGGTCAACTGTCAGAGTTTGAAACTCTCAGGAGTTTCAGTTATCAATCTTATCTTGTTCACCTATTATTGTTTTCTCAAGCTATCCACTTTTCACATCTTGGACTTAAAATTGAAGATGAAATTGGTAACCCAGTCTCGATCATTCACCGGACTTATTTGGTTAGGAAAAAGTTTCAGAATGAGGGATTTTCAGAATATGTTAACCGGTTCGTGTTAAAATCTTATCATATTATACAGGATGAGATGCGCCCTAGAGTTTTTCCAGAATGCAAGAAATTGTTACAATTGAGCCATGACAAAAGAGTAGGGGACTGGTACATTTTTGAATATCATACACAGATTAAGATATATAGATTTGAACTACAACCTTTCATGTTTCCTACTTTCTTGACCCTAGAAACTTTGCATTGGAATACAATAGAAATATATTAGATTTTTATAATATCCATTTTGTATCAAGAAAGTTTAAATCTAGTTTCAAATCAAAAAAAGAAGTTGGACCTTTTATTGGCAATACTAGAACATCTTTGCAGGTAGTAGAAATACTTCTACAGAACATGGGTTTCCAGATTTGGCAAAATGGATGTATGACCCTCATGTTGTAATTTTGTCAAAAAGGATTGCACATGGACAAGTTCCTTATTGTTAAAATATTGTGTAACTGCAAAGAAATATTCTTATCCCCTTTTGTGGATAAAGATAAAATTTATTTTTTATTGATTAGATCAATCCCCTTTTGTGGATTGATCATGTTGGTTATTGTAAATGACCAAATCCACTTTTGTGGATTGGTCAAACCCTAATTGTAATAGGCTAAATAAGAAGTCGGCCCCAGAATATATTAAAGAGGCCCCAAAATATATTAAAGGTGGTTATAACCACCCAAAAGAAGAAGTCGGCCCTACCAGTGAAGAGACACTTCCACACGTGCCAGAATTGTATAAATAAGAGAGGCCAATGCCTCATTTAGACACACTCAACTCATTCATCTAGTGCGCAAGTATTGAAGGAAGCTGCAGTTACCAATTGCTGGAAGAAGGAAGAGAGAGAGAGGCGCATCCTTGGAAGAGAAATTTCTTTGTTGTTTGGTTCATTATCTTGGCATTGTATTGGCTATCTATATTAAGGAAGTTTTGCTGGGTTTTCCTCCCCTTGAGGGTTTCCCAGGATAAATTCTTGTGTACGCTTGTGATTGTGTTTCTCTCAATGATCTTGTCTATGCTATTGTTATCTAGTAAATAGAAAGGTAACCTAATAATATCCTAAACTTTAACATGGTATCAAAGCTAAGATGAAGAGAGCATCTTTCACAGGAAAAAGAAAAACGTCACTGTTGCTGTAAATGAAAATTAGGGTTTTTTTATTATTAAAGAAGGTTTTCATCCTCAAATCCATCTAGAAAGGTGCACCCTACCTCAAGGAACATTTTGGCGTCCTTAGCGCACTTTTTCAATGGCTAGATCTCCCAGAAAGTGAAACCCTAGCTTTCACAAAGTAGTAGAAAACCGGTGTACCAGAAGTATCAAAAAACCAGAAGTACCAGAAAACCAGAAGCACCAGTCCAGAAATCCACAGATCAAGTTTGGAGGGGTAAAAGTTGGATTTTCTGAAATCTAAACACACCAGGCTACTCGCCTTAGTTCAACGCATCTTTTGGTGAGTTCCGTTTTCAGATCCAAGTAATTTGATTTTTTTATTATTTCTATAACCCAGAGGGCTAGGGTTTCTTCTACAAGAAAGAATGGCTACCAACATGAGGGTATAAGACAGGCTGGAAGGATCTAGAAACTTCAGATCTTGGAAGCATAGGTTGCAAATGATTCTAGATGAGAATGATCTCCTAGAACATGTTACAGTGGGTGTACTAGAGCTAGAGGAAGAAGTTCAAAAGACCAAGCATAAGAAGAATGAAAAGAAAGCAAAGAGAATCATGTCAGATTTAGTAAAGGATCACTTGATCCCTCATATATCCAAACTACAGATAGCAAGGCAAATGTATGAAGCACTCAATAGGTTATATTAAAGCAAAGACATTAGCCGAAATCTTACCTTAAGAAATTAGCTTCGTAATATGGAAATGGACAACTCAGAATCTGTCACATCCTATCTTATGAGAGTTTCTCAAATTAGGGATCATCTTGCAGCTATTGGAGATGTCATTAGTGACAAAGAACTTGTAACCACAACCCTAAATGGGTTTCCAACATTTTGGATTCCTTTTGTACAAGGAGTGTGTGCAAGAAGCAAGTTACCCAAGTTTGATAAGTTATGCGCAAACTGCACACACGAAGAATCTAGACTTGCAGACCAACATAAGAGATTAATTGTCAATGAAGAGGAAACTCTTACAACTCAAAAGAACAAAAGAAGTTCCTTTAGGAAGAACAATAAAGAATCTAACTCCATAAGAGTTCCAGACAAGAAGAAAGATGTTTCAAAGATCAGATGCTACAACTGTCAAAATTTGGGACACTTTTCTTATGACTGTCCTCAAGGAAAAGGGAAAAGAAAGTATCAAGCACATGTGGCAGAGGAAGAGGAATCTCCTCCCCCAAAGAAATCTTTAGAAGCAATTAAGGATTGTGTACTTTAAGTTGAAGATAGTTGATCTGAAGAAAGATAGCAAATGGTGGAGTCCGTGAAGCCTCCCCACACAAAAATAAAAGATAAGTATTGATGCTTATTTTTAGTATCTTGTCTACTTTAATACTTTATCATTACAAGTTAGTTTTTTTGTGAGAATGTTAATTAACCTCATTTTATTTCTGTGTCTATGCAGACTTATGAAGGAAGTATCAAAGAAGAGGATGAAGAAAGAGATAACATATTTATTTCATGTATGATCACTCACGAGAGTAACAAAGAAAGCATACTGTAAGTAAGTTTACAAGTCTTAGAAGAAAGAACTGATGCCGCGACTTACATAAGTTAGACAACACGAGAAGGACGTATGATATGGTGATAGTCAACAAAGACCAGACAATATCCAGTACTTATATAGGAGCAGGAGGCTCCTAAAGATGCAGAACAAAAATATTCAAGATGAAGAAAAAGATGGATACTCAGATATAGTGGATGAGATGCAGGTAACTACAGGTTGCTCCAGTACTGTTCTTATAGATGTAGAGGGAGCAGGTTGATCCAGTATGAAGACAAAAAGAAATAAATATTCGAACTCAAGAAGGCACTAAGGATATTACAGAAGAAAACTTCAAGGATGATGATTAGAAGCTATTAGCTTGGTGCAAGAGGGAGCCATGTGTCCGAGTTAGAAATGAAGGATCGTGATTTGATGCAGTTAGAAAAGTAGATGGATGGTGCTTAGATATTTTGATGAAGATGAAATCTATCCAATAGATGGATGGTGCCTAATAGATGGGTAGCATGGTATTATACCATGGAAATATCTTGAACCTCAAGAGATTTTTTTGATCCCATAGCTAGACCTTCGTAGAGAAGGAGAAAGAGAAAAGACCTTCATAAAGGAGGAAAGAGAAATCCCACAGGTAGACCTTCATAGAGAAGGAAAAGAGAAGAGACCTTTGTAGAGAAGGGGAATGAGAAATTTTCCAAGGTTGGCCTTTGTCCAAGTGTTGAATTTTGGATACTCTAGGGACATGCTAGAATACCCTCGTAGAGAGGGGTGTGACCACCCTCGTAGAGAGGAATGTGGATTTTCTCCAAGGGGAAGTAGGCAGATACTCTCCTCTATCCAAGGATTGAGTAGCCTGGAACACAAACCTTGACCATGTGGAATGGTTAGTTGGCTCTTGAGGTTTGTGTCGTGATCCCGTGTGGATCATGGAAAGGGAGTCTAGTCTTGCCTAGGCTATCATATTAGCTTCTCTAGTTCATGTGGGATGACTAGGAGTGAAGCTATGGTAGTAGTCCTCCCCAGTGGATGGGTGAGATAGATGACTACAAGAGAAGGGAGAACATAAAAGGAATGGAAAAACTCATAGGACATCTTCTGTGTGAAGATAAGATATTTTATGTGTGAAGATAAGAAAGAAGTATCTTCTGCGTGAAGATGAAAGAAAGAAAGAGTATCTTCTGCACGAAGATAAAGAGAACAAAACATCCGATGATTTATAGATATGCCAGTCAATGATCATGATGCCAGATGACCAAGTGGATGCCTCTAGTTATCCAATTAATGATGATTACCCAGTTGATGATGTTGCCCAGTTGATGATGTTATCCAGTGGATGTCGACATCCAGTGACCTGTCAAAAGATAAATAATATCCTTCTTGTTAAGAGGGATTGTTAAAATATCGTGTATCTGCAAAGAATATTCTTATCCCCTTTTGTGGATAAAGATAAAATATATTTATTATTGATTAGATCAATCCCCTTTTGTGGATTGATCATGTCGGGTATTGTAAATGACGAAATCTGCTTTTACGGATTGGTCAAACCCTAATTGTAATAGGCTAAATAAGAAGTCGGCCCCAAAATATATTAAAGAGGCCCTAGAATATATTAAAGGTGGTTATAAAAACCCAGAAGAAGAAGTCAGCCCTGTCAGTGAAGAGACACTTCCACACATGCCAGAATTGTATAAATAAGAGAGGCCAGCGCCTCATTTAGACACACACTCAACTCACTCATCTAGTGCGCAAGTATTGAAGTTAGCTGTAGTTAACAATTGCTTGAAAAAGGAAGAGAGAGAGAGACACATCCTTGGAAGAGGAATTTCTGTGTTGTTTGGCTCATTATCTTGGCATTGTATTGGCTATCTATATTAAGGAAGTTTTGCTGGGTTTTTTTCCCCTTGAGTGTTTCCCAGGATAAATGCTTGTGTACTCTTGTGATTGTGTTTCTCTCAGTGATCCTGTCTATGCTATTGTTATCTAGTAAATAGAAAGGTAACCTAATAATAGCTTAAACTTTAACACTTATCATCATCAACAAAAAGCACAATTGGAGCTACTGGAAAAACAAAACAACTGGGAAGATGTGCAGTGTATTTTGAAATTCCAGGGTAAAGTGCCAGATCATCCTTCAAAGTCTCCAGTAACATAGACCCCTCAACAATTTGAGAAAATATACAAAAGAAAGACTACACGATCAACCTCAAAGAAATCATAAACAGACGAAGAAAGGTCAGCAAAAAGGAAGAAAACAAAGGTACTTGATGAAGATGAAGATCAAGAATCACAAGAAGAAGTATCATTAGTGATCAGAGAAACTATTGTAGTGGTAGAAGTGTCAAAATCAACAAATCCTCATAGTGCAGAAATTCAAAGTGGAAAATAATCTTTGGATGTGTTGTTCCTGAGATTAAACTTAAGGCTCAAAGCATAATGTCAGACATAAGGAATTAAGGAATGTTTTGTTTTAAGAGTGATTTTTCTTCCGTTAGTTATGCAATAATTTAAATCCTCAAATGAAATTAATAACTGAACATAACAGAGGTTGTGTTTCGTTGTCTGAGTCACTTAATCAAATTGAGTGGTGATGGAGAAAATTACAAAACAATTAAACAAGCTAAGGCATCAATGACAAAATAATCTTACCTTGTTTATAGTAGAAGAAAGAATGAAATGCACTACTGAAAGGATATATGATATAGTGATCCAAGTAGCTTGAAGATATTGTATTTGTTGATAGCAAATACAGAGGGAAAACTACTTGCTTATCAAATAACTAAATGGAATATGATTACAATAGATGTTGTACTAAATTGCAGTCATTCACTTATCAAGTAGAACATAAAGAAAACTGGAAATATGAAATACAAGAAGAGCACATAACTCAAACTGTACAAAATTTGGAATCTCTGTCTGCACTTGTATTAATACTCACAAAGGATGAGTTTTCTTAGTTACAATATGACAAGAAGAAACCTGGTGGGTTTTGTTAAGTCATTTGCTTCAAAAACATACAATTTCTTTTCTAATTTAGGCAATCTATCTTCCATTCTTTTGTCCTCTGAAATTATAGACTGTAGCTGCACATTAGGCTTCACCAACCATCTATCTATCTGAGTAATATCAATATGTTTTTATAACAAGATTTCAGCCTGGGCCTCTTCCATGTTTGTCTTGATATTAAGTTGATGCTTGGCTATATCAACTTGTACCAGTATTTCAGAGGTATCATATTTTCTTAGGCCTAATGACTCTTTCTTGAGTGACTGAAAAGCTTCTTCACAAGCCTCTTTGACTTCTTTATCCATCTTTTTATCTTCGACTATGTTGGCTTCCCAGGTCTTGAGTATTATATCGCCTCTGGCTTGTTATGAAACAAACAACTTGGAAACCACAGGCACTCCTTCTCTAGCCAACGATACAACTGCTTCTTGGAAAGTGGCTTGAGAAACAATAACTTCTCGCTCTCTTAAACAAATGTTATCTAAGGATTGATTTACCACCTGGAAATGGTTTTGGATAGCTTCCACCTTATTGAAAAGGCTTCGTTGCATTGTTTCCATTTCCTTATGTACCTCTGGATCTTGGGTTTGGAAAGATGATATATCCACTACTTCTTTTTTAGTTAAGCTTACCTTTGCTTGCAGTTGGCTGACTAATTCATTGCTTGTCTCTGAATTTTTCTGCATCTCATCAAGATTGGATTTGAGCTGCTGGACTTCCTTGTCGATCTCACTCCTAACAATCTGTTCCACCGTTTTCACTTGATTTTTCAATTGGCTTATCAACATATCTTTCTGTTTCAACTTCTCTTTCAGGTTGCTCACTAAAAACTGGTTTGTTGTCGCAAAATCTCCCAACGAGCCTGTGACCTCTGTAGCAAAGTCTTCTTCTTTTAGGGCCTGTCCATCTAATAACATCCTGTGTTTCTTGACCATTGCACCATCCCTTTGGTGTGTTTCTCTTCTTACTAGCACCTTTCTTTTCTTACTGAAGAAGAATTCCAAAGGAGGTATCTCTTTTTCTGAAATAGGTGTAAGGTCTCCTATGAATACAAGTTCAGTCATCGGGTTCCCTCTACTGAACTGTAGAGGTGTGACAGATTGGATAAGACTACCTATCTCCATGGATGGCTACTTCTCGGCTGTGTCAGTTGTTGGTTTACCCTATGTGGACTGTGGCTTTTCTTCTGCCTTCTTTATCAAGGCCTCGGCGTCCTCCAAATTTTCTCAGGCATCCTGTCGACTAGAGCTCCCTGTTTCTAGCCCTTAGGTCTCTGCTTGCTGTGTATTTGGAGGTGTCAGGGTTTCTCCTTGTAATACTTTGGGGAGGCTATTTCTTCGATGTTTCTGGAAATTATAAAGCTCGGCCATTTCATATGGTGTCAGAGCTTGAATTCAATTCAAAACCTCTCGATAGGACCTCGCTCCGCGAAATATTTCATCCCGAGGAGAATATTCATGTTCATATCTTTTCAGATTGCAGTTGGCCATGTGGCCTCCTACGATCTTCTGTGGATTGTGCTTATTGAATTCGATATCGACCAGTTTGATTTCTCCTAGGGCCGCGACCTCCACTTTCGAATGGCCAAAATCCAACAGAGAAAATGTACCAATATGCAGGGGACAAGATGGCCATACCTTTTTCTGTACTGCTTTGAGCTCCTTACTAATCCCTCCAAGCACAGTTTGATGTGCTACTTCGTAGCACACCAATCGATCTGGTAAAAATTTAGGTAGAGCATGTGGAGGAACCGAACAACCGAAAACCCTAATATAGGAGAAATGCTCGTCAATGTACCAGTCTGCTATCTTGCCCATATTAGTCACAATTTTGTCGAAAATTTTGGGAGGTGGGTAACCATATATAGCGGTGTGCATAGGCACCACCACCCAGTTGCAGATTTCATAAAATAAATCTTTCTCCTTGTCTTCCCAAAGCTTCGAATTATAAATATGTATGGGTTCAACACTATTTAGAGTCCAGCTCCAAGTCATCAGTGGAAAAGGCGTCATAAAATAGATGACGTCCATGATATAAGCCGACATGAAAAATTGGGCCAGTTTCCCCTTTGCTTTTAGTGACTGATATCCTGTAATCTCTTTAACCAGACTGTCTGACAATATCCTGGCCCAATCAAAAGAATGACCCTCGACCACTGTGTGCATAATGGGTACCCACGGTAAATAGAAATGGGTTGTGTCTTCTTTCCCATAGAGTCTACACATCATCATTTCTATAGACATTATGTGAGGTTCTAACGAAGAAACTGTGTATATGCCATGGGATTTAGCTCTTAACTTCTCAGGGTGAGAGTACCAATCCTTAATCAAATCAGGAAGGTTTTTTCCGTATTAGTCACATTCCTTCTTGTTAAAGTCTACTAGGAAACTGACATTGTTAATGAAGTTTGGTGTTGTAGACAATTTGTACATCACCTGTAGATGGTCTAGCCGAAAAGACCCAATTGCGACCTTTTGTGAATTGAAAATGGTTATGGTAGGGATATCCACATTCTCCAACACCCAACTGATCATATCGTTGTAAGGCAAGAGCCTAGGCCTTGTCGCTATCTTATGTAGCTCTAACTGGGCAACAATTTTGTATTTGGTACCTAGGTCCTCCGTCTCATCATCACCTGAGTCGTCTGGGCAATTGACCAATTCATACTGTAGAATATTAAAGACTTGCGTCTAAGATTTAACGACGTCTATGCTTCTGGTCGAGGTGTCGGAAAGGATATATGTGTTTTGGATGGATCCTTCACCAGGCACTTTAATTGCTTTTCGAGGAGCCATGTTATCAGGTCTCAGATCTCTGTTATCCCTCATAGGAAATGCACAAAGTTTATTACCTTGAAAACTCACTGCTTAGTGAAAACGCACAATGAAATTTGAAATTCATTATCCTTTTCCTTTAATTGCATCGATTTGCCAATACTTCTACTGACGAAGCATTTAGTTTTCCTTAATGAATAATATTTTGACGGTGGTCTAGGATCTCACTTGGAATTATTGCCGTAAATCAACTATCAATCTCATTAATTTTCGGGAAAAGCACAGATGAAATTTGAATTTATCCGAGTCATTATTTAACGAAGGATTAATTATGTGATAATCATCGTTAGTGTGTCAGTTAATCACACTTATCATTAAGAAAATTTCATGACTTCAAATATCAGGATATCTTATGACATTTCAAGGTATAATCCCCGAAACGCGAAATCGCGATGTGATTAATTAACTTTAATCATGTTTAATGTAGAAATTTTCAATACAAATTATCTATTGCCTGGATTCTCCTGAACTAACAATTATATGCCATTGTTAAATACATAATCGCTTCTACAAATATTCTTGCGGAATTTAAAAACACGATCTCCAATTGCGATATCAAGAAGAAAAATCAATCACACATAACACAGATGTTTTTATCGGGAAAGCATAAAGCTAAAAACCCCACTATCATATATTATGTATATCATGGATCATGAAACAATCTCATACAAAACTCTAATACAATAGCTCTCAGTGCAATATACAATCGTCTCACATTGTCATACAAAAATAAGCAAATACATGTGCCAATTCTCTGCTCCAGACAACCCGCCTCCTCTGCGCAATACCTGCAATGAAAACCTTGCAAATGAATTCAAATTCCTCTTACCTAGGATGCACATTGCTCATGGGAACGTCCACTGTGTGTGTGATTGCATGAGTGCACTTCACTCAAATCACAACTGATAGCCAAACTGTCCCTTTCACCTGTTATCTCAATTGGGTCTCCACTGGATCTAACATGCATGTAGTTAACAATGGTAAATCTTTAGTTGCATGTGAGTTCACTGATTATGAATTAGTTAATTAATTCACTTAACTAAGTTAAACTACTTCACAACTCACATAACTACACTTGTAACTCTGTTACAACTTCAAGTCACTTAGTTACAACTAATTCGACTTCCATGTCCCACCAATCAACCTTTGAACTTGAATTTCCTATAGCTAACTGATTTTCCATTTCAGTTAACTATTTCAAGTAATTATGAGATAATAGATTAATATTTATTGTCCAATTTATTTAAGGGAAAAATAAATTAGACACACATTTCTTGTTGACTTTTCAACTTTTAACCCCTTTAAATAATCGTGATCAAGCTAAGACAATTTCATGATTTTTGCTATCGGGACTTTGAAAGTATTTTGAGGTAGGATCTCCGAAACGTGAAATCTTGATATGATTAATTAAATGTTGATCATTTTTAATTCTTAACTAATATGGTTTAACACTTAAGACGATTTTGTGACTTCGGCTATCGACATTTTGGAATTGTTGTATGTTGAAATGCCTGCATCGCGAAACTCTGAAAACCAATATTTCAAATGTATTCTTTGGTTATTTGACTCGTTAATGAGTAGGCGACTCCATAATTCTTAAGAGATTAGGATCGTTTGATTAAATGGGAGACTTCATCAACGGTGCGAATTAAGCGCCCGTTGCTTTTATTTAAATGAGAATGAAATCTATTAAAGTCTAAAGTTTTATAAGTATATATGTGTTCCAACATGATGCATACCAACCAAAACAGATTGATGATGTTCATCAGTTCATGGCCACTAGGACAATGGGTGCAAAGATTAAATGAAACATTCTTCCTAAAATCTTTGACCAAGACACACCTCAGACCAGGATGATATCTGTTGTAGACTATGAAAAGGGTAGGTTGAATATAACAGTGATGGAACCAAAAGAAAAAAATAAGGTGAAAAATATATCTATTGATCTTAATGCAGTTCACCCATTGGATAAAATGGATCTACATAGATAGACTTTAGATATGTTGAACAAAGATGTAATGATATCCGCTCTTGGAATTAAGAATCTACAATCCATAAATGAAAAGATCATAGGTCAACTAAAAAATGAAAAGTTAGATAATCGAACTAAGTAGATAAGAGTGGAAGATATGGGACAATGGGTAATGGATTTAGGAGCTAATCCATGAGATGCAACATCTGTGCAAGATCTGATGAAAACAAAAGATACAAAGATACATGAACTAAAGACAATGCTCAATATCCTTGGAATTGAACATGTCCAAACTCCAGAATTATAGGTTATCCAAGCAGAAAATGATCAAATCCTAAAAAATATGATACAACCATAGGGGGAAATTGGATTGTATGAGAATCAAATTGAAACCATGAAAGGGGGATCTTCTTAATCACATGTAATAGAATCAACAGATTCGACATATGCGTTATCAAGAGCATTAGAAGACTTGAACCTGAAAGGAGTTGAAATTGAAAATTTGAAGAAAACAATTTCAACACAGAATGAAGAAATCAAGGAAAATGATAAAATTATTGGAGAATACTAGAAGTTGAAATCTAATATGCTAACTTATATGGAACAAATGAATATTTTTTTTTTTTTTTTTGGTAAACCATATCTGATAGGAGCTAGACACATTGTTTGGGATGAAATCATTCATGAAGTTGGAAATATTTGGGATTACTTCAAAATAATTGATGATGAGATCCTATTGACAGATGAAGCACATGCCAATATAAAGAAAACATTCCAAGAATTAGGAACGAGACCTCAGGTTTCTACTAGAGTTATAAAGCTCCTAAATTCCAATTCCAGTGAAATACTGAAAAGTGAAGGTGTGAAAGTCAGGACCATAATGGTGATAGAGGATGAAAATATTTTCACAAAAATAATTTTGTTACAACAAGCTTAGAATAAATTTATAATGGTGAAAAGAAACATAAAATCATTCACCAAAAAATTTGAAAATCTAGTAAAAATGGGACTTCCTTCAACTTGGAATGATAAAGGGAAGCTTATATCATTTGAAATTTACAGGAATAATTTATTCATAGTCAGAGAAAGTGAGAAAACGTTCCAAGGAATGGTTGACAATTTGAGGGGGAAGACTATTGTGGATTTACTAATAGATTATTTCTATCTACTTTGGCACATAAAAAACCTATTTTCAAGCCCTCCTACATATGAGAAATACACCGAGCTAGACATCACATATAGGCAAATGAAGTCATTCAATTATCAATCAAGAAAAACCTAGAAGCTTCTGATCTAGCTATTGACTGTATGAGTCATCAAGATAGTTGAAGAAAATAAGGAGTTGGAACAAGTGTCTTCCAGATCTTCCTATTTTTAGGAGTCAAAGATATTTTTGTATATGAAATGCTAGGAAAATAGGATCGAATAACCACATTTGGTTACGATCTAGTTTGTATAAAGTCTAAGAAAGACTCGATGTAAAAGATATTTTTTCCCGAAGAAAAGACGATATCTTTAATAAAATTTTGAAGGCTTTGAGTGTTTCTAAATTTCTATGTCTCATTTCATGTGATTCATGTTCATGATGTTATCCCCATGTCCATAATTTATTCTGGAATGTATCTGATGCTATAATTGTGATAATTTTGTACAACTACTACTATTACAAACTGCAAAGGAATCATTAAAGCTACAAATTTCTCATATGCACTATGAGTATCGATAAGACCTGTGCTTAATTCATTATGCCTTGTGAATATAAAAAAAATGTTCCTTTCTGTTCATATTATATTCTTAGTTTCAAATACATATTCTGTGAAAATTTTTGCTATTGGAAAGGTAAAATAATATTTATCAAATAGATACATTATTTTACATTCTGTTTTGTCTTTCTTAATCATTTTCTACTCATATAAATATTTCATTGTTTGAAACATAGAAAATCGTTCCCTCAAAACCTTGATCTCCAAATATTAAAAACTAGTGATTAGAACCTAAGGCAAATCAACAAAACATTATGTTTTAGAACAAAAAAACTTAACAAAAATCAATTAAAGTAAAAAGGATACCTTGGCATAGTTTCCTAGCCGAAAACATCTCAAGGGTTACAACACATTAAACCATCCAATTCTATCTTATTCTTAAAATAATATACACGATGATCTATCCTCACAGGGTCTCCCAAGACTTCAAATGTACTGGTAGTAAAATATAAGTCACTTGTGATGATGATCCTTTCCTCCTTTACCACATCTAAAAAATGACTTATCTCAAGACCCTTGCCTCTCAAAATAAGGCCCATACACATTCACCATTATAATTATCTATGCTAGACCTTGAACAATAATTCTATACAAAGACCTAAAACAATAGAAACAAACATTAATTAATTCCAAGTTTGATCTCCATCCAGTAATCAATCCTCCATAATTGTCAGAGGCATACACAACATAGAAATTACATCCCTTGAACCAAATTCTCAACATACCCACTCTATTATCATGAAACCCCATAATCTCTCGCAGGAGAATAACATCAAGATTTTCTATCTCTACTAATATGGAAAAGGTTTGTCTTTTGGAATTACAACCTATTCCATATATATTTAGAGAAATAAACTTCATTATTCACCATTTTCAAGGCTTGTGTTACTATAAGGAGCTCAAAAATAGTCTTATGTATACATTGTTGGACTTCTCTAATGGCCTTTTCTTGTGTATGTTGCAAGCAATATTTTCTTCCCACCAAGATATGAAAAAACTCCTTGATGGGATAAATACCTAAACCACCTGGACCATTACTTCCCCTTAGAGGATTCCATTTATTTGATCTAAGAGGGTACCAAAACCCCTATTAATTTCCTTTTCTTTTAACCCAAACCCTAAACCATAATAGTTACCCTCAAAATTCCTATTTGAACTACTTCCTTCTTTAAAGAAATAGTTCTCGCTTTCTTACCCCCCACCCGAGTATTAAAACATTTACCAAGGATTTGAACCTTTCCCCCCCTTTTTAGAGCCATTCCTTCCCATAACGTTACTAGTTAATTCCCCATTGGCTGGAAAAAATTCGTTGTTAAGAGGATATTCTTCTGAATGATTGTTAGGAATTAAAGATTTTAGAGCAAGGTGGGGCTTACCTTCATCAATGTCTTTCTACTTGAACTGATCTAGGGGGGATTCCATAGTTATAGGGGATTCACCATCCTTCATTAGAGGCTTTGGAATTATGAATATTGTTTTTTTGGCCACCTCTTTTACACACTTTGTGGCATCCTTTATTTCAATCGATTTTAGTTGTGGGGCCTCTCCACCTAAACTTGACCCTAAGTACTCCACTTTTTGGCCTTTTAACTTTCTACCTCCTTGTTGATGGGTCCAAAATGACCTGTCAAGCAGGTAAGGGAGAACGCACGATGGCCGGTCCCAATTATAACTACTCTCATTTGGGATGGAATTTCTGACCAATATGTGGGCCTGGTTGCCACTCTAAATTATAATCTAAATATGAACATGAGAACATAATGTTCTTAGATGAATTAAAATCTATGACTAAATTAACTAATGTTGTATATCTCTATTCTAGATGCAATTCTAAACTACTATAATCTATCCTAATAAGGAGCAAGCTAATTAAATTTAAATACAGTGAGAGATGATACCATTAGGGTAAGAATAATCCAAGCATCCTAATGATAAATGATAACAATAATGTTACATATAGATTCACAATTAGTTGTAATATGTGTTCATAACATCACAACTGTATTCATAAGGAAACATATGACGACTTGAGCATCAAGAATAAAGTGAATAAATAATTCATACAACATATTTTTGTAATACTCTAGTAGAAGACAAATGCATCAAGAAGAGTCTCCTATACATTCACCACAATCACATATTTCCTGAATGCCTCTTGCTCTTTATTAATTCTGAAGAAAAAACATTGTCTGTCATTTACAAAGGGAAAAAATCCCTCTTTCATTGGAGCACTCTCTTTTATAAAATAAGAGGAGGTTGTTCATATTCTGTAACTTTCATCATGTTAGATGACAATTACAATATTTTGTTTCACATTCCAAATTGGGACTTTACAAAATTACAAATGATCAAAATAAATACATTCCATTGCAAAATACAATGATTAAGAGGTCTTCGCTTGCTGCATCTGGTCTCTATACTATTTCCATAGCTCATAGTCCTTTATGAGCTCGTCTAGTCTGTTGACCTAGATATTTTCTAAATCTATCTCACTATCACATATTTGGGTTGTCACTTCTATTTTCAGACTCTTCTTTGTTTGCTGAATGAAACTTTTGTTTAGTGAGATTAAATTGACCGGCTTGATGATATTTTCTTCTAGGAATTCTTTGTTTACCTTAATGATTTCTTCAATCATTTTCCTATTGGAATCTCTCTTGGTTTCCACATCCTTTATCCTTGACTTGGATGGGGTTGCTTCTTCTAGATCTACCATCATATCCATTCCAAATTCTTCTAGTATGCTATCAAAGTCTTTCCATAGTATTTTGCATGTTTTGTGAAATGCCCGTTGAGTACTTTTAATATCATATACAATGGTTTTCCAAGTATCTAAGAGGAATTGATCTTTGATATTTTCCTGGATGTGTAGACTAGCATGGTACTAGGTGGATTATCATACACATCTTTCCATTATATGATTTTGTCGTAGGCATTTTGAGCCTTTTGATACTTATCCTTTATGTTTCCCATATATACACCTACATTGAGTCGGTCTTATATGTTCCTTTTGGTTTCAATCAATAAATAGAAGAACTCTTTCTGTATACTTCCGAGTTCTTCATTGGGAGCCTTAGACTCTTCTTTGACTATTCCCACAATGATATCTCTGTTAGAAAAATAGGTCCGTGGAGAAATAAAATGAAACAAATGCGGAAACAAAACAAAGAAGATACACAATACAAGAGAGACACGGATTTACGTGGTTCACTCAGTGTGGGCTATGTCCACTAGAGAAATTGCCAGGTCCTTCCTTTATTATTATCCACCAAATGAAGGGATACAACCTACAACAAAACCTGCTGTAACTTCCTCTTCTTTCTCTCACAGTCTCCTCTCTCAGAATACAATATTCTCCATCAACCATAACCGTAATACATTTCCCTCATAAAAGAGGGTTGCCTTCTAGGGAAATAAAAAACCCTAACATAATCTCTACTGTTAGATATGCGACCTTATAATGAACGGTCTAGATTTACAATGAAATTACAATATACATTTAAAAGGCAATTTTTCCTTCGGGGGCTTCGCCCCCGAACCCCTGTTGGGGGCCCGCTTGCCCCCAGACCCCCAGCCGAGAGGATAGCCCCCCTCGAACCCTGCAGAGGGGTTACCCCCCCTATGCACTCCCCCGCGTGGAAGAGTGTACATACTTCATGGGGTGTAAATACTTCATGGGGTGTAAATACTTCATGGGGTGTAAATACTTCTGGGGTGTAAATACTTCTGGGGTGTAAATACCTTCCACGTATTATCTATAAATATGGATATACAACCTTCACTTGCCAACTGCCCTGTTGAAATTAAAATTTTCCTTAAATCTGGAACATGTCTTACCTCTTTCAACAACCATTGGTTTCCATTTC
>JZKD02S1130158.1:113543-126794 GCA_000966675.3 Picea glauca | reverse complement strand
TTGACTTTGTCACTTCACTTTATTATTTAAATAATCCTCTTTGACTTTGTCACTTCACTTTATTATTTAAATAATCTTCTTTGACTTTGTCACTTCACTTTATTATTTAAATAATATTTTTTGACTTTGTCACTTCATTTTATTATTTAAATATTTTTTTATTTGCAAGCACTTTGATTTCTTTGACCTTTTGGGGCTTCAAGCCAACATATGAGGGTCCTCCAAATTCGTAAGGCCATAAATCTCAAACCATGAGGAATTATGTGACGTTCCACATACCACCAAAAATGGCATGACATGTACTATCCGTATAGAATAGCCTTACCTGCAAATATATCAAAACTCATACCATTATACATCAAATAAACTTGGGCCCATTACCCAAACTGAGAGGGGGGTAGGTGTGAATCAATAATAGAGAAATGTAATCCTTTTTAACCATATAATGCAAGTGTTATATCAATGTAACATTATCATCCAATATTTGCAGAGTAAATAAACAATGAACAAATGAAAAATCATACACATACAATGTACACCAGTGTTTTTACGTGGAAACCCAAATGGGAGAAAACCACATAATGCTTTTTCTTATATGTCTTGAAGAATTACATTCATTGGAAGCACGAGCTTCCTTTGTTTTCTAGCTGCAACTGGAAGGAGTCTCCAACCCCCTACTTTCTCAGTCTACAACCCGAGGGAAGTTCCAACTCCCCAATTCTCTTGCTACAACCAGAAGGAGGCTACAACCCCCTATGTTCTTCGACTACAACCAGAAGGTGGCTACAACCACCTAGCTTTGCCCCATCCAACCGCCCTGACGTATAAGTAGAATTATGGAACCACAATCACACTATAACTGTGAGATATACTGCTGTAAACATGTACCAATAAACCTGCACCAAACAACATGTACCAATAACCTAAACCATGTATCAACCATGCATCAACCTGTACTTAAACCTGTACCATAAACAAATGCATCAACCATGCACCAACCTGTACCAAACAACCTGTAATCAACTTGTACCATAAACAAGTGCATCAACTATGCACTAACCTGTACCTCAACCTGCAAACCTTCTTTAACTTTAACAACAAGAGACTAGCATTTTCATAAAACTTTACTTTAGTCTCACATGACTAGTTTTGGATTAGTTAGCAACCCTAACATGAAATAATCATAACTATGTACCTGTAATGAATAAATATATGAAAATAGTACACAATTTTCTTCAGTGTGTTTTGTGCAATTACTCCAGGTGTCACTACTTGGAACCTCTCAGAAAAGGATTTATAGAAAAAATGACATACCTTGTTGAATTCTCGCTTATTCTAGAGAGCGAACTTGTAGAGCGTGCCCCACACAGAACATTTGTTGTATGGATTGGAAAGTTTTACACAGAATACTATAGATTGTAATATAACCAACACATTTGGTCTTACTGAATTTGGATTTGTTATGAAAAACTTATGACGTTTTTACCCGAAACACATGTTTTAGACTAGTTTCAGGACTAGCCACAAACCCTATTTTCCACAGAGTGTAACTCCAAAAATATAATGATCCACAAGCTAAAATTCGTACCACAACTACTTGGATATGCTTCCTCAATGAATTCCCATCTTCACGGTCTGAATCATTCTAGAAAAAAATTTATTGCTAAAATGGTGAGATGCCTATAAATAACATACCTTAGAAAGCATCATCAATTTTTTTTCCTCCCTTGAATTTTGACCTTATTTACTTCAACTTCCCTCTGAAATTCGGCTTAGATATCCTTTGGTTACCTCAGTCACCTGTCTATATTCAATATGCTCAAATTTGATTCAAATGAGAGAGTCTTGCTCTTATTTATACTTTCATGTAGCTTTCTCAAGGGGTTACCTTTTAACCATCTTAACCCAATTTCCTTATTTTATGGCTAACCCACTTCTAACCACTTTCTATAATTAGAAAGTTCTGCATTTACTTTATTATTTAAATAATCCTCCTTGACTTTGTCACTTCACTTTATTATTTAAATAGTCCTCCTTGACTTTGTCACTTCACTTTATTATTTAAATAATCCTCCTTGACTTTGTCACTTCACTTTATTATTTAAATAATCTTCTTTGACTTTGTCACTTCACTTTATTATTTAAATAATTTTTTCTTTGCAAGCACTTTGATTTCTTTGACCTTTTGGGGCTTCAAGCCAACATATTAGGGTCCTCCAAATTCGTAAGGCCATAACTCTCAAACCGTGAGGAGTTATGTGACGTTCCACATACCACCAGAAATGGCATGACATGTACTATCCATATAAAATAGTATTACCTGCAAATATATCAAAACTCTACCATTATATATCAAACAAACTTGTGTCCGTTACCCAAACCTTTGTGCTACCGAAATTTCTTCAAGGGTTGACATCAATGAAAACCAACCCAATTAATAAAAAATCTCCCCCTTTGACATTGATGGCAACACTCTGATGCAATACTGAAATCATATCACTCATGCTCCCCCCTGGAACCATGCCTGCATCTCTGTGACCAACGCTCCCCCTGGAACCATGCCTGCATCTCTGTGACCAACGCTCCCCCTGGAACCATGCCTTTGTCCTCTGCATCTGATAAATCTCCACCCCTTTGTCATCAATGACAAAGGTATCTTTCCATTCGAGTCTGATCCCCCTAACTGACTCATCTGATATCCCAACCTGAACTATCCTCTTTATTTTGCTTCCTCGTGTACGTCTAAGACATATAAGATAAGCATTAAAAAACATTCATTTTGGAGTAGAAATAACTCTAAGTCTCTGGCGAAGATACTCAAAGGCTTCCCGTGGAAGCGGTTTTGTAAAGATGTCTACCACTTGTTCTTTTGTTCCCACATATTCAACTCCGATGTTCTTTTCTGTAACCCATTCCCATAGAAAGTGATACTTGATTGGAATATGCTTCATCTTGGAGTGTATCACTCGGTTCTTTGAGATACTAATGGCACTTGTATTATCACAACAGATTGGAATGGGCTCATCATATTCAACATGTATATCTGTTAGAGTTTGTTTCATCCATAGAACCCGTGTACAACATGCTGTTGCTGCAATATACTCTGCCTCAGCTGTAGCTAAAGATACTGATGATTGTTTCTTTCTTATCCATGATACTAAACACTCACTTAAGTAGAACGCTACTCCACTGATGCTTCGTCGATCATCAATGCAACCTGCCCAATATGCATCTGTGTAGGCAATAAGTGATAGACACTTTTTTTTTGGATACAATAATCCAAACTCTTTTGTTCCTTTGATATATCTGAAAATCCTCTTCATTGCTAATACATGTGATTCCTTTGGTGCTGCTTGAAATCGTTCCACTTGTCCAACTGCCTACATTACATCTGGTCTGGATGCTGTCGCATATAGTAGGCTACCAATCATTGACCTGTATTGGCTATGATCTGTAGAATTTGAATCATCATCTTTGCTCAACTTGCAACTGGTTTGCATGGGAGTGATAACTAGTTTGCAATCTTCCATTCTGAACCTCTTTAACATTTCTCTAATATACTTGGTTTGAGAAATAAAAATTCATTGGTTGCTTTGACGTATCTAAAGATCTAGAAAAAAGGACAGTTCTTCAAGTAATGACATTTCAAATTACTTCTGCATGTCCTTTGCAAATTTATGGCTTAATCCGTCATCAGTACTTCCAAAAATAATATCATCAACATAAACTTCAATTAATAAAATACTATTTTGAGTTACCTTGATGTAGAGGTTGTTATCTACACTTCCTTTGCTGAACCCTGCCTGTTGTAGATATTTATCCAGTTTAGAGTACCATTCTCTTGGAGTATTTTTTAGACCATACAAGGCCTTCTTTAATTTACACACATAATCTACATTCTTTGACAACTGAAATCCTTATGGTTGTTCAGTGTAGACTTCTTCTTCAAGTTCCCCATTCAAAAAAGTTGATTTTATGTCCATCTGATACACTTTAATTTTTTGGAGCATGCATAAGCTAAAAGAAATCGGATTGCTTCCATTCTGGCAACTGGGACAAATGTCTCTTCAAAGTCGATTCCTTCAACCCGTGCATATCCTTTACATACCATTCTAGCTTTGTTCCTTGTAACCTATCCATCTTCATTCAATTTATTCCTGTATACCCACTTTGTGCTGATCACATTCTTATCCATTGGTCTTGGAACCAATTCCCAACTGTCATTTTTCTCTTTTTGATCCAATTCTTCATCCATGGCCTTATTCCAAAATTCATCCTTGCTGGCCTCTTCAAAAAAGGTTGGTTCAATCATAGATGAGAGTGCTAGGTGAGTTTGTTCTGGTGAACAGATTCTTCTTCTAGTCTCAACTCCTACATCTTTGTTTCCGATAATTTGATCCGAAGGATAATTCTTCTGTACTCATATGATCGGTGTCTTTGGAGGCACTTTTTGAACTTGATCTTCAACTTCTATCAGATCCTCTTCACATTCCCCTTCTACTTCTTTTTCATCTTATGCTTCTTTTTCATAAAGTTGTTCCGTTGATTCATTTTCTTCTTCCTTTAATTCTTGTCTACTTGTTTCATCAATTGTTACGTTGATGCTTTCCACAAATTTGTTCAATCTCAGGTGTTAACACTTGTATGCTTTCCTTGTACTTGAGTAACCAACAAGTACTCCTTTGTCCACACGAGAGTCAAACTTTCTCATTATTCCATCTTCTCTTTTGATGTAGCATTTGCTTCCAAAAACTCTGAAGTGCTTCACATTTGCTGGTCTTCCTTTCCATAGCTCGTAGGGAGCTTTTTCAGTGTTGTTTCTGAACATTACTCTATTTTGAATGTGAACTATTGTATGCACTTCATGTGTCCAAAATATGTCTTTCAATTTGGAATCCATTATCATTGTTCGAGCCATTTCCTGTACTGTCATGTTATTTATTTCAACAACTCCATTCTGTTGAGGTGTCATAGAAATAGAGAATTACCTTTTTATTCCATGCCTTCTGCAGTAGTTCATAAATTTCTTTGAAGTGAACTCTCCTCTATTATCAGATCTCAAGCATTTTATTTTTGAATCCATTTCATTTTCAACCATTTCCTTGTAGACCTTGAAGTTTTCAAAAGCTTCCGACTTATTCCTGAGAAAGCAAACTGCAGTCATTCCTGTATAATCATAAACTAATAACATAAAGTATTTCTCACCTTTTAAAGCCTTTGTTTTAGTTGGCCCAACTAGATCAGTATGCACAATTTCTAGTGGTCTTGTCATTGAATATTCTTTTGATTTAAACGCGGTCTTTGTTTACTTTCCTTGTTGATAATGCTTGCATAAAGTGTTGGTTGGTTTCGTGATCTGGGGCATTTCTCTAATTGTTTCCCTTTTGCTGACTTTGACAAGGTTATCAAAATGTATGTGACCCATTCTTCTATGCCATAGCCAACTTTCATCTACCTTTCCTAGGCAACACTTTTCATTTCCAATTTTACTTAATACATATATGTTGCTTGAAGTTCTCGCAGCTGTTGCAATAAATTTTCCTGAACCTTCTTTTCTTATCTCGCACTTTTGTGAATTGAAAGTAACTTTATGACCTTGGTCACACATTTGACTCACACTTAGAATATTATGTTTCATATCTTCTACTAGTAGAACATTTTCTACCTTGGTATTCTTGTTCCCAATTCTAACTGTGTCTTTTCCAATGATTTTAGTTTCCGAAGGAGACTGATCCATCTCTTTGCTTTCTTAATGTAAGAAAATTGTCTTTATCGCCTATCATGTGTTTTGAACAACCACTGTCAACATACCAACCACGTTTATTCTTCTTAGCTTGTAGAGCGAGTGTGCATTCTTCATTGCTATACTGATTCTGCTTTCTAATCCATGTCCTTTTCTAAGGTTCCTGTCTGTGACTATTGTTGTTATGTTGTGGTTCTCTAGGAGGGACTGTCATTATGAAATCTTTGGCCATGTGTCCAAATTTTTTACATTTGTATCATTCCACTTCATTGCTCAAAGATTCAAACCTGTTGTAACTTCTTCTCTGTGTTTCACTAGGCATTCTTGGATAACCCCTTTGTGTATGACTTTCAAAGTTGTTAGCTCTGCAATTCACAACTTTATGTCCAAAATTATTACATGCATAACATAAACCAAAAAACATAGTTTGATACCTGGGAGTTGAAGAAATTATGAAAGAAGGTACTCTTATGAATCCTTCTTCTTCCTGAGGCATATTTGTTTCTGTCAGTTGTTGATTCTGAAATTTGAATCTTCTTGGTAGAGGAGTGTCCCTGTAATTTTCTTTGTAGACCTTCCTATCCCTTTTGATTGTTTCTGCATAGCTTTTTGGAGATGTTTCTTGTTCTGTTGTTTTGGAGCTTGATCCCTTTTCTTTCTGATTGTATCCAAGTTCGGACTTGTCATGATGAGGTTTTTTGACTACTGATAATGTCATTCAAAACTTTTGAGTTGTTCTGCATATTTTTCTTTTGAAGATCCTTTCTTAATGTGACAATTTCTACTTCCAAATTTCCAATGATCATGTCTCTTCCTTCTAGCTATTCTTTTAGTGTTTCTTCAATTCTTTTATTTTCTTCAAATTTGAACCTTCAAATTTGTGATCATTTGTTCTAGTTTTTGAGTGTCTTCTTTCTTGCCTAGTTCCGCTTGTAGTTTCTTGTTTTTCTTCTTTTCTCTTCTGATAACTTCTATGGCACACAACAATTCTTTTCGATAGTCAACTTCAGCCTCTTCATATTCTTCTTCGGCCTCTTGTTTATCAGAGGCTTATATTTCCATGAATATAACTCTTTCTATCTCACTATCACTGACTTCATCTTCATCTGATGGTGAGATGTATTCTTTGGTGCATAAGATTTTCTTGAAAACTTTCTTTGTGGTTCTTTTGATTTTATATGTTTGTTTTCTGTTTGAGTAACCTTCATCATTTCTCTTTTTCTTATGAGGACATTTTTTAGAAAAATGACCAATACCATCACAATTAAAACAAATCAAAGGAAGCTTACCTCTATACCTGCCATTGGTTCCCTTGTTCAATATTCTGACAATTTGGCCACTTTTTCATCATCATCCGAGACGCCACTACTATTGCTATGTTCTTTTTCTTTTTGCTTTGACCTTTCGAATTCTTTGAAAGCTTCTTCTTTTATATCTGGATTTTCCTGTTCAGTTCTCATTTCATATGTTGTGATGATTCCATGTAGTTCTTCCATTCTTATTGAGCTTAGATCTGCTCTTTCTTCTAGTGCTGATATCTTAGGGTTAAATCTCATAGGAAGAGATCTTAGTACCTTTTGAACAATTATAGATTCTTTGATTTGATCATTTACTGTTTCATCGAATCGTAAAAAGTAAGCTGCAATGTTCTCATCTTCCTTCATCTTTAGTTTTTCGATTTGACCTCTGTAAGTTTGAAGCTTTGCTTCTTTGACTTTTGAATCTCCTTCATAAATATTTTGAAGTTTGTCTCAAAATGCTTTAGCGGATTTACAATGTGCAACTTTGGTTAATCCTGATTCTCCAAGACCATTCAAAAGTGCCTTTGTGGCTATGGAATTATTTTGACCGAGTTTCATAGCTTTGTCATTTGTTGGTGGAACTGCTGGTGCTGTGTATCCATCTACAATTGATTGCCAAATTTCAAATCCCTGTGCTTGTATAAATGTCTTCATCCTTATGCTCCAAAAGGAATACTTATGTCCATCAAACTGTGGTATTCCATTTTTATACATGTTGTTGCTCTCCATGATCTACCTTTCAGTGGTTAAACTGATTTCTGAAGGAACTTTCTCTGATACCAATTGTTGGATTACTGAGAGGGGGATTGAATCAATAATAGAGCAATGCAATCCTTTTTAACCATATAATGCAAGTGTTATACCTTTGAATAACCAATGTCACAATCCCTAGTCAATGTGGAGGAGGGATATATTACATGAAGGCCAAAATACCAAGTGGACATGAATTATTACTAATATTCATTAAAAAATAAATTAATTAAGTGTGAGAATCCACCTCACATTTGGTTTCCTATTTTTAAGGGAAGGTGGAGGATCTCATGGATGGTTGAAATATTTCCTCAAAATCCTTGAGAGATATTTCCTACCCAAAAATCCTTAGGAGATATTTTGTCCCTAAATATATTTCAGATCCCTTTTTAGTGGACCTAATGAGTGATCCTCTCCATGGTGGTTAAGCCTCCAAATCCTATATAATGAGGGCTTTCCATGGAAAAGGGGGGCACGGTGGAGATTTGAGGTATTAAACCTATGGTCTTGGGAGAAAGCTTTAGGATATCAAACCTGTGATTTTCTACCAAGACCATAGGTTTGATACCTCAAATCTCCACCATTCCCCCCTTCTCCATGGAAACCCCTCATTATATAAGATTTGGAAGCTTAACCACCATGGAGAGGATCACTCATCAGGTCCACTAAAAAGGGATCTGAAATATATTTAGGGAGAAAATATCTCCTAAGGATTTTTAGGTAGGAAATATCTCTCAAGGATTTTAAGGAGGAAATATTTCAACCATCCATGAGATCCTACACCTTCCCTAAAAAATAAAAAACCAAATGTGAGGTGGATTCTCACACTTAATTAATTTATTTTTCATGAATATTAATAATAATTCATGTGCACTTGGTATTTTGGCCTTCATGTAATATATCCCTCCTCCACATTGACTAGGGATTGTGACATAGATTATTCCATGGTGTCAAGGTGTATGAGACACTTATATGACACTTAGGGTGAGGTACCTAGGTGTGAAAATTTCATGTGTAACATAATGCCCCCTAAAGTGTGAAGTCAAAAGAGAGAATGATGGCTGAAACACTTTACAAATCTTTAATGCAAGGGTGTGGAGTTGGAGAACCTAGAAGAAGCTGCAAACAACCATCAAACAATATTAAAAAATGTTCCATTTCCGAGGTAGGCATACCTATCCTCGGAATACGAGATGACTCAAAGTAGGGTCGCTGATCAATACACTACGGATCCATGAAAAATATTGACTAAGGGTATGGCCACCAAAGATACAATGTGGATCCATACCTCCATGACATGAATTGATGGTAGCTAGGAAAAAAACACAGTGGAGCTACGAGATGATAAAACATAGCTACAAATCAATACAATGTGGATCTATGTGACAGTCTATACATAAGCATGCTCAAATTATCTCCTTTGTAGCCCGGGAAAAGAAATTTAATAGAGTGAATGATCAACCCAGGGTCTTTTTCCTAATCCCGATGTTGTACGAATCTAGCCATGTGAATAGATGTTTTGATATCGAACATGGTAGAAACCGCTTGATTATCCGTCATTGAGGTAAACCATTAAAAAGTGTGAGGGAAATCGCCAATGATGTCAATGACTCCTAAGGTACCCTAGTACAATCCAACAAATGTGAATAAATGAGCTGAAGTCAAACATTCGTGGAATCATCCGATCAGAGGTCAATGATGTAAACCTACTGTTGGAGGTGAGGAGGCCTGCCATTGAGGCATGTAGGTCCCAAGGTACTAATTGGTTTCTAAGTCTAATTCTTAGATGATGTGTTGAAGCCGATAGGAAAATACTCATCGAAGGAGTATCTTGATGTATCCCCCATCATCAACACGACACTGAAATAGGAAAGTGATGTAATATGGTGAACCGAATGGGTATGGATTGACATGGGAAATGGAAACTGGAAATACTGTAAATGGATGGTATGAAGTGAAACTTCCTTTGAACACGATGAGGCACGAAAACTGACTTGGAAACATTGACTCGACAATTACCAAGAATGTAATGTGATGACAATAAGATCACTCTTCGACTGGATGAAAAAGTATGGCGACACATGGAATTGGTATGACTTAGAGACAAGCAGATTACCCAACTGTAAGACGAACACAAACATGTGCCATGTTCAAGGGAGACAATAGCTGCCATAAAGGTTTCTCAAACACTTGACCCACTTCCTTAAATTCCCCCTCCCACCCAGATATATAAGTACCTCTTTTTAATTTAACGAGCTCGAGGAGGGTAACACATGCTCGATATAAATCACCTTCGATAAGTCCCTCTTCCTTTATTTAACAAAATGAAAGAAGTAATGGTTCGTTCCCATATGGGTCCTTTGATGTGTAGTTTAGCAAGTGCAGGGAAGGAAAACTCGGTGGTTTTTCATGTTTAGAGAGTTTGAAAAATAACTTATAGGTGACTCCAGGGTTGTCCTTTTTCTTAATTTTAGTTTCGCGAGGCCGAAAAAGAGATAAAATACCACTTGAAAAATGCCCTTTCAAACATTTTAATGAGTGTGAAAGGAAGCAAGATCACTCGACAATCGTTTCATGTTTAGAGAGTCTAAAAACAAATTAAAGGAGACTCCAGGGGGTTACTTTTTCGTATAACCTTTATGAGTCTGAAAAAGTGATAAAGTTTACTCGATCACATTCTCATGTATTTACGAGCACGAGAAAGAACAAATACTAAGCTCGGTATTGGTTTCATTTTTACACAAGATTGAAACAAAATTAAACGATGCTTGTAATTTTCCAACGTAACTTCCAAAGGTTTTGAGGGATACCCATGGATGGTTGGTACTCTTCCCCCAACTTAAAAAGCTAGTGGCTTAACTCCAGAATGATAATCAAAGGCTGAAGAGATACCCTCCCAAGCTTCATTTCATTCGTCGACTTTGAGGTTGTCACCAATTTTCTTACTAGATGGAGAAAATGGATAAGGGCGGGTAAAAGGAAGGTTCTGCTATGAGATATAACGAAAAACCCGACTCAACATCTACAAGATCTAGCTAAAGAGTTGACTCGCTATCTACGAGATCTAGCGAAATACTCGACTTGTTAGGAGAGGTGATTGTTTCATTTTTTAATGAGCCCGACACAGGAAAATAACTATGCTCTGGACCTGTGTTTCATTTTTTGAAGAGCTTTCCACAGAGAAGCAAAACTTAGCTCATCATTTCTATTTCATTTTTTAACGAGCTTGCTACAGAGAGGAAAAATATGCTCGTAGCTCTGGGTTCAATTCCCAGATTTTTGTTTCATTTTTTAACGAGCTTGCTATAGAGAGGAAAACTATGCTCGTAGCTTCTGTTTCATTTTTTAACGAGCTTGCTACAAAGAGGAAAACTATGCTCGTGACCTCTCCTTGATCATGGATTCCAAGAGGACAATGGTCTGGAAGGAATACATGTTAAGGGACAAACATCAATCATGGCTTCTAAGAGATCTTTGCTAGATGGAATACAAGTACTCTAGAAGGAATTCATGTCGATGACCTTGATAAGGGTAGGGAGATCTGACTCTAATAGCCCTATCAAAGAGATGACCATGTCAACTATCAGATTTAAGTCAGGAGAAGGGAGATATTCCCTCTCGTGCGGGGTTGAATGCATGGGACAGGTCATTACATAATTGAACTGTGGTGGGGCAGACATCTTTGGCATGTAAGGATCGTTCATGGAAGGTTGATGGTTGACTATCAGATGAGGTTCAATGAATGAAAGTTGGTCGATCGTTACTATGTTTCCATTGTGAGGGAAACACGTTACTCAAAAAAGAGTGGACACAAAATCTCTCATAGCATAGACATAGTCTCACATGAGGAGCAGGTTAAATTCCAAGGGGTCGTGAACTACCATCACATCAACGTAGACCATTTTTTCTCCCAAATTAACCAGAAACTGAGGAATGATCCCTAAAGGTCGACTAGCTCTTTTGGCAAAGGTCAACGAATTTTGAGTCACGGGCGCAAGATATGGGGAACCAAAATCTTGCCAAGCATTAATGGATAAGATGCTAACAAAAGAACCTTCATCTATTACAATGTTAGGAACATTCCTATCACAAACCTGCATGGTGATTTGGAAAGGCATGTAAGAGGGAAGACAGGGTTATGTCAAATGATTCCAATTAATAAAAATCGTTTGATTGCTCGAAGGGGGTGCCATCGGGACGGGCATAGTGCCCCCTTGTCTTGGTGAATCATTATTAACTAGGTAGACCTGAGCGACATACTCACTCTTTGAAATGAAGAGTGGGGTTAATCGATGATGGTGTCAGATCAACCACTTTGGTTGCACTCTTCAAGGGAGGAGTGGGATCGATTGATGGCAGAACCAGATTGACCACTTTGACACTGTTCAAGGGAGGAGTGGGATCAATCGATGGTGGAACTGAATATACCACTTTGGAACTCTTCAGATGAAGAGTGGAATCGACTGATGACAGAACTAGATCGACCACTTTGTTACTCTTCAGATGGAGAGTGGGACTGACCGGTGATGGAATTGGATCAATCACTCAGGTTTCACTTTTTGAATGAAGAGTGGGGATGATCGATGACATAACCAAATCAAATAATTGGGTTAGTGGTTCAACTGAGGATGAAACTAGATTGACCACTTGATCAACTAGACTGATCAAGGATGGAACCAGATTGACCAGTACATCAACTAATGATGGTTTGGAAGAAATACTATGATAACCAGTTGGAAGTTTAATATTTTCCAAAAGATAAGAAGCCTCATCCATACGAGGGAAAAGGTGATAGTAATGATCAACTTCACATAACAAGCACATAAATTTGATAGTTCTCTTCTTCGTGTCAACCTTAATGTCACTAGCTGATAGGGTGTCAACAACATGTCCAACAGGGAATACTGGGGAAATCCCTCAGAAAGTGGTCACCCTTACAAAGAATGCAAGGGAATTTGGGTTTAGGATTCTTTGTTTTAATCTTGTCGACTTTATCAACACTCCCAATATGATTAACCGTAGTTGGTTGCTTGGATACAACAGGATCTGGTGTGGTTGGAGGCTTGGTCCCTTTCTGGTTCTTCTTCTTCATCTCTTTCCATTTCTTCTTCTTCTGATCAACCTATCTATTCACTTTATATATTTCACTAGGTGAAGAAGGAGAAAAGGAAGGAGACCTGATGGGTGAAGAAGGAGAAAGGTCGACATGAGGTTGATGTGTGGGTGGTGTTCTTACATCTGAAGCACTAGGTGCATTCAAAACACTGGGAAGATTCAAGATCACTGGAGTGGGGAACAACCAAACCGATAATCCGATCGTGAGTCCCGAAAGACTCAGTGTGGAAATGCACAGACGATCAACGTTTCCAAAAGAAGGAAAGGTGAAAGGTTCCCCGAGAAAAGGAGTTCCTCTGTTGGTAGTGTTGGAATTACTAATACAACTGAGAGGGGGGGGGG